>JAVMKO010000011.1:44387602-44562602 GCA_032164245.1 Sternotherus odoratus
ACCTAGCAGGTTCACCAAAATGTTTTTTGGTTTCAGTTTGCTTGAACTTGTACCTCTGAGTTTTGCTCTCATTTTTAATTTAAACATACACACTCAAATCAAAATTCAGCTGAAGCTGCTGAATTTCAGAGGGTTCGGATTTAAACCATACACTTATCTGTCCCTGGTACCTATGGTTTTCAGTAAACTCAGACCAGGTTTCCATAGCTCATTGTTATCCACTAGATAACATGGCCATCATATGGCCAGATCCTAGCTCCATTCTCTCTGCTTTGACTTGTTGTACAAAGCAGGAGGAAAACAGGCTTCTTAACTTGCTGAATCCTTTCAGTGGACAGGATGTGGGTGGAGCACCACTGAAAATCCTGGCTGTCGCTTGGTCCCTGGAAGCCTGACATAATTTAGAACAGCCGGTAGGCACCTCTCTTAGAGGCGAAACCAACCCTTGACAAGTCCTCGGTTTGGGCAGTGATTGGATGCAAAAGTCCTCTACAGTCACTTTTGTCCCAGCCCTGTTCCAAGCATAGCTCAGTGAATCCAAAGATTATTAGAGCAATAGAATAGGAAGCACATTCATTATAAATCCCTATTTTCAGGCTCTGAAGACTCCTTTTTTAAAAGTCTGAAATGCCTCATACTTGTTCTTAAATCAACGTGATTGGTTGTTTTTTTTTGGTGGGGGGGGGGTATATGCAAGGGAAAGGACACCATTTAGTAAAATTGCTGTTGGATGCATTTGAGTTATCTGAGTTTGAAAAAAAAATAGTGTTTTCACCAATTTAGACATTTCTGAGATTTGGTTGAGCTCAGATAACTCACGAAATTGCATATTTTTAAATGTTCACTCTTGCCAGGACTTTGTGTCAAATTCTCCAAAGCTTGCACATGCACCGCTTCCTTGAAGTGAATAGTGCTTCCACCCACATAAAAAGTTTGCAAGGTTCGTGGCTGTAGAACTGTATTCTTGCTTCTGATGTGTGCACATTTCTTATCATGAGCACCAATCCTGCAAAGATTTATCCAGATGCTTAACTTTAAGCAGGGGAGTAGTTCTCATTGAACTCCCGAATTCAGGTCTTTGCAGAATCAAGGCATAAGTTACCATGAGGGCTGTTTTTTTAAAAGTAGTGGGTGGTGCCATCATCCCTTCAGTGCAGGATGATATAACATCCCTTACAATGCCCTGATTTTGCTATGGGTATTGCATCAATGGGAATTTCATTTAGGAAGTCTTAAAGCCCAGTTCTGCAGACACTCAAGTCAGTGGGACAACTTACCTGAGTAAAATTACTTGCATGCATAAGTACTGGCAAGATCGAGCTCTTAGTGAGCGGATCATTGTAATTCTGTAGTAACTCCAAATACAGTAGTTTTTTCTGTGTAAAAAATGGTGAAGTGAAATATCAGTCAAATCATTTGTCTTTAATGGAGATTTGATGTGCATATCCAAAGTCAGAATAGGGTCCTTAATCTTAATCAGAGCTGGCTGAATAATATTTGGTGAAAAATTATCCAAAAATGTTACAATATTTTCAAATAAATTATAAGATTTTTTTTCCATATTTTTTACTGAGCTCCAACATTAAATGCAAGAAAGTGTGTTGGACATATTTTAAGACATTTGTTTGACAAATAATGAAATTATAAGTGTTTGAAAATCCTGTTCCATGAATGTGCAGTCCACTAGCTCCAGACATACACATACAATCTGGAGTCGTGCAATCTGAAATAAACACAGCTGTGTTTATCTGAATGTGTGATCCCATGTACATGTAAGAAAGTTCAAATAAATGCACTCCGTGTATTTACAGCATAATTCCACTAAGTGCATTTGACAGACCTGGGACGATACAATCACTTAGTTAAGCCTGCTGAACTGTTTGAATCTCAAGTTGCACATACATATAAATACATGTTCATTAATATGTAGCCGAGAAAATGAAATGCAAAAAAAGAGGGTACATGAATTACTACTATTTTTCATTATTTATTATTTGTATTATCATAGGGCCTATGTGCACCAGTCATGCACTAGGACCCTGTTGTGCTATGCACTGTACAAATACAGAACAAAAGACAGTCCCTGTTCCAAAGAGTTTACAGTCTAAGAAATGAAACCTCCTAAATAAGATTTTAAATTTACAAAATGAGGAAATGCAAACTTATGTTTCTTACAGCAATGGAACCAGGTCACATGTACATTTAAATGAAGGTTTAAAGCACAAACTTTAACTTTATATTCTGAAATACTTAAAGTGATTATCTATTCTGGTTTTAGCGGTACTGTCCCAGTTTTCCATATGATGTCCTGGTGTTCTGGGAACTACTTTCAGAACACTAGGGATGTTCGTCTCCCTAATCAAAGTCTGTTTTTCCCAACTAAAATATGATTGAGATGTATTGGTGTAAGAAAATATGTTCTTTCTGTATCAGGAATAATAGTCCAGTAGAATAAGTGCTGGATGCGATGAAGAGTGTTTGGAGTGAAGAGAAAACCTTGTGTGTAGACACTATCAAAGCTATTCTTTTGCTCAAAAAACTAAGTTACTTGAAAAAAATATTCCAGTTGAGAAATATGTATGGGTTACTCATGAGCCAGAAGCTGGCAGTAGTGACACCAGCAAACTTTTGTATGACTATTCTGCAAACCTAAACAATGTCACCACAAAAGTGTCCTACTTTTTGGACAGTAGTTTTAGAAAATAGTCACCTTAAAAATACTAGATGTGCAATCAGGCCAAGGTCTGGTAGCAGTAGAACCAGAGCTTTGAATTTCCTGACACATGCTCTTTAAAATCTTTCCCAAATGATGGCACTAACATAGGTTTTAGTAATACTATCTTTAGTATACTATACTTTAGTATACTATCTACCTAATTCTGCCTCCATGCATAAATGTTTTCAAAATGGTCACAGATACATTCTGCAAAAGCTGTCAGAATGTATACTTGCAATCTGGCTGGGAATGGCTATATACAAAGATAACCCTTGAAGAGTATTCCTGTTAGGAGCATGGGATACTGCATATAGGGTCAGGAGATGTAACCGCAAAAGCATGCAGACAATGGCCTGTATACCCTAGGCCCCTGCCCAGACTTCTTAAGTTTATGTGATAAGCCATACAACATTAAAACAATTGGTGTGATATTATTCTATACCTTTTAAGGAAAATTTCACAACTATTTAAATATACCAAAACCAGACAAACCTCATTGTACTGTTTGTTTCCTTGGCTTGCAATATTCTAAGGAATGCTACAGTGGGACATTTATTATCAATATTATATTACTGTAATAAAAAGAGCTGAGGTAGAAGTGAGGCTGATTAAGTACTGACAAATGCTTTGCATATCTTCCTCTGCAATGGGAACAACCCATGAACAAGCCCACTATGGTTTCTGCTTACAATCTTTCCGGTGTTCACCTAAGCCATCTTTGTTCCCTTTACTAGCCTTAACATGGCTTAAAGTGAAAATGTAAGACCCTAAAGTGTTAAAAATAGGACAGTGACTTGGCAGGAAATTCAGCATTTGGCAAGCAGAGGACTCAGAAGGAACTGCTGTAACATAAGGCAACCATCAGTACAGAGAGCCCAATCCTTCCTGCATTGAAGTCGATAGGAAAAAAATCCCACTCACTTCAGAGGGAGCAGGATCCAGCCCCGGAAAGCTGCGTTGTGATCTTGTTCAGAAAATGTAGTGGCCTTGATTCCCCTTTCGTGCCCGTTTTACAATGATGAAACACCACTGGAGATACTCCTAATTTACACTGATAGAAGGGAGAGGATTATCAAACCGCATATATGTTTGTGTGCATGGCAAACCCTGGGGTGGACTAGTGAAAGCATCCAAGTTGGGAAGAACGGTAAGAACAGTGAGCATCGACTGACCTTAAATACTGCACAGTTAAGTGATTTGTGCATTTCTTTTAAATCCAGAACATTAGAGAAATGAGGTGAAGGGTCAAAGTCACGTCTGGCGTAAAGGGGGTGCAGCTGTGCTGAAATCAAGGGTGTTGCCTTCGCTTAGACTGGGTATGAATTTAGACTGAAAAGCAGGAAGAGTGGTGGTGGTGTTAGTTGAGCTGACAACATAATATTTATGTGTTTCTTTTACTCTCAAAAGATGTGCAGGAATGAAGAGGGTGGCCCCCATCCCAGCACGGTTAATACTTACAGCTACTTCTTTAAAAAGTCTAAGGCCTAGTGTACACCTAAATTTAAGTCACCCTAGCTACATCGCTCAGAGGTCTGAAAATGTTACACCCTGTGTCATGTAGTTAGATCGAGCTAACCTCTCTCCTTACAGGCAGTTTGATCAATGGAAGAATTCTTCCATTGACCTAATTACTGCCTCTCAGAGAGGGAGATTACTTCTACAGAAAAACCTGTTCCATCTATTTAGGAAGCTTCTGGGATGTAGCTGTGCTGGTGAAGGTACTGTTGTGTAGACATAACCTAAGTGCTTATCTATGTGGAGACACAGGAAAATTAATCCAAATTATTGAGAGGTGTGAATTTAAAATGAATTTTTTAAACCACACTAACCCTCTATGTGGACACTCTTATTCAGAATTAAAGTGTCCTTAATTCAGTTTAATTTAACTAATCCACTTGAAAGTTAATTCATCTTAACTTTCCTGAATGTCCCCATGTAGACGAGCTCTAAGTAATGTATGTCCCTGTAGCAGAGTGCTGCTGCAGAGGCACCTAATTAGCCCTGCTCAGCCAGCCCCAATCAGGGGAAATGGATTGGGCTGGAGAAAACCTGATGCCTCGCCTATGGATTGGCTGCACCTGCTGGCCTACAAACTATAAAGGCTGGGAGGAGCCTGGATGATGGGGGGAATGGCCAGGGCAAGGCTAGTCCCCTGGCTAAGGGTGACTGCAAAGGGCGTCAAGTAAGCTGATAAGGTTGTATATAGCTTAACACTGGTCGTGGGCAATGCTTTTGTAAAGAAAGACATGGGTGTTGCACAGTTGAACCTCTCAGAGCTTTATTGGAGCAGCCAGTGGGCCCCAGGAAGAGGGGCAGACAGCAGACTCTGTTACAGTCCACATCTTGCAGCATTTCTGCTCACAAAGCTCCTATTGAAGTCAGTGTGAGGAATGTAGTTATGGCAAGTTTGGTGTAGAGGGCCATTTCATTGTTTGTTTGTCTCACAGTGATAGAGAGAATGCTATTTCCTCTTCAAATTTATGTTATTGTGCCTGGAACAAGTCAAGGAGAAGTACATTTGTGGAGCTAAACCACCCCACACCCAACCTTTAAACTTTATTTCTATTCTCTCCTTGACTAGTTCCAGACATTAAGTAAAATAAAGGCCTATGAGTCTGACTCTGAAAGCCACTACCTCCATTCTCACAATGAAATTGGGGGATTCACAAAAGTGAAAAATTAGATAGTCTCTGAGTCCTTCAACCACAGGTGGGCTCCTTAACATTAACATAAAAACCCTGAGCTAGATGGACTCACAATGGCATGGAACCAATTACTGTATGTTGCTACAGATACTACTATTGATACTCTCTCCAGTGCATATGAAAATCTCACAAACTCTTAGCAGGGGCTGAAAATCCCCTCTCACTTGCTGGAAAACCCCCTTCCTCACAAGTCAATATCCTGTACACAGAGCTTTTTTTAACCTCAACACATCAGATATGTTAAAAAGTAATTGGTGGATTTGCACTATAACAGAAGGTGTGATGAATCTGTAACCTGTCTGGTCATAACACCCCTTAGCCACCATCTAGCAGAATGCCTGAGAAAACCCTTCTGTAATGGAGTATTGAACCATAGCAGAATTCTGCTGCCACTTCCATCTCCCTCGATGAATTTTTCAAAAACCTAAAAGTTCCTACAGAGGCAACAGAACTGGACAATTTGCAGTAGGTGTTATGCATTGTAGTGCTAGTAGCAGCAGCAGTGCTATGAATATGGAAGTGAGAAGCTAACAAGAGGAAGACGTGTTTGCAGAGAAGTACCTTGGTCGACTTCCCATAACAGAAAATAGTTTTAAAATATTCAGCAGTGAAGCAAATGGGTAGAGTACTGTTGGTTCATCTGAAAATCACTCACACCTTATGGTCACCATCTGTGGTGTGGAATGTTTTCAACCTTGACAAAGCAGATTTGTCGAAGGATATTTCTTCTCTTTGAAATAAGAGAATTAGCTGTTTCAAAACCGGAACCCATATTGGCACATCTACACTCAGACACCCTCTGGAAAACAGTGTATCATTGCAATAAACATTTGGTTGCCAACCTGTAAAAAAAAAAAAATGCAGCTGTATAACTGCTAAGCAACACCAAAGGCTACTTCCTCCTCCAGTAAACTTTTTCAAGGATGAAGAAGAGCTGTTATAAAAGCCAGTGAGAAGGAAGGAACATGCAGCAGGTGGTAACATCTGTGCCCATTAAGTCTCTCTAAAACAATCTGCTCCCTAATGTTCTCAGTGAGGAGAAGGAGCAAGAATCTGAGAGTGACAGAGTTATGGGAATTAGTGGAGTAAGGCAAGGGTAGAGACTCCTACTCAAATACTGAACCAGTTGTGGAAGAGGATCTTAGTGCCAGTGAATTATTATTTCCCTCTTGTTCTCAGTGTAACTTCCGTGGGAGAATTCCCCCCACAGTCTTGCTGGATTGCAAGCATAAAATCAACACGTGTTTTAGATATACATACATAGCCATGTTTTGTGTCATTGTTGGGATGGGCGAGAGATACTGGAGGGGGAAGTAAGAGTAATATTACAACACAGGATGGTGTTCTCCTGCTATTTTATAGTTTGCCTTCCATTTAACAATTTTCCACTGACTTTAATTAAGTTCACAAGACTACTGCATTTTTATATTTTTTAAAACAGTGAATAGTTCAAAATTGGCCTTTTTTTCTGGAGAAGACTGTAATTTCCTCAAAACTATTCATTACTGAAGTTTATTTGAAAATGGTCTTCCTCTGTGGATTGATGGCAAACAGTTTGCTGTATTTTAGATTCATTATTCAAGATCTGGACTGTGATGCCTAGTTGCGATTCAACAAATAAATCAGATGGCATTGTTTCCATTCTGTGATTGAATAAAATGTGCAAGCACTTCTGGCATAGATACTCACACAGGTGAAATTAAAATTTGGCTCCTGTTAATACTCTCTCATGCAGATTTAAAATATGCTCATTGCAAACATTCAGGCCAGTAAAAGGTAATCACTGCAACGTTTGGTTTCTGCAAGCACAAAGGGTTCAAAAGGGGAGTGAGCAGTGCTGAAGCAAATTCATTTAAAAATTCAAACTAATCTTCTTGGGAAAATGGTAGTATTTGCCCAGCCCTCATATTTTTTAAAGCCATCTTGCTCACTATGCTTCAAAAAAGGAATAAGGAGGAGGTGGGCGACCCACATCACCAGTCAGCATGAGGGCAGACAGCATGCTCTATGGGGTCATTACGCATACTCATGGGCAGGGAAGGAAAGGAGAAGGGAGCACCCCATCTGTGCTCCTTTACACTGGGCTAAAAGGAAAGTGGCAATATAGGCCTTGAATGGTTCCTTACTTTCAACCAGTTCTAATATTTTAATATTTGTGTATGCATTATAAAATTTGTATATCAAACTAGATAAGATCCCCAGGACATTTGATGCATTCTCTGGCTGTGCTACAAACTTCTTGTGTGATCTTCAGCAAGTCAATTTATCATTCTCTGTCTCATTTTCCTGTCTGTAAAATGGGGATAATATTACTTTCTTACTTCAAAAGTATGTTATGAAGATGAATTCATAAATGTCTGGGAGGTGCTCAGATTCTATGGTTTTGAAGGCTATAAAAGTACCTACATAAATATATTATCCACACATTTTCTTTTCTCGTTTCTTCTAATGGGATGATGGTACTTTATTTCTTCTGACACAGCCCTCATTTTCACAGCCACTTTTAAGTTTGTTTGACTTTTGAAATCCTGTTGAAGTGCACTGCCAATTATTACAGGAGTTAGCTACAAAATTTTTACCTGACTTATGTATAGCACCTAGTTGTTACTTGATTCACGAGTTTCCTTTCCCCAACCCTAGATAGATTTTGAAAAAATATAAGATGGTATCCCAGTGAGTTCCACCTTAGCAGAGATAAGCAGTCCTATTGCACTAATTACAATACAACTCATGTAGCTATTCATAAGTATTTCATTTCCAGCACTGCTCTGCAGTGCAATGCACTCTAGTGATACATGAAGTTCTTCAATATGAGTTATATATGTTTTAGGTAAAGACAAAGGTAAAGACACAATGGCTTGCCTGCCTGCAAAAGCCACAAGAAAGGGCATCACTCTCATGATCAGCACTGTCCTTTAAAATGTGTGACAATGACTCAGAAAGAGGAACACAACAAAATCTGCAAGAAGAAGCAGTTTGTAACAGTGTAGGATTCATGTCTTTAACAGCTATAACCTCAGTTTCCTGATTCAGCATTTTTATGCCTATAATTTATCATAACAAAGCAAAATGACAATACGTTTGCATGGAATAGAGGCAAATTTGGGTCTAAAATGCAGGACAATTGGGAGGTCAGAGAAAGATATTTTAGCACATCTGCAGTAATGGCTCGTTATAGCTAGATGTTGTTTGTATGGGCATGCAATTACTGAGATCTTATAAGGGTTTTAACATTGTCATAAATAATGGGTGAAATCTCCCATGATTTCACCCAGTGTTTGTGAAACACCCAGAACCTAAGACAAGGTCTCTGAAGAAAAATCACAATAAGAGTTAAATAATAAATTAAATATAACTTCCTAGATCTGAAACCTGATTAGTCAGATTTCACAGACGGTTTCAATTAAGTCTATTTCTCAGTTTTATTTATCTCTATTTAATATGGATAAATAATGTACTTTCATTACAATTCCCTTAGAAATGTTTTGATATTTCATTAAAGGGATAGTTAGGTTTTAAAAAAAATCCTTTCCTATGTTACCAGATTATTAAAAAGTCCCAGTCTGTGTTGATTGTGTTTTCTGTTTTATGCATTTCATTCAACACAGGTGATGAAAATAGTGTGGTCCATTTCTGCCTTGTGTTCCATGGGGGCAACTGAATTAATCCTACGGAGAAACTAGAATATGGGTCACCACTGAGCAACTTGAGTGTTGTGCTGCCTGGTTCATTTGCTGCACCTTCGGGGAAACAAGGGTGTTCCCAGCAGAGTTAATTCAGTTGCCCATCATCCTGGGCTATCTGCATGTGCCTCTTGTGTCTTCAGTGTTGATATATTAGGGTGACCAATTTTATACCCTAATTTTTGGGTCTTTTTCTTATACAGGCTCCTATTACCCACCAACCCCCTCTTCCGGTTTTTCACACTTGCTGTCAGGTCAGCCTATAATATACAGTCCTTCTGAGGTTAAATTGATTCCTGAAAAGAGGAGGAACAGATTCCATCAAGAAGTACTTTACTCCTGTTGTTAGGCAGGCAGTGCTAACATACTCCCTCAGCCTTTTAAGCTGCTCGCACAATGGTTTGTCTTCTCATCTTCTTTCTCCCGCAGGTTTGGAAATTTTCACTATCTGCTTTTTATTTCATGTATTTTCCAAAGCCACTAAAATAATTTGGCAGCAAAGGTTTCAAGCCCCACCGTCAATATAAGTGGATGGAATAAGTTCAGCAAGAACAAAGAGCCCTTTGTTGGGCTTCCTCTCCTGGCCCTCCCGTTATTAAGAAAAAGGTAGTTTGGTCCCCAAGTGCAGTTAGTCTTTGGCCTCTCTGCTGTGACTGATAACAAGTGTGGCAATTGTGGTGGTGATGGTTTCACTGATGTAGGCACTTGTCCATTACAAACTGGACTGAATCCATTAGGTCATGTCACATATTCCACCAAACAAATGGTAAGTACTTCTGGTCACTACAAGCACAAGTCAGATTTAAACCAGTGACCTAAAGGTGAAATCCTCTACATATGATTACCAAATCCCTAAAACCATCCAGCTTCCCAAAAAGTCATTTTAAAGTAAGTTTTGTATTACAGGCAGTAAAGGAACCACGGGCACACATCTATGCTAGTGGTACATTAGTATGGTGTAGAGCGATATAAATATTTATTCTATTGGTAAGAATTAACTCCATTATCATCCTTCTCCTTTCCACTTCTAATTCCAGAGGACTGTTTCCAATTTTTCAGTATTTTTAAACATGTGTCTTGTGACATTTTAGAATTTGTTACTGCCATTGTTGAGCCTTATAGTTTTCTTTCTGCTCGGTAACTCTTCCACTAACTATTTAAAGGATGCAACACTAAAACAGGGGTCTCACTAGGTGAAAAAAAGAGCATGACATGTGACAATTTCAAAGGCTATATATTTGCAGAAAAAAGGGTACATACTTTAAGATCTCACATCTCCCTCCACATTCAGTAAAAAATTAGAGTACAATAAGCTGCAATGGAATGGTAAGCTTGCAATTACACAGTGACCTTGATCCTATAAATTCTTGCCCAATTTACAGCACAAGTTTGCTGTGCTCCAGTGTCCTACGAGTGTAAGTCCACTTAAGCCTGAGGTGTAATGTCTGAGTGAGAGTAATCTCAAGCCCTTTCACATATCTGCTCTGTCACAAGTGCATGAAGTAAAAAGGGGTAGCATGTGGGAAGGCAATGAGTGTGATGGAAGAGATGGGTTTAAGTGTGATATTTGGCTTGTAAATGAGGTTCATAAGCCATTCTCCTGCCATTAGACACAAAAGTAGTTTGGCAGCCATGCCCTGGTATTCTTACTAACGGAAGACCCAGCACTCACCATATTGATCATTTTTACCTTGGGCTTATTTGCATGACACACCATATGTGAGCCCTGCAGGTTCAATACAGACACAAAATGATCTTTAAGAAAATCTAAATATGCTCCATCTTGTTGCACCATTTTTATCAGTCATGCCATTTTTGTAATTTCAAAAGATAGCATATCCTAGGTATAGACTTTGGAGCTGCCAAGTAACATGCTACTAGCACTTTCATTTAAACAGGAGGGCAATCGTAGACTATTAATACTAGCTGAGAAGCTGCTGTGTGCAGATAGGTGTGGTACTGTTTTGTACTGCTGCATCATCTTTGTTGGGCTCTGAATAGTTTAGATAGTGGCAGACAATGCTGGTGGTATTAATCAGGAAACCACTTCCAGATGCCTCACACAAATTCCAGAGGCCATGATGATGTGTCGTGTTATCTTAATTTTCCTCTCAGGGCACAACTAAAAGGGAGTGAGTTGGTCTGTGCTATGATGAGATTCCCCTGTGTCTGACAAACTAATGACTGCAAGTATACAGCAGATCAATCATAATAAATTGAACATTTGTATAGTCCCATCCTAGAGGATCCCAAAGTGCTTTACCACAGTATACAGTAAAATATATGAGTCATTCCACCAATCACCTAAATACTGACACCTCTAAGGTGAAACATGGAAATTGTTTGAGGGCTCAGTCACTAATTTTGCTGTTAACGTCAGTGGAAGCAAGATCAGGCTGTGGGAGTGCACAGTACTACTATACAATATTGTAATTTAGGACAGGAAATTAGAAAGAACAACACTGAAATTTCAGAGAAATTTAGGTGAGCAGAATACAATTAACCCCTTTAGAATCTGATAAGGACACCAGGCTTGACACGCCTCCTTTTGCAAAAAGTGTAATAACCACAAATGTGCAGGCCCTTGGTTTTTCAAGCAGAATAGTTTCCTACATCCCCATATCAGAGCATAGATTCAGTACTGACTGTGAAGGAAAGAATGCCTCCTACTGAGCTACCATCATTACCTCCCACAGCATTTAAATATTTCTTTGTGTCCCCAGTCACTGGATTGACCCAGCACCATCCTTCATAGCTGGTAAGCTAAGAAACCAAGACAGTACTGTGTGTTTGTTCAGGTTAGTCCTGTCACCTGGATTGTGTGGTTGCAAGGTAATTTCATTTCCTAAACTGTAATTCTTTCCATAGTGATGAAGTCCAAAAACAAACAAACAAACCATTCTATAGTAGCCTCCATATTTTTGGTTAATTACATAATTTTTCATTTCTAGAATAGAACACTTGCTGTTGAATCAAGAAAATACTTCTTTAAAGACTTTTAATATGATTGGCTTCGCAAATAACCTGAAACTCTTCTGGTGGTCTTTTAGGAGAAACAGATATCTCCTAAGCCTCTTAAAAATCCCTTTCTTTTCTCCCTCTACCCCACCTAAATAAATACGTTGATCTTAAGCCTACAGAGGATAGTGGGCAGGGCTCACATGTTGGATTTTTAAGGAAGGTGTTGCCAATATTGATCTCATTTGGCCTTCCAACAGTAATGAAGTATATTTTATGAGACTTTAATGCAGTCCTCTGGAAATGAGGAAGAAAATGAACAAACAAGAGACATCAAAAAGTAGGAGTAATTCATATGAAAGAACACTACACAATCATTTAGCTATGTGAATGCAGTGAACTCACACCAAAACAAATTACACCTTGCTGTCACAAAATATGCTTTCCCCCCTCAACACAAAACAAATGGGAAGTAAATCAAAAACATCATCCTCTAGTTTAATGACTCAGCTAGAAAATCCCACTCTGCTGCACAAATCCTAATGAAAGGGCAGTTGTGATTGATCAAGTTGGCTAGAGTCTCTTGAGAAAGGACAACAAGAAAGAGGTTAACTCTACCTGGCTCCCTTTCAGCTTGCTGCAATGTGAGAAGCCATTGCAGAACTGGATTTCTAGACTTTTTGGCTTTGATACAGTATGTAATAAATAATGCCCTGGCAGTCTGTGTCAGGTTCTTGCATGCTGTCAGTAGTTACTGTATGTGCCAGGATTTCAGATCTCCGATCCACAGGTCTAGTCAGCTTCCTGGTCAGCCCTCTGCTATAGAAGTGGATTTGTTTTAGTCTAAGACATCTCATAATATCAGAGAGAAATAGGTTATCCATAACTGACTATAGCTGCTCAGTTACATTTCTAAATGTGAGTACTGCTAGCAGAGTGATGAATCTAGCACACTGGAATAACACTCACGCTATTTTGATGTGTGGTGTGAATCCCTGGAATGAGGACTGGTCAAGGGTATTATATGCTCTTTAAACCCTCCAGTGTCATGACAGAGCTTACTGAACTCTGCTAAGGACCTGTCTTTGGCATTGTAGAGGTGGTAGCAAGTTGCTCCTACCCAGCACCCCTAGAACTATAATCACTATGATTGGATTAGGAGCCTGAACACCTGAAGTCAGCACCACAGCCTGAGGTGACATTGCAGTAAGAGGGAGCAGTAAGGTCGCTCCTTCGCAAAAGGAGAAGCGGGGCTGGGGGTGGGGGGATGTGCAAGACATTTGTCTATTAGATGTTCACCCCAGCAGATAGAGAAACAGATTCAAAAGACTACTGCCAAAGATACTGTGTGGGCAGGTGTTTTACTTGTTATTCATCTAACATATTGTTGTTGTGTTTATCAAATTAATGCTGTGTTCCTCTCCCCTGAATAAAGTTTTCCATGTTTTTCATATGGGCTCAGTGCTTGACGGGGGTGAAGTATTGCCTGTTAAGGGTTTCCCAGGGAAGGTATTTATTTTTCTCCAGGTTTCTGGGTAGGGGCTTGAGTCAGTGAGGTTTGTTAATTTCAAAAGCAATGTGTAGATATTTGAAGCCAGCCCTTTTTGCTGCCAACAATACCTGGTAGAAAGGTTACACATACTTAGCCTATAATGCTAAAAGACACTAATTGACCTTTGTTTGACTGATTCCTGTTGAGTCTACAAGAATGTAGTTTACTAATAACAATTATACTAATAGACAACAAGTGGGGCAGTGAGTTGTAGAAATGCAGACTTTTCTCCCTTTTTTTCTTTGCACACTCACAAATGGCGGCCAAGTAGAGACCTAGCTGAAATGGAACCCTCTATCTAAATGTTATACCCAATGTGTAATTAATGTACACAAGAGAGCAGATTAAGGTTGTTTCTTAAACCTGAATTAAATGTACACTTACAACATTGTACTAAGAGGTTTGGGGGGATTTTTTGGGGTGGGGGAATTATGGTGATAATATTATTTATAATAATATTACTTAATGATAATTAATAATTAATAATTTATAGTTTCATCTTGCTTCTACACTAACTTAAGAATAACTACGTTCTGTTCTAATAAATTCATCATGTACAAAAAGCACCCCCAAATCATCATGTAAGTAATACCAATAATACAAGCATATCTCAGAGAAGATGTTCTTAGAACAACTCTGCCAGCTGTTAGACAATGAATTGCATGAGATTACTTCCAGGTAGGTATTAAATAACGGACTTTTTGATTTAACGGACACCCCCTCGCCCGAATTAGTCCGTTAAATGGAGGTTTTACTGTACTTCCAGGTAGGACTCAAAAGGTCACCTGCTAAATCTTTCACCTAGCACAAAATATCTGATAAGACCCTCAGTCAATGTCCTACAGAGCACTGAAGACAACATTATGTCCACTGGGCTGTGTCACACTCTTCCTTCTCTAACACCTGCTATATTGCTACATTTGAACTTCCCCATTTTCACCAATCATTTCCAGTTTAAGATGACTAATATAGTTAGTTACAATTCTTAAGAAACACGGCCTCTAATAAAGTATTGTTACTTCAATAAGGCACTTAGTAAACATTTTTATTTGCAGAGGTTAACATAAACAAGGAAGCCACAACTATTCAGTTTTCCATGTTTTCAAAATGTCTATTTAAATTGTTCTGCAACAATTTCAACGCTTCCTTTCCCCTAATATGTTGCATGTACAATATGCATTTTTATTGTATAATAGCCCACCAAATTATGAATGGGTTTTTTTGTTCATTATTTCAGTCCCTAACTAAAAGGACTGCTGTATTGAGGATGCAAATGGCACCTTAAAAACTTTTCAGTTTTTAGAGTATTTACATCTAGGGTGACCAGATAGCAGCTGTCAAAAAAATGGGATGGGGGTGGAGGTGGGGGTAATAGGCGCCTATATAAGAAAAAGTCCCAAAACACAGGACTGTCCCTATAAAAATGGGGCATCTGGTCACCCTATTTACATCTTTCACCTATACCCTTTAATTGCTGATTGAGAGGAACTATATATTTACTCCTGCCCTGATTCATCATTCTTTAATTCTTTGTGTTGTGAAAGTCCAGTTTTAAGTCTAAGGCCAGAAATTTCAAAGTATGTTTATAGATTTTAAAGTCAGAAAAACATTATCTTCTAGTCAAACCTGCTGCATAATACAGGTCATAGGAATTCGACCAGTAATTCCTGCCTGTAATCAATAACTTGTGGTTTAGTTACAACATATATTTTAGGAAGATATCCACTCTTAATTTAAAGACTTTGAGTGATAGAAAATCTACCATATCCTCAGTAAACAGTTCTAATGGTTAATTATCCTCACCTTATTTCCCATTAGAATTTTTCTAACTTCAATGTATAACCAGTAGATCTTATTATGTCTTTATCTTCTATATTAAAGAGACTTTTAGAATCATATATCTCTTCCTATGCCATTACTTATTTATTGTGTATAAAAATGGACATAGGTGAGGAAGTGGAATATAACGGCAAAAGGAATTTTTCAAGAGGTGATTTAAGCACACATAAGGTCAAGCTTGACAAAGCCTGGATGGGATGAATTAGTTGGAGATTGGTCCTGCTTTGAGCAGGGGGTTGGACTAGAAGATATCCTGAGGTCCCTTCCAACCTTGATATTCTATGATAAGGCTGTTGTGAGCACTAGGGAGACTGCAGCTAATATTTGTTGCAGGCCTGGACAAGGGGTTAGATGCTCAAAAGGGTGTTTTAAATTAAGTGGGAGGTCTCCTAAAGGGATGTAGGTGATGAAAAGCTGGGCCAATGCAGAGCATGATTAAAGTGTGAGGCAACGGCTGAAGTTTATCCTTGATGCCAGGCAAGCAGAAGAGAGCATGCCCATAAGGAACATCAGAAAGTGTCTGCTAGTGGAAGAAAAGAAAACACAAATGCGTGGTGCTAATGTGAATTGTACTTGATTCATAAGTGAGGAAACAAACAGAAAAATGGGGCAGGGAACTAACATTTGGAAGAAAGGAGGGTGAGAGATGCCGGTTTTCTCTTCCTCAGCAGATTCACCTGGTTCGTGGTGACCTGCTGGGAAGTTGTTCTCACTTTGTCATATGCCCATATGTGTGGGTACGCCTCTTGGAGGTGAGGAGGAAAAGGCGGTGTTTGACCAGCAGAATGTAAAGTGAATTCACAAACTCACCATGAGATGTTACCTTGCTACGTAGACCGTACACACCTGATTCTTTACTTTCCTAATGCCAGTTACATGAATTGTGTCAGGGTTCAAAAGGCTAATATCCAGTCACTTGAGAGGGGCTGTTAACCACTGACCCCTTTGTTACTATTACAAAGGGGAAATAATTCAAGTAAGGGTCAGCACAGTTTACATTAGGGCAGTGGGGGTGCAGAAAGGAAAGGAATGGGAAGAGGCTACACACTTCATAGATGGTCTTCAGGTTTAAAAAAGCAGGATGGACTGGGGCACCACAGCTTCCTCATGGGAGACAGTCAGTTGCCCTCTCCTTGGGCTGAAGTTCCCACTCCATCTTGGCATTAAGGCAGATCTATCTTTGTCTTGGGATGCAGGCAGAGTACCTAATACTCCTTTTTTCTGTCCTCCAGGACTCTCTCATCACTTGCATCATCTCTCATACCGCATTCATAGCATCGAGCACATTCATCTGTCCTGGGACAAGAACACAAGGAACCTGACCTCCTCTTTGGTGAAATCTGCATTCCTCTTTTGGAGAGTTTCTGAAAGGCAGGCTGCCTCAGAAACACCATTAGGAACAGGTAAGGATAATTTGATGGCAACGGATACCAAATTCTGATCTGAATGTGCATATACTACTAATAATGAAGCTGTGTAGCAGAATGGTTGCCACCCCTTGTACACCTAGCAAGTTGTGTGCTTACATTTTGAAATGCATCTGATAATTCTGAGGTTAGCCATGCCCGCCCCCACATACATGCACAGCATAAGCTTAAATTGGAGGATGCATCTTATAGTGCCCTTTTACCTTGCTAGCAGATGGACAGACTGGAATTTGAGCACCTACACTGCATGCTATTGTTCATGTTTTTTGCTCTCTGTTTGGGTGTCTAGAAATTGTATGACCAGGAGATGATTTCTCCACATGAACACACACTGGCATAGTTTTAGAGACTTCCACAAACATACATGCAAATAAAAATCATTCATATAAATATTCACTGGAAACTGACAAAAAATATTGTGAATGTTGAAACAGATGTCTAAGTTTTAATCAAAAGAATGTTCATAGATATGTTTTTCTCATACTGGCCCTGCTTTGGTAGACACAAGTATCAGGATAGTATTCAATAGATAAGCCTTTGGTAGTTATGTTTTTCCAAAAATCTCCATCTGTCTATAAATACTAAATAAAACTTGTGTTTTGGTGCAATATTTGCACAGCCAGCAGTTGACCCAGATCATATTACTCTGGGGAAATCCCCAGTTTTGAAACCCACCAGTCTATCCTCAGACTACTGTTGCTGAGCTGTTGAACCTTATTTCCTGAGTTCCAGGTATTTCTTTTGGACTAGAAATACCATGACATTTGTTCATCATTCTGAGACACTGTTGTCAACTTTTTGTTCATGTGTTGGTATTGCATTCATGCTCTCCGGCACTGATTTGACATTATCAAACAATTAAGTTTAAAATGAAGCTGGTTGCATAATTTTTTGCACACATTTTAGCACACTGCAACCTTTTGGAATTTGCTTTTTACAAAGATTTATGACAGCAGTTTTTTCATACAAATGTATGATATTTATTTCATGACAACATTACAATTATTTCAGGTGGAAGCAAAATTAGCCATCTAAGCCATATCCCCAAGCCAGTATTAAAACAGTTAAATGACTCAGGGAAGGGTATGTGTCCTCATCTTTTGCAGCTAAAACTATGCAAGTTTACTGTTCAGAGTCCTGACTCAGTGGCAATTAAATAAACCAGAAAAGGATCTGGCCCCACGATTTGCAGTTGGAGTTCTGCCTATGCAACCACAAACAATTACTTTGTCATAGAGATCATTAATTTTCAGTTTGACCTCAGCCCATGATGTTACAGTAGCCTAATTCTTCTAACAGTGATGTTACAAGTAAGGTCTGAGTCAAGGGGGCTGGAAAGGAAAATATTTAAATTGTTCTAAAAACTCCTTAGACTTGCAGTCTAGCTCCTCCTAACTCCACAAACTGCTCCCATATTATCCATTAGGCAATCAAACGTCCAGCTCTTCTTCTTAGTTACAGATACCCTTACAGATATCCAGTCAGGGAACAGAAATGATACTCTGCAACTAAGGTGACCAGTCATACAGAAATAATAATGAATAGCAAATTACTGTAGTAAACAGTTCATGAACAAACCATAGGACGAAAGAGGCTAAAATATGTTTGTATAAAGCGTGTGTTGAAAAACAATTCACAAACAGAATAAAGGCTGAAATTCATTGATTAAATTGTTTACTCATCCAGTTCTATTTGAAGGTAGTGCTGTTATTACAATACAATGCTAGAAAAGCTTTTATGAACCTATGGACACACCAACAGCTGTCTATGGAAAATAATTATTATTAGAGAATAGTGTCCTATTTTTAACAGATAACCAGATTCCAGGATTCAATTAGAATGGAGAGCCCATCTCTACATTCTTGTACATTCAGTCATTTGGCATTGTAAGATTTTATATAATGCATCTAAAGTGTTGTAATTGTTATTGCTTTTAACTCATTGCAACACCTCAAATATAAGCATAGCAGGACAAGATCAAACTGCTCTGTAAATATATTCACATTCTTATCTATATGATAAGATTCCAGGATTGTCATGCTGTGTGTCACTCTGAAGCCTAGAATGTCTGTTGAGTCAGTATGAAGAGATGGAAGCAGCTATGAGCATGATTGGGAGCTCTTTTTGTTTAGATTATCACCAGATTCAATCACTTGACCCTGTGAAAAACAGCTAGAATGTTGGACTCCAAAGGTTCTGCAGCAATTGAAATGTGACCATTGATCAGAAGAAGGTAACAGCTTCATGGGGGTAACAAGGAAGTGGTTCTGCCACCAGTGAGGAGATAGCATTTTGCATACACTTTGGGGAACATGTACAAACAGCAACATTGTTCACTATACCACAGCACATAGAAACAAGGGCACTCACTTTTGGCTTTTTACACAAGTGACTTTATGAATTATACCTAAGCAGGAGATTTTAGCTATTATTTTATTATGATGTTTCCATGTGTCAGCCTTTCCAGTTTTGATTCACAGAGGGTTCAAGTGTTTTTCTTTTTACTGGTTAACATGAATATGAAGAGCCTGAAGTCTAAAGAGGCTTGCTTTTAAGCAAATTCAGTTTTCCCGTGGTTAAATCTTGTTGTAAACTCTTGTGTAACATTCATAGCTGATAGTTTCTTTCCCCCTCTGCACTGGTTAATACAAGATTGGATGACACCAGAAATGGAACTAGACTTCAGCTGTGATGCAATAAATAGAACTCTGATTTCAGGAGAACAAATTTTCCTTTGTAAAACTGAGCTATAATTTATTATGTGAGATAAACTGTACCATTATGATGAGAGTTTCCCCTAACTGGGGGAATTACACAGAAGAATTAAGCCTCTGCAAGTCTGTGTGGTAAAGACATCCGATACATAAAATAAGTTACAACGGGCTGATTTCCCCCTCCCAGTGGGAAAAGAAAAAGAAAGAAAGATAAAACCCTGTGGTTTTCATCTCAGGAGAAGGAAATTCTAGCACAGAAATTTCCTTACATGGTTCCATCAAATGAGAGAGGATAGGGGTGGGAATAGGGGATGGACATTTTCTTGCTATCTCTCCCCACACCACCCCCAATTGCAGTGAAACAGGCCATGAAGACTGGTCAAATACCTATGGATCTACAGGGTGCTGCATTGATCCTGAGGGATCCAAAGGACACCTTGGAAGGCCTGAGGTAACAAAGTCCTGTGGCACCTTAAAGAATTCACTGTAGCCACATCCATACCACAGAGGAGGGTCAGCAGAAAAGATAATGCAGCCCCAGACTGTATTATCATTTTGTGCAAACTCTGTGGGGGCAGATCATAACAATACATGTCCTTTCTGGCCCCATCCAGTTCTGGTTCAGTTCCTCAGGCCAGAGAAGGTGCCTCCAGAGGTGACACAGAGTTGCAAAAGCAGCTAAGATCATAATGGGCAGGACAGGGAGGTTAAAATAAGAGCACAAATGGCTACCTCTGTGTGCAGTGGAATCGCAGATCTGTGGAGTACAATAACTCCCAATATACTGACATGCAAATTCATGTTAGTCCATATATGTCATATAAGTCCAATATCTAACCTATAGGATAATACATAGCATTAACAGCTATACTATATTACATACATTTTTGCTCCATGGCGGAGGAATACAGAGTCACTAAAACTCAGCCGTGAGGCAACAAAATAAATGTCCCATTGTAAAGCTGATCTTGGCAAAATAAATGTCCCATTGTAAAGCTGAAATATAATTATGTCAGCCAAAATCTAAAGTAATTATGAGACTTTCCACTAACTGGGGAATTACAGGAGTGTGTAGGTTTCTGCCCTGAATATGCAGTCTAGGTTTTAGCTGTCAAATAATTTCATATCTCAGGGAAATTTTCCCTTGTAAATCTGAAATATTTTACATAAGTATTAGAGTACATAAGAACATAAGATCAGCCATATTGGGTCAGACCAAAGGTCTATCTAGGTTCTAGTCCAATATCTTATCTTCTGACAGTGGCCAATGCCAGGTGCCCCAGAGAGAATGAACAGAACAGTAATCACCAAGTGATCCATCCCCTTCCACTCTTTCACAGGTTCTGGCAAACAGAAGCTAGGGACATCATACCTGTCCATCCTCGCTAATAGCCATTGATGGACCTATCCTCCGTGAACTTATCTCATTCTGTTTCGAATCCTGTTATAGTTTTGGCCTTCACAATATCCTTTGGCAAGGAGTTCCACAAGTTAGCTGTGAGTTGTATGAAGAAATACTTTCCAACTTTATAATCACACAAAACCTAACACCCTAGCCATGTTCCTTCCCCGAGGCCCTGCCATCTCTCCCAGCTCTTCGCCGAGGTCACAACCCCACTAACTACATTCCTCCTCCCACAGTAGCTCTCTCTCTTCCACCCTCACTCACTTTCACTGCGCTGGGGCAGAGGGTTGGGATGTAGGGGGGCTCTAAATGGGGGTGCAGCCTCTGGGGTGGGGCCAGAAATGAGGGTTTCAGGATGTGGGAGGGGATTCCAGGCTGGGGCAGGGAGTTGGGGTGGGGGCTCTGACTGGGGGTGTAGGCTCTGGGGTGGGGCTGGGGGATGAAGGGTCTGCGATGCAGGAGAGTGCTCCAGTCTGAGGGGTGGGGCCGAGGGATTCGGAGTGTGGGAGGGGGCTGTGGATTGAGGCAGGAATGAGGGGTGTGGAAGGGGATGAGCATTCTGGGCTGTGGATGTGGGCTGTGGGGGGAGATGGGGTTTGGGGCTTGGGATGAGGGGCTTGGGGTGCAAGAGGCAGCTACAGGCTGGAGGATGGGGCCAAGGATTCGGAATGCGGGAGGGAGTCTGGGCTGGGGCAGGGAGTTAGGGTGCAGGGAAGAAAGGTGAGGGCTCCATCTGGGGATGCAGGCTCTGGGGTAGGTCTCAGGATGAGGGGTTTGGGGTGATCGAAGGGGTTCCAGGTTTGTGGGGGGGGGGGGAGGGGACTCAAGGCTGGAGTAGGGGGCTGGGGGTTGAAGTGAGGGCTTACCTCGGGTGGCTCCCAATCAGTGGTGCAGCGGGGCTAAGGCAGGCTCCCTGCCAGAAAGTCTGGCTCATAGGCAGGGGGTAGAAGGAGGCTCCATGCATGGTTCTTGTCCCAGGCACTGCCCCCCCACCTTCCACTGGCCAAAGTTCCCAGCCAATGGGCGTATGGAGCCGGTGCTTGGGGTGGGTGCAGTGCACAGAACCCCGTTCCCTCCACCCCCCAGCCTAGGAGCCGTACTTGCTGGTCGCTTCAGGGTGCAGCATGGTGATAGGACAAGTAGAGACTAGCGTGCCTTAGCTCCACAGCACCGGCGGCTGGACTTTTAATGGTCAAAAATCAGACACCTAGTAATCCTGTGGGAGTCAGAAAGACACAAAGATTGGAAAAATGTGTTTTTTCTGACTTTGCCAGATAGACCAGTGTATCTAAAATAGAGCCTCGCTATGAAAAAAATGAGTGAAAGTGGCTTATGCTGAATTTCAGCTGCCTGATGACATTAGATATACATAGCCAATCAGAGAAAACATGAATTGTATGTAACATCCACCATCTACTGCAATCTATGTGAAGTGACCAAGCAAACAGGCGCTGAATTGAAATACGAAGTCAACTGAGGGCTATTAAAAGTTCAGACATCCAAAGACAGAAAAAAGTTCGCAAAGCGCTTTTACAGACCATTCATGATCATGAGCAAAATCTGCTGCTGGTTTGTGGACACTGTTGGAACTTGAACCAAGGCTGATTTCAAGTACTTTCATAGTTCATATAGCTCTGATATTAAACTTCAGCTGCATGTCAGTTAGCAGATTCTTATGTTTTTGAGTGATTCCTGCCAAACTGATGGATGAACCTCTGAACATTCTGCAGAATTCTTCCAGGTCTGCACTTTGTAGTGTAGATGATAATATATTATGTGGTTTAATTTTGTTGCTTTCTTTCTCCAAACTTTTGTCTTCAGATGTGACATATCAATTAACTGAATTCTGAACTGGAAAAACAACTATGGTTTAACAACTCTGAGGCCTATATTTATCAACATAGCATAATATTACCCAAATGACAATTTATGTATAAAAAACCCTCTATACTACTAAGCAAAAGAATAATAAAAATCCTATAATATTCCTTTACTAAAATAAAATTAACAGAATACTTTCTTAATTCTTTAATGTCTTACTCCTCTCACTTCATTCCTTTCATCCTTATTTTTCTTGTTTTCCTTTATTCATATTTCATCTCTTGAACTCTTTATCTCTTTAATCCCTTATCCTTTATGTTCTGGTTTTATCTCTCATTCCACCATTTTCTTCCATGTTTCCTAAGCCTATCTCCCTTCCCAAGCTAGGCTCCCCAGGCTTCATATGCCCTCTGATCCCTTTTCCCTTTCCCCCAGTTCTGTACCTTTCCCATCTCTTTCATTTTCCGTTCAGCAATCTGCACAGAACAATACTAGAAGTAGAGTTGGCAAGCTGACAGAAAAGAACAGTTGGAAAGAAAAGTTTACTCAAAGAAAGAGACATATTTCTTTTTAAAAAATATCTATGAGAAGGTGTTTGCCAAATCATCTGCTTCTTCAAATGTGGAACTTATAGTAATACTGTTTCTGTAGTGTTCACATGGGGGAGAGAACAGGAAACACTTTCGGGATGCCAGATGTCTTGAGAACAGATAGGTGGGATTCAAACGTGCAGCAGGACATTAGTAATTCAACCACAGGTATTATTTCTCATCCATCAGTTACATATTATTTTACCTCTGTCTTTGCACTGGTGTGACTGCTGTCGCAATACTGTGTCCAGTTCTGGTGTCCACAATTCAAGAAAGACTATGATCAATTGGATATGGTTCAGAGAAGAGCCATGAGAATGAGTAAAGGTTAGAAAAATAATGATAGACCCAAGTAACTCAGTCTATTAGTTTAAAAAAGAGAAGTTTAAGGGTGACTTGATTACAGTCTATAAGAAAGGCCCTTTTAATTTGCGATATTGAAGGAATTGTGGATCCCGCAATATTAGGCTTCCACTGCAATTTTGTCAGCTGGACAGCTAACAGCAGGAGCTCTGCCATGCGCGGGGCTGACAGCGAGAGTCCTGCCATGCCCAGGGCTGACAGTGGGAGCTCTGGCCGTCAGCCACTGAGGGCTGAAAACAGCAGCCTCTCTATTTGTGGGACTGACAGCAGGAACCCCAGCCTTCAGCCACCCCCGGGGCTGGCAGCAGGAGTCCTACCTGTCAGCTGCCATGGCTAAAAAGCAGGAGGCTGCCAGACACAGGGCTGACAGTAGGAGCCACGGACATCAAACCCAGGTGGCTGGTGCCCAGTCGCCCCACGCATGGTGGAGTTCGTGCTATCAGTTCTGTGCATTAATGACCGTAATATAATGGCAGCAAAATGTCTGGTTATTAAAAAAAAAAAGAAGCAAGCATGACATATTTGATTGTTTGTTTATATTGTTCAAGCAATTTCTTCTTAAACAAATAGGTCTTCTCTGGCTTTTCCAAATTACTGCAATTAATAAAGCTTCATTATTACTTTTTTGAGATTTTTCCATGTCTTGCCTGCAACTCAGCTGCAATTATTTGACAATCATCCCACGACTCAAGTAGACCTTATCTGTAAGTGACTACATGGGAAACAACTATTTAATAATGGGCTCCTCAATCTAGCAGAGCTATAACAAGATTCAATGGCTGAAAGTTGAAACTAGACAAATTCAGACTAGAAATATGGTGTTAACTTTTAATAGTGAAAGTAATTAGCCAATGGAACAAATTACTAAGAGTTGTAGTGGACTCACCATCACTAACCATTTTAAAATCAAGATTGGATGTTTTCTAAAAGATATGCTCTAAGAATTATTTTTTGGAAGTTCTCTGGCCCGAGTTATACAGGAGGTCAGACTAGAGATGATCACAAGGGTCCCTTCTGGAATCTATGTGAAATTAACATTAAGGGTTTGGTGTAAAATTCCAAAAGCCAAGAAACTCAGAAGTTGCAAATCTTCATTTATCTTGTCTCATTCCGGAAAGGGTATTGCAAGGAGTCTCCAAATAGTGACATAGGGTATATGTAGTGATTCTCAGGTGACTATGGCAAGATGAACACAAGAACATCAAATTGGCCATACTGGGTCCTGCCAGAGGTCCATCTAGCCCAGCATACTTCCAGAAGCCCCAGAATGAATAGAACAGGTAATCATCAAATGATCCATCTTCTGTTGCACATTTCAGCTTCTGGAAAACAGAAACTAGGGACACCCAACCTGGCTAATAGCTATTGATGGACCTATCCTCCATGAATTTATCTAGTTCTTTTTTGAACCCTGTTATAGTCTTGGCCTTCACAACTTCCTCTGGCAATGACTTTGCGTTGTGTGAAAAAATACTTCCTTTTGTTTGATTTAAACCTGCTGCCTATTAATTTCATTTGTTGGCCCATAGTTCTTGTGTTATGAGAAGAGGTAAATAACACTTCCTGTACTGGGGAAGCTGCCCCGCTCCAGCAGAAAAGGGGTTTAAAAAGCACTGGAGAGGGCCAAGGCGGGGAGACCGCAGCAAATCCAGGCTGATTGGGGAAGCAGCCACAGCTGGGCCACACCCCAATCAGGCCACACCTGGCCCTGATAAAAGATCTGAGAAGCAGGAGCTAGATAGCCTCTCTCCAGGCTGGGAGGGAGCAGGGACTGGTTGCCTGTGGGACAGGGTACCTGAGGTGGAACAGTGCTGGGTGAATAAGCAAGGGAGCTGGGGAGCTCCAGCCTAGCAACCCCCAACTGCAGGTCTGAAGCGAGGCCTAAGGAGGGTACTGGGGGTTAGGCAGAGGCAGCAGGTCCAAAACCCTCTTGCCTATGATGACTGGCTCTTATACTGCAGTCCACCCCAGGGAGCAGGGGCTTGATGATGACTGGCAGTAACCCAGACTGAGGCAAGGTGGGGATTAGAGTAAAGGAGGTCATTTTAGGGAAAGGACCTGTCCTCTCCCCTCCTAGCCAGCTGAAGCTGGAGAGGCCTTGATTAGTTAGTATCCAATAGTGTGGGTTGATTTGTGTTGGTTTTGAGTTTGCTTTTGGATATAAAGCAAGGCCTGAAGAAAGGAATGTGAAGTGACATATGTGTAGGTTACTCTTTCAGTCAGTCTCCATTTCCTGAAATAGCATGATTTACATGGACTTTTAAAAAAGTTACAAGAAAACAAATGACTAATTAGGTCAAATTTGGGGCCTTCCAAACTTGACACTGCCCATCTTACATCACTATGGATTCAAATACTGGAATCTAACAGCTGTGAAGAATAAGTCTGTCAATTTTCATGACTCTGTGAAATATTTTTCTCTATTTTTTCTTTTATTAACATACAATCGTCATGCACTTATAAGTAGTTCTTTTCCATAATCTCTGCATCATAATTAAACAATATCCAGTCATGTGGTAACTGGGTCACTTTAAAGGCATAGTATCTCCATCAGCTATTTTTCAAAACACAAATCAATATGTCTATATCACTGACAAATTTCTTGCTCCTCTTTTATATCAAAGCTATTTTTCAAATATACTGACTTTTAATGGTGCAGGGCAGAAAGCAATAGAGTGCAGAGTGAATGACTCAAGTAGTGTTTTCTACCTAGGTTACCTATGATCAGTAAATTACAAAAAAAGTTAAATTAATAAAGTTTGGTATTTTATTGTGGCTTCCTCTGACTACTAGCAGCCCATCCTGTACATCAAAGTTCAGACAGAACACAATGAGTCACAATCAAAACCAAAAGAATGCTACATGAACAATTAGTGTACATAAATTGCACTGTGGTATTTCATTTCTGTGCCAACTCATTGGTAACACAGCTCATTTCCTTATTTTTTTGGGGATATTTTCATCCATAATAGTGAACAGCTCTGTTAATCTGCCCATGGATCTTGGAATTTTTTTGGGACCTTATGAAGCCCTCTACTGGAACATGTTAGGCTACAACTCATTCTTCTTTGGAGCCAGTTGTGCACGATCTACAACATCTCTATGTTTCTGCCAAGCTTTTGCTGCACAAGACATCACTATGCATACTGAGAAGATCTCCTTTGAAATCTTGAATCAAAGTATCTCCCAGAGAAAAATCATCTCTACATGAGCTCATGCCCCCGCTTAGCAGCTCTACACCATCTGCTGCAAAACCAGCACAGATCTTAATATGTACTACCACTTGCAGAACTGAGCCATCAGCCCACTTCAGAGCAAAGATAGAAGGGCACAAACATCCACCTGAATACCATAAAACATAGGGCCAAATTTGGCGCTATTGGAACAGTCATAGTGACTGATCACTCTGGAATTTCATTTTACAATGAATCCCTCATGTGTTAACTATGGCTGACACTGCTTACGATAGGCAGTATGGATTAGTGGACAAAGCACTGGACTGGGACTCAGGAGATCTAGGTCCTACTCCTGGTTTGGCTGCTGGCCTGCTGGGTGACTATGGGCTAGTTATGTCACTGCTCTGTGCCTCAGTTTCCCCATAGATAAAATGGGGGTAATGATGTTTACCTGCCTTTGTAAATGATGAAAAACACTCCATAAGCACTAGATATTATTATTTCTATTTTGCATCAGAAGCAAACAGGCATGTTGATCTATCATTTACTTTTATATAGCATAGTATTTGAGGAATGCAAATGCTTTTAGGGTGTTGCTGACAAGAATCGGGAGGGCGAAACAAAATAAAAAATGTTTTTGCTAACATCCTGTGTGATTTTCATTGGGGGGAAATTAGGTAATGAATTAAAAAGCTAGCTTGTTTGCATTGAACAATTACTTATACATTATAAGAACTCTAAGATTAGCATGTGTTTTAAGAGCTACAAATTTCACAAGCAACATTGTGAGCTAGAAAAATGTTGATGACAAGCAGCACTAACTGACATTTTTCTCAAGCATTTTGCAACAAGACAAAAAAGTGGGAAGTATGATAACATCAGAATTAGCTCCCCTTCTGAAAAGTTTTTGTTAAATCATAATTTGTCCTTCTAGATTAGAAAATTAGATAACATAGCAGACATACAATTTGATCTGAAACGTGAAGAGAACAGGAGTTAGAAAAAGGATTTTCATATTCTCAGAATAATCACATAATTTTGTATCAAGCTCTAGATATATGTATCTTGAGTAAACATTTCCTTCACTTTTTTTGCCTCTTGTGTGGCCTTTAGCAGATCACTTAATCATTCTCTGCTTCAGTTTATCCATCTGTAAAGTGGGTAGAACATAGGCTGACCATATTTCCTTGTGACAAAAATGGGACATTGGGATGGCAAAAACGGGACGGGGTTATTTTACAAGTGATACACAACCCGCAGACCGCCGACGGTTGGCGGTTGCCATTTTTTTTAGAGAATTCGATTGGCGATTGCCGTTTTTTAGAGCACTCGGTCTCGGCGGTCAACTTGCGGCCCGCGAACAATTGGAAATGGATAAATTGTCCCGCCTGCTGAAAAAGGTTGTGCATCACTGTGTTACATAATTTAATAATGTTCTGTATTTATAACTTATGTAATTTTTTTTTCTGGAAAAGAAAGACAATAAAAATTAATTATATAAACATATTGCATATTACACATATGCGCATACATAGGTTACCATTATTCTGATTATTCATTCATCAATGAAAGAACCCATACAAAAATTTAGGTAGACATAGAGGGGGGCTGTATTTTACCACAATCGTACCATGAATATTTGTCTGATGAAGTAATCTTACGCAGCAAATTTCAATCTTTCAACACCTTATCATAAAACTTCTCACACTCCATAATTCTTTGGGGGTAAAAACGGGACGGGGAAGGGAACTATAAGAAATAAGAAGTAATATTGTTCAAACAGAGGGCAGGTGGGGAGGGGATGAGGAAGGTTTGCAGTGTGGGAGGGGACATGGGGGAAGGGGAGGCAGGCGGCTGAAGGGGCACAAGGCGGGGGGAGATTGCACTAAATTCCCTTTCACCCTCCCAGACCCCTCTCCATTCCCCACGGCTTTCACCCCATTAAAGGGGGGTCACTCGAACAAGGGGCCGCGAACCCCACCCAGAGCCAGCTCCAAAGTTAATGGAGGGGAGAGGCTGAGCCGTCAGCCCCCAAACCCAGCCCCTCACCCTACACAGCTACCCCTCCCCCTGCCCTCCCTACACACCCAGTCCCCCCAACACAGATTTTGGTTCTCCTGCACCCCAAAAACCCAGCCCCCTACCCCCCACACCCAACCCCCAGTCTACACAGTTACCACACACCAAGCTCCCCCATACACCTCCTTCCTCCCCACACACCCAGCCCCTCACCTCACACAACCACCCTCCTCTGCCCTCCCCACACAGCTACCCCTCCCCAAACGCCCAGCCCCTCACCCTACACACCTACCGCTTCCCCTGCCCTCCCCAAACACCCAGCCCCCCACCGCGCTACCTCTCCCCCTGCACCCCCAACTCTGCAGCCCGCTGGAGGGAGCGGTTGGGGGACCCGCTCCTCTGACCGGCTGCAGGAGAAGGGTCCTGCCCAGGGGCTCAGCCTGGCAGGTGACCAGTGCAGCTGTGATGGGGCCGGGCCCCGGCGGGGGGGGGCAGAGACGAGACCTGGGGAGCCCCTGCGCGGTGGGGGGGAGCACCGGGCAGCACCTGCCCTGGGCTCAGGGGGCACGGGCGGGACGGCGGGGCGCTAGGTGGGATCAGCGGCTGGAGCGCATGGTGAGGGGCGAGCGATCAGAGCCAGGAGCAGGAGGCCCCGCAGTGGGCAGCCGGGCCGGGCCATGGTGTCTGCGGCTGGGAGAAACTGGAACTTCCTGCTCAGCTGGGCACGAGACACGTGGGGGCGGATCAGCCAATTGTGCTGCTGCTCAGCTGGGAGCGGGGAGCAGGCCGGGGAGGGGGGCCTGAGGCCGTGAGGGGAAGGGACTAAGGGCTGCGGGAGGAGGCGGGACCCGGCCGTGGGTCCCTGAAATAAGCCGCGTCCCATTTTTTTTTTTTACCAAAAACAGGACAAATTTGAAATTTATATAAAAAAGACGGGACGGTCAGAAAATATGTAAAAAATGGGACTGTCCTGTTCAAAACGGGACGTCTGGTCAGCCTAGTAGAACAATAGCAACCTGAAAGTTGTGCCACATGGGTTGGTATGATCTAGTAGCTAAAACAGGGCTTGGGAGTCAGGAGGTGTAGGGCTCTGATCCTGCAGTTAATAACATGTGATAACATGGCTTTTGAAATCAACGTGACTTCATACAGGCACAATACACGGTACAATGATGGAGCAAAAGCCATGTCTACATTTAAAATGCTGCAGCTGCACTGCTGTAGTGGTGCAATGAAGATGCTACTTACACCAATGGGAGGGCTTCCCCGGTTGGTGTAGGTACTCCACCTCCCCAAGAAGCAGTTGCTAGTTGACAGGTGAATTCTCCTGTTGATCAAGTTCTGTCTCCATAGGAGGTTATGTTAGTTTAATTGCATTAGTCAGGGGTGTGGATTTTGCACAGCCAAGCAATATATTATAGCAATCTAATTTCCTAGTATAGACCAGGCCTTAGTTTTGACTCATTCACTGACTTTATGTGTAACTTTAGGCAAGTCACTTATCCATTCTATATTTAATTTTGCCATTTGTAAAAGGGACCGTAATACTTATATATTTCATGAAAGTGCTGTGAGGATTGTGGCCTGATCATGGAAGGAGCTGCATGCAGATGGTTCCTTGCACCCACGTGGAGCTCATTGAAATTAATGAGGGTGCACATTATTTCAGGGGTTCACCCACAGACAGCTCCTTGCAGGATCAGGACTTTTTAAAAATAGTTTCTCGAAATCCTTGAGTGACAAATTTTAGTGTATAGAATGGCAAATAATTAATATTTATAAACTTCTTTGGCATCCTTGAATGATAGAGTGTATTATTATTATTAATAATAAAATTAAACAATGTTTTTGTTTGTGAAGTGTGAGAACATTAAGAATTTCAATCCTTCTCTGCAAAGAAAAGACCTGTACTTTCTCTTTTCCTCTTTCTCCCACACTAACTAAATGTGGGAGAAAAAAGTAGAAACAGAAAGGGTCATGTTTGCGCCTCAAAATTTGAATATGGTGGTTTTTTTTCTCTGCCACAGATGCTCCATGCCCATCAGCTGCTGTGTTCTTCTGAAAGAGGGAGAGAGAGAATTTGCTAATAACATGGGTAACCTTAAGTGTAGGCATGCATAAAAATTTGCTGAAAATTGAGTTGTGGTACATGTTCTTATTTTAGATTTGCCCTTGTTAACGTCTTTTTAATAAACAGGTGCACACACTTCCCCAAGCTGTCACTGTTGTTTACCCAGTCTGTACACTTTATAAATCTACTAATGGAATAGATCCAATCATCTTAAGGATCTGCTTTAATAAAGCAGACCCTCAAAGTTTTCATGAAAATACTTTCTTAAAGTATAGTCCTGCTGGTTGTTTGGATACCAGCTTTACAAGCTTTGTTTTTAAAGATAGCACAAGAATAAGAGGTTTCAGTACAATATTTTGTATAACATGCTTCATAGATATTTTACAGAATAACAAATGTGGCAAGGAGAAAAAGAGATAGAGATGAAAGGTAGAGGAAGGGGAGGAAAGGTAGATTTCCAACCGAGTTTTGAAATTGAGTAAAACACTGATAATATATAGTCTTACAAGAAGGGTCCAGATGGCATGAGCTGCAGAGGGGAAAGCTCTTGCACCAACATTATTAAGTTTACTTAAGAAGTGCTCAGGTATTATGGCAATTATACCAGGACAGAGATGAGACTTTGTAAAAGGGCAGAAAAGAGGCTACCACTATGTGAGTGGTATCACTAAGAAAGCTAATAGTGAGAGACATCAATGAGATAGGCTGGACCAATAATGAAATTACTGATAGCTAAATAGGTAAATATGCTAGTGGTACATTATTAACAGTATTTTTGTCTCATGAGCTTATAAGTCACATCATTGGAGACCAGATATTTCCAGTTGTCCAATTCTGGATGGCTAACACTAATTGCAGACAAGCAGAAAATTGCTGCAGGTAATACCATGGAAAGAGCTCTGCTTTTAATTCTATAGTGAATGAGCTGCTTGCGAAATGTAAGACTGAGAATTTAATCCTACATTTATCTACAGAAAAGTTAGGAAAAGGCAGCGGCAATGCAAGCTTCCTCAAACGATCCTTCCTTACCTAAGTCAAAGTGCTCCTGACCTCTAGGGATGATTGGGTAATAGTCTTCATACTTTTTTCACATTGCACCTTGTTGCAGACATTGCCAACAAGGCTGCCAATTGTGATGTTTCTGTTATGTGAACAATTGTCCACTAAGAATTTGAGATTGTTAATATATTTAATAAAAGCTACCAAACAGCTGCCATATGGGGACAACTTCTGGACACTGGGTTGGACTCAAGCCTGTGACCTAAATGTGAAAAGCTCTATAACTCATTACAAATCCCAGAAGCCATCTAGCCTCCACTAATCTATTTTAAGTGACTGGAACCTAGCTAGAGCTTTTGATGACTTCATATGGCTACAAGTTGCAGAGTGCCTCATTAGGTCAAAAATCTTTGACTACTCTCTACCTTGCTCTGCTTCACTGTGCCTGACAAGGAACTACACTGATTATGTAGCCTTTACTATTAATGGTGCTCTTTCTGGGGAAGAGGGAAAAAACCCACACCTATCACAGCAGCAGGATTGGATCTAGGACAGATCCAGTGATTTGCAGTGAAAAAAGTAACTAAAGGGCTCATTAGAGGCAAAGTTATTAGGCCAAGCAAATAGTTAATCCCTGTCACACAGAGGTAAAATAGATGCCAACCCTGAACTCTAAATTAAAGGCACTTCCTGAGTACAAGAGAAGTGACTCCTTTCTGCCGCGTCCTCAGTACCATCCCCCTACCATAATGCTGTGGTTTTTTTCTTTCTTTAAAATTCTGGACTCCAACTAATTATTGGCAGGAAGTGCCCATTTTTATGTCATGAGTATGCAAATGATGAGAGAAGTAGAAAAATGTTGGAAAGGAACTGTAATAATATATGTCCACAGACTACTAGACAATTAAAAAAAATGGTATTATGACTGTAGACCCCAGCAGAAGACTATGGCCAAAACATTTATGCGTCAGCACCTAGTTTATCTTTGATGGTAATTGTAAACTCAGCACCTCTGAAAATCAGACCGATGACATCTCAGAAACTGATGGACACTTTTAAAGATTTTGGCCTTTATTTCTCTGCCTCAATTTCTCCACTCATAAATTGGTGATAAAGAACCTTATTTGCCAATTTTACAAGGTGGTGTGAGGAAAAAAATGTAATGGGACTGATACTTCCTGAAATTTTTACTTAGTGTGAGTCCCAATGGAACACCTGACATGGGGAAAGTCTGCAAGATCAGATCCAATTTTGTCAAATGTTATATAACACAAATATTTAGTATTATTCTCATAAGATTTTCAGTATTTCCTGCTTCCACTTAGGTTAAAAAAATAGCAAGAACTGCCTGTCTTGTGATATTTTGGCACTTCCACTGCTGGATGGTATCAGGAAGTGCAGAAGCACATAACAATGAGAAACAATTTGAAAACAAATTAGCTAAGCTTTTTTGAACCTAAGAAAATATTCAGTTTTGGCTTGAGTGAAGGTTGGGTTAGTTCTTATGCAAACTAGGTTGTTCATCTCTGTTTCCTAACCATAGAATAACAAATGCGGGGAGAAAATGTAATTCCAAAGGAGACCTGCAGTCCTTAAACAGTTAAGCTCCTTGGGAATTTTGCCTGCATCAGCAGGGAAACAGAATTGGGTCCAAGAAATTTTACTTATCATGAGTTTCCTTTTCAAAAACTAGTTAATTCTATTTCTACATATCTGTCTATCTATATTCCAAGACAAAAAATGTGCTAAGATTTTGTCAGGGTTATAAATATTACTTCTTTGAAAACCTTTGCCTGCAATATTTGTAAGTCACTGAGGCTGGAGCACAGAGCTTACAAAATACTTTACTGAAGTCTTTCCCTGCTCAATCTGTAATGTGTACCTGATATCTCCCCAAAGTTACAATACCTGGAGAGATTTAATTGTCCATAGCTAAGAAAATAATCCTCACCCCTCCAAATATACTTGAAGATAATACTCATGATTTTCTCTCTTACACTTTGCTTCTCCCACACCATCTTCCCCTTCATATTTTTGTCTTTCCCGTTTGCTTTCTTGTACATGTTGCTTTTGACCACCTTCTGTCCGTTCTCTTTCCTCATGTACAGCCTTATGTATCCTCTTTCCCAGTGCTTAATTTGTGGCTTGCCAGGGCTGAGCCTCGGAACCTCTAGGTTTGGCAGTTCATAGCCCCAGCACCTCTTGGTTTGCCACCTCGGTTATAAAAGAAAAAAAAGTTGAGCCCCAATAACTCTTTCATTACAAATTAAGCACTGCTCTTTACCCCTTTTCTCGTTCTGCATAGTCTGGAATGCTTCCCTCTCTCCATTGCTAGTTCTTCCACCTATTACTTTCTACTTCCTCTACCCCACTTTATCAAATTCCTTTTGGGACCTCCGTTTCTTTCTAACTGTCTCCATCACCATCAAATCTTCCTAGTGCATCTTTTCTTTGTTTTTCTTCACTAGTACCACTCTGTTCTACTATGTTTTGCAGATGTCATAGCCAGGGGGTCTCAAACTGGGGGTTGCGAGGTTATTATTTGGGGATCATAAGCGGTCATGGGACTGACAGCCTGAGCGCCTGTTAAATTAAATTTACCCCCTCCCCCATTTTTAATTTATGAGGATGGGCCTACCAAATTCACGGCCATGAGAAATGCATCATAGACTGAAATCTGGTCTTCTGGTGCTTTCACCCTATACTATACAGATTTAGCAGGGGAAACCAATGGTTCTCAAATTGGGGGTCCTGACCTAAAAGGGAGTTGCAGGGGAGTCACAGTATTACCGCCCTTAATTCTGCGCCGCCTTCAGAGCTGGGATCCCAGCCAGCAGCTGCCACTCTCCAGCTGCTGTTTTGAAGCCAGTGCTGCAGCAGTAGAGCAGAAGTAAGGGGTAGCAGTACCACAACCCCCGCCACCCTCCGCCCTGCCCCAATAACCTTGCAATCCCCCACAACTCCTTTTTGGGTCAGGATCCCTACAATTACAACACTGTGAAATTTCAGATTTAAATAGCTGAACTCATGAAATTTATTATTTTTAAAATCCTATGACCATGAAATTGACCAACATGGATGGTGAATTTGGTAGGGCCCTATTTATGAGAGGGTGTCACGCTCAGGGGCTTGTTGTTTGAAAGGGGTTACCAATACAAAAAGTTTGAGAGCCACTGCCATACACAGTGACTTAGAAGTCTGGTAAAATTCCCTTTTGTCTGTGGATCTGCTGCACAGTCTGTGTATTTTGGAGGGACTGTGCTTGCAAAGCATTGAGATGAACAAACTAAACAGGTAGGGGCCAAGGGGAGGAGCCGGCAGATTACTTGGCAAAGGAGAGGTAGAAAAGTCCCCGAGGGGGCATATTTCCACTTCTAGCAGAAATCCTGGCAGGCCTGGAGGGAATGGATACACTGCAGATAGGCTGACCACCTACTTTTCAAAGAAATAAGAGGACATGTGTATAAAAAAATAGGGGTCCAAGAAGTCTCAGTCAGTTCCTAATTTTGTGGCACACAAATCACAGAGTACTAAATCACAGGTGCAGTGTCACAGCCTACAATCCTTTGCTAAAGCCAGGAATAAAAGTGTTCAATGTTCATAGGCGATCTGGGACAAGAGCCCCACCTCAAAGGTGTCCTGTAAACATGAAACCATTGGTCACCTTAATGCTTAGTGGCCAAATTTTACCCTGGCACAGTTGGCCTAACCAAGTTCCCAGAAGCCAAGTGGAGGTGCAATTGTTTCTGCCAGAGCTGAATTTGCCCTGCGTGTGTATTGGGTGTGAAGTGCTCTGGCTCAGCTCTGATTTTAGAGGCATGGGGGGGGGGGGGGAAAGAGAGTGGGGCAATTTGCCCCGGGGGTCCCCAGGAGAATACATGTTACTATAGTATTGCAACTTTTTGTATGGAAGGGCCCCCCGGAATTGCTTTGCCCCAGGCCCCCTGGATCCTCCGAGGGGTGGCACCGGGGCCTCACGCCTCTGAGGACGGAGGGCGAAGGTGCGGGAGCTCGGGTCGGGTCGGGTCGGGTCGGCGTGCTCAGGGGCAGGTTTCCTAGGGAGGGAGGCAGCCGCCTGCCGGGGTGTGTCCGTGGGAAGCTCAGAGACGTCTCCCCTTCCGCACAAGAGGCAACTGGGATCGGGGCAGCGGCTCGGCGCGACGGGCACGGGCAGGCGAGGAGGGGGCCCGGCCGGCGGGAGGGAGAAGCCGAGCCGAGCCTCCCGCGCGCGGAGCGGAGGGGAGGGCGGGGCAGGGACGCCAGCACGTCGGTGCCGCCGCCGGCCTCCAGGCGGGATTGAGGCGGAGGTGAGTCCCCCGGGGGGCGGGGGGGCGCGTGACGCGAGCCCGCCCGGCAGGGAAGGGGTCAGCGCGGAGCGGCCGGAAGGAGAGCGGGGGCAGGCAGCGGCTGGGGCGGAGCGGGACGGGCCCAGGCAGCCAGGGCTGCTCTCCCGCGGGGGAGGCGGGGAGTGGTGGCCTGGGACTGCGCGCGGCGGCGAACATGGCTCCCCGGGACCTGCGGCTCGCGGGCGGCCCGTGGTAGCGGCAGCTGCTGATCTAGGGGCGCAGCCGCCCCAACGTGGCCCCTGAGCACTGACCGCGGCCTCTAGGCAGGGGGAAGCCGCTACTGCTGATCCGGGGTGCTGGGGACGGGGGGTTGCAGCCCCCAAGCGGCGGCCAGCACCCACAGCTAACGAGCCACTGTGCTCCTGGCCCTCGGGGGCTGCAGGCTCCCCAGCCCCCACACAGGAAGCCTGTCAGCGCTACGGCTCAGGAGGGGCCTGAGACCGGGGAGCTGCTGCTGTGGACAAAGCTGCTCTTCCTGGTACTCTGGGTCTCCCCCATTTGCCATGTGCTCGCAGCTATGGGGAGCCCTGGTGGGGGAGGCAGGGTCTGCGAATTTTATAATGATTTCTAAGTAGCACCTCCACCGTTTCCAGGGCCCAGGTCAAAAGTGGAGTGAAAGGAACCCAGTGCTCTCAAAGGAGGCTGAGCAGCTCCACACAATTCAAAAGCTCCGTTATGGGGAGATCTGGGGGAGCTGCTGGAACTCTTGAGGGTGGGGTGTGTTCATTGCACCCTCTTCAGGAGCTCAGCATTACTGTGCAGCAGCTGCATGCAGCCTTTCAGAAGGGGGGAGAAAAAACATAACGGAAATAATACGTGTGCCACTGGTCAGGGTACTCGTGCAAAAGTTCAGCAGTCTGACATAAGGGGAATTGGTGTACTGATCATGTTATGTGCTTAGCTGCCTAACTTGGTTTTCCAGCAATCACAGGGATATAGAGGAAGCTATTGCTGGTGCTCAGAACCTACATAGCTTCCTCAGTAGTCTGATGCAGGCCTCAAGGAGCCTAGACACAGTTCAATATCACAATGAACATGTGAGACTCCTGTGTTATTTTTTTTTTTTAAAAAAAGCTTTTAATAAAAGAGACTGTAATTGTTTTGGAGCAGGGTCTGTCTCTGTGTGTTTATGAAGTGCAGTGTGAAATTGAGTTCCAATCCTGAGATGCTACCATAATACAAGTAATAAAATATTAAGTTTTAAAAATAATTACATTCTGGACAAGGAAAACTCCCCCACCAATCTAACAGAAATCCCACAAAAGTTGAACCCCCTGCAAAGCATATAGTGTGAAAATGTTTTAAAACAACAGAAAAATGAAAGAATTTAATTAAAAATACATTTTAAGATGTGATTTTAAATGAAAACACTCATCAGAAAATATTTCATAATGGGATGATTCAAGACAAATCTTTTAAAATGAATCCCAAATTAAAGAGAGTTTTTCTCATATAAATATGTTTAGTAGGTCTAACCAGGTCTTTTAACACATGGCTGTGTGATGATGGGAATACTAAACTAGAGGAAATGATGCAAATACATACACTTTTTTTAAAAGGAGGAAGGAAGAGTTTGGAGGCAGGAATGAGTCCATTATAATGGATGCAGATTTTATTTAAACTTAACACAGTGGTTAGGTAAAGATGAGCAGCATATTGCAGTATTGGGTTGGTATATTTCAACTAGAACTGTTTTATTGGATTCTGTTAACCTTAAGCCTTAACCATGACAGGACTTTCGTGTAAGAACCCACATGCAAAGTGTAATATTGAATTTTAATTAGAGCTTTCAAGACCTAAAGTGGAATATATTCTCATCATTTCCCCCTCCCTTTTAATGTACATTTTTCTTCGTAGGCTAGATTTAGTAAAACTACTTTCGTGTTGGAGATTACATTACATCATGTATATGAATTTGTATAATCTCAGTGTCAGAAGTCAGTTTTGATAAAGTAAAAAAAAGACTTATTCAAATGTACAATTTGATTTTAGATTTATACCCCCAACAGTGTGTAGAAAGATAAATATAACCTTATATATGATAAATCCCAATTGTTAAAATCTTTCTTGCTAATGATTTCCCAGACTGACTCCTTGTCTATTGACTAAAATTAGCTAAGCATATTTGGTGTTGTCCAGTTTGGATAATTAATTTTCTACAGTTTTAGTTTTCTTTATGAACTTTGGAATATTTCATGTTACTTAGTTATGGGGAACTTTTTGAAACTGCAGATAAAACCAAATCATTCAAGAGAAATATAACTATGAATTTCACATACTGTTCCTGCAAAAGTCAGAGCATAAATTGCATAAAAGTGCTCAGAAGGAACATATCTGTTTTATGTGGGAAGAATTTAGATATGCTTGGTTATGTGCAATATTTAAATACACTGAGAATCTAGTCTGATATTAAATATTATTGCTAACAATAGGAATAATGGGGCCGTAATCTTAATTGGACTCTTTGGATGCTTACATAGTAGCAAAAATAATAGTAATGTTGCATATGAAATAATGTAATATGAAAGCAATAAGAAATTAAGGCAGAAAATTACGAGACCTCAAAAGTGTGGATATCTGATCCTTGTTAGATTTGCTGTAAAGTATATCTAATTTCAAAAACAGTCAAACACGGGGGCGGGGGGAATGAACTATAAACAATTCTTATTATGTATGATTCTAAGAATCTTGGCAGTGCCAGTGACATGCTACGAGTATTTTAACAAGAAGCGCCAGTAAAATTTCCCTCATTTGACTGTGATAAATCCTGTGTACCAAATCTGTAAGGGACAGCAAAATCATACTAATCTTTGGTGGCAGAATTTTTAACAGTAGGCTCTTGAAAACTTCCCCCACCTAAGGCATCAGTAGGCAGTGCAGTTAGCAGTGATAATGCACAGCTTTACTGCTATAAGAACACATATCCCAGTGTTAATGTCACTTCTGAATAGATATATCTCAAAGTATGTCTTAAATGTACACCTTAGCTATCCATATTGCTGCACATCAGATGTGAAAGTAAAAATAAATGTGTGAAGCTCCAAACAGACTTGTATGGATTTCTGCAAATCTGAAAACCACATCTCCAAACTATGTATTATCCCAAATACTGTCACACATACATACGTGTTTTTAGTTGACCTTCAGTGTTTCCTACAAGCAGAAATCAAAGTTTGTGTCTATTTACAAATGACAATAAACAGACTTCCCTAAAACATGGCCAATGCAAGAGATTTGGGATATGATTAATTATGTGGTGTTCAAATGAGGGATGGAGGAATATGGAAGTGTAATTTATCGAAGAAATATAGTACTTAGAATAAATGAATGTTTGTGTTAGTTTGTTCCCCCAAAACAGTAATCCACAGGATTAAGATAAGAGGAGCACAAGCAACTGTGGGGCTCTTAGGTTTTAAGATAAGGTTACTGCAATAATAATATTACTGATAGATGAGAAGTAAGATTATCCAGGTCTTCTCACCAATATTACGGATGCTGCAAGATTTAATGCCATCCTTGTAATTTATTAAACTAACCTAAAGCAAGTAAGTAAGGGTCGACAGATCACTGTGTTAATGATAAATCTGAGAAATAAAGGCTGGATTTCAACTGATGAAGTGGGTCTTAGCCCACAAAAGCTCATGATCCCTAAAATCTGTTAGTCTATAAGATGCTACAAGATTCTTTGTCTCAGAGGCTGGATTGAGACTTCTGACCTATTAAGTACACTTACTGGGCATTTGATGTGTAGCAATCGATGCACTGGCAGTCAATTTAGCAGGCCTCGAAAGACCCGCTGATTGCTCTCCCATTGACTCCTGTACTCCACCTGAGCGAAAAGTGCAAGGGGAGTCGACGGGAGAGCATCCATAGTGTGGACCCCGCAGTAAGTAGATCTAAGTATATTGACAGTTATGTTGCATAATTTAGCTCAAGGTCTTTCTTCTCCCGCCTCCCTCCAGTAGAGAAGAGAGAAATGCACTTGTAGAAGCAGTCTTCTCAATGAGTCAGAACCTCTATGAAGCAGTAGCCACTGGTGAAGAGCTAATTATTCCATGTGAAATTTATGAGGATCCTTAGCCATGACTTTACCTCATTTCCTTTCCTGTGACAGTAAGTTCAGAAATCTCAATTCCTTTCTCTCTATTTCTTGTCCTATGTATTTTATTTACTATTTCTTATATTAAGGGTTAGTTACTGCTGTTAAAAAAAAGAACAATTTGTTTTAGTATTAAATATTTCTAGCTAGAATTAGGTTCTACATTGTCGTGCATTTGGATTTGCTTTCTAGGTTCAGATTGGTCATTTTCCATTGCTTTCCTGGTAACTTGACTTCAGTTCCACAGTAGATGATTTGTGTATTTGTAGTTAAATGCTTCATGTGATTGTGATGGATTATTTTCTGACCATCTTTTCAACTGTCTTTGCTGATTAGACAAAGACATATCAATGGCCCATTTGGACCTGCAAGGAGCAGGAAAGTCCCTCCTGATATGGCTAATCACTTGCAGGCCAATCAGACTGCTTCCACTTTGAGTATCTTGGCAGAGTGCTTTGAAAACACACAAAGAGTAAAGGAAGCAGTTTGGATTTGATGTTGGTTCTAAAGGTTCCCTCAAAGAAGCCAAGGATATAATAGTTGCAGACTATTGAAGGATCCAGGGGCTGTGGCACGTAATAAGAGAAAAGTATTGTGAATCTGGGCATTCTTCCGGTTGCATTGAGATACAAAGAAGCACAGTAGGAATAAAACCAAGGTTGCATCATTGCAGAGAAAGTCTCTTAATTTTTAGAAACAGTTGCCGGTGATAACTTATTGTCAAGTATCGCAGTTCCTCTTGAGATACTGAACATACAATTCTATTTGTATTAACTACCATGTCAGATCTGAGTCCTGAGTCAGTTTCAGGAAGGGGTCTGATACAACCTTGATCTACAGTGCATATTTATGAGGGATTATCAGAAGATAGTCTATCATAATCTTCTCTGTGCAGCTCTGTAGGGATTCTCACCCTTCATATCTTAGTTCCTTAAAGTTCATCTAATTGCTGTCAGGAATAGAAGTTAAGGTTAGTTAGATCTAGAGAACTCTTCCCTTGAATTATTCCCTGAATATGTCTGTAGAAACATGCTCTTTGTTGAGAGATCCACATCTCCTTGGATGTCTAAATAAAGGGGACAGGTTGCAGGGCTCTCATTGTTCGTAGGAAACCTGTGTTTCTTGGCTCTGTTAGTGAATATGGGCTCTGCAAACACAAGATTATTCTGATAAACAGCATTAGGACTAAATTCAAGAATTTTCCATGTGAGGAGACTATTTTCTTCAACTTAGAATTCAGGTTGGCTCATTCTTTGGATAGTGGGAGATTTACCCAATACAATCAGGTTTCAGAGGAATACCACTTCTTGTTAGAGAGCTGCTGAAAACCACAAATCTGATCAGAAGCAGTTTTTCTTCTCAAAGCAGAAGGATAAGCAGCAGAAACAGAAAACAACTTCTTTGACAACTTGAGATCCTTTTATTATTATTGTCTTGAGACAGCTAGTTTAGTTTGGTACCTAATAACTTCAGCCAATTGTGGCATTTCCCCCCCATCTGTATTCTCCGTTTTGGAAAATTTGTCAGGAGTCATAGAGTGGAATTACCTTGAACAGGTAGCTACTAGAGATAATTCAAATAGGCTGTTCCATCCAATTCTACTCTGTCTCTTTTCAAAACCCTTCATCATCATCATCCTGCTTCAGGGATTCTTCTCATGAGAAAATGCTGAGAGACAATGTGACATTTCTTTTCCAACGGAGAGCAGTAAAAGAGGCAGTCCCCCAGCACTAAGAGAGGAAGGGGTTCAATTCTCACTATTTCCTGAAGATAAGAAAAAGTTCCATTCTAGAGTCAATAAAATTGAACAAGTAGATTTTTTTAAAAAGCTGGGCTTTGGAGCGGTGCTCCGACTCCGCTCCAGTTCCAGACAAAAACCTGCAGCTCCACTTCTCTGTGCTCCAGCTTCAGGCTCCGATCCAAAGCCCTGAAAAAAAGTCAAATTCTGCTATCATTATTTTATCGGGGCTGCTGATAGCATATGCATGTATGTAATCTTTAATTACATGATCAGGTACTATTTTTTTCTATAGGACACCAGTCTCATTCATTATGGAAGATGCATAGTTCATCCATTGGAAAAGCACTAGAAAGAGTTAAATAAATCTCCTAAATTGTTAGAAAATAAATTCAGGGGGTAAAACATTTTTGTTTAGAGTTTGTCTAAAATGTTTTCATACAAATTGTTGTAATCTTGCAGGTGTCAACCTGAAGATTTTAGAGCACGTTCCTCCAGATCTGCCTTAGTATGTATGAGGGATGTCTTTATGTGAGACTCCTACCTGGAGTTCAAGTCATGTCTTTATGCAGAATTACTCTTTTGACTCTGCAGCTAGATCAAATGCCCAGAGGAGCAGGTTTGCAAGCTGTAATTGATCATTTCTAGGCCCACCTTCATCAAAGTTGTTACTGCTAGTTCCTCTCCCACAAATATTTCTGTAACATACATTACCTTTAGAAGAAAGGTTGCTTACTAATAACTATAGTTCTTTGAGTAGATTGTCATTATAGATGTACGTTTCCTACTATGTGTCTCTCTGTTTGGGAGTCTTCATTAAATTCTGGGTAAGTGGAAAGGAGTGGAAGTTGGATTAGAGTGCTTTACACACAACGTTTATTTCTGTGGTAGAACTTCCATGTGGCCCCAACAGTTATTGTTTTCTAGTGGGTTTGGACTTGTGACCAGTGATGTATGCATACCTCAGATGTGAGGAAGTATGCTGATAATCTATTTGAAGAACTATATTTATTGTTAAAGAAACTTTAGACATATGCTCATATACTAAACTAATGAACAGCTTGAAAATAACTTAATAAAATAAAAGTCTAAACTAGAAAGGCAATATATATATCTAGATGTAGATATATATATACTGGACCTATCACTGTAGTTTCTGATAATCTTGCATATTTTTGAAAGAAGCTAATGGAATCTTAGCTCTGGTCTACACTGGGGGGGGGGGGTGTGGATCGATCTAAGATACGCAACTTCAGCTACGGGAATAGCATAGCTGAAGTTGACATACCTAGATCGACTTACTGCTGTGTCTTCACGGCGGTGAGTTGACGGCTGCTGCTCCCCTGTGCCTCTCGCGGCGGAGCACAGGAGTCAATGGGAGACTAGACTAGACGCGTTAAATTGACCCCCCCGATAGGTCTATCGCTACCTGCCAATCCGGCAGGTAGTGTAGACATACCCTAAGTTTATTTCTCCAAGTTCAAGGTGAAAGGAAACTTTAAAAGTATTTCTTTCCTTATTTCAGTTCATCTGAACATCTATGTTGCTTTAATATAGGTTTTTGTATTTAAGTAGTATTATATTCCTGATATGGTACCACTGTTCTTGAAATTTTCTGATATTATAGAAATCTTCGCTAAGGTCCATTCTAATACATGCTTTTAACATCTATTGACTTTTTTTAATAGAACGTTCAAAAATGTGAATTTTGAAAGCATGGTAAGTATAGTCTACTCAGGATGTAGTGTAGGTTCTATAACTTAGCTATTTTCAAGTGTTAATATATTTATGCATGTCTCAGTATGGTTTAATGAGGGTATATCATTTGTGCAGCTGTTAAAATGAATAACCAATAAAAGAAAACATTGCACTAATAAACAAGAGATGGCTGGAGTTGGCTCCACTAACTGAAACAATTTACTTCATCCATCTTCAGTGTTTCTTAGCAACACAAAGTACTCTTACCCTGGGCACTTTCACGGACTTTCACATCTTTCTTCAAATATAGCTTTGGTAGTATTTTATATGACCTGAAGTTCGTCCATCTGTCCTGAAGCTCCCAATGCTTTTCCAATGATCAAATGATCTTACATACATTTTTTCAGCTTAATAACACACAAGTTGACTAGAGAATCATTCAACATGTCAGGTTTTCCAAAGGGTTCTGGGAAATTATTTGCTGTTCTGTATAGCAAAGCTAAACGTTATTGAAAATGTGTTATAGTTTCATAATAAAACGAGTAGGAAAAATGTTGGCTTGGGAACTAACTAAATATTTTCTGATAGCCCCAGCCTCAAGGCTTGGATTGCTTGTAATAAAAGGGTAGCTTTGATATCTTTTGGTGAATTGACTAGTATTCTGTTTAGATCATAATTTATGAAAATATTGGCTTGATACAGAATGATACATTATCAGATTGTTCATGTGCAAGAATTGCATTAATGTGTGGCTGACATTTTCAGTGTTTATTTCATGAGAAGTTAGTAAACCATTGCTTCTCTGAATGTGCTTTCTAACAACTCAGAGGTTGCTGTTGATACTTTAGGATCCTTCTTTTATTTCTTGCTTTCCATTTTATAATGTGCGAGAAACCGATTCTGATCGGTCACTGAGTAACATCTGCTGAGGAAATTCAGCTTGTTTAGGGAACCCCTTCAGATACATAGCAGAAAGCATTGTTATTGGGAGCAAATTTTGATTTCATTCTACCAGACTCTATATAACATTGTTGCAGGAAATATAATGCTCTGAATTTTCAGTAAATTGCACAGAAAACTTCTGTGATTGTGTAATATGCTTTAATGACTAAGTTTTATCATTGTCTTGCTCTCAGAGAATTTTTTTGAGGTCTTAGAATAAAAGTTTATTATAAATAGTGTGTAGTAATAAGTGGTTGTAAAATTTTGTGGTGAGTTAATTTTTTATTTTTTTACAAAAGCAGAATAATGACTAAGGTATATAGAAATTATTAATAATACCCAAAAACCTTAGCTTTGATCATCTCCACAATTAAAAAAAATGTACTGCAGCAAACAGTGTGGTCTTGACTATGATGCTAACTTTTGTTAGTGAATATACACACACTCCTGTGGTGTTGGTGTGCATGTTGTGTGCCAAAACTGTGGTATCATATCTGGAATATAATATTACTTAAACACAGAAAACTATATTAAAGCAACATAGGTGAACTGTATCTAAAAGATAAATATGAGAGAGAAAAGACTTGATGGGATAGTGTGGTATGAAGCTTTTATCAGCATGTGTTTGAGATTTCACAATCCATGAATAATGAGACAGACACAAAGAAATATACAAGTTATTCTAGTGACCGCGAATCAAATCCATATATCTCACCATTCTATCATGCATTAGGTGTATGTGACATATGTTAAAACTTCTCACAGTGCTCCTTGTACAGACACCAGTCTTCTGTGAGTGAACCCCATAACTTGGTCACCGAGCCAATAAGTCTAGTCTAGTCACTGTTTCTAGCTCTAAGACCCTAGGAGACACTCTAGTTCAATGGTGTCAATAGAAATTCGATGCTAGCCACATTGCTAGCTACACTTGTGGTTTTGAATTTTTCTTATTAGCCACATTATAAAAAAGCCACATGCATTAATCACAATTCAGTAGCCTATTAGCCACATGTGGCTAGTTGCGAACGTATTGGACACTGCTTGTCTAGTTACTATTTCTATATCTGAGACATGAGGGGCTTGTCTTCTACGCTGGTGAGGGATCGATCGCCAGCGGCTTCCCCTTCGACTACGGAACTCCAGCTTGCCAAAAGGCGCAAGCTGGAGTTGACGGGGGAGCATGCCGCCGACCACCGTTGCCGTGAGGATGGCAGGTAAGTCGGCTGTAGATACGTCGATTTCAGCTACGTTATAATCGTAGCTGAAATTGCGTATCTACAGCCGATCTCTCCCCCCCCCCCAGTGAAGACCAGCCTTAAGTCATAGTGACTTTACTCTTAAAGAGGCACAGGTCTTAGAAAATGATGGAAGTCCTGAGACACATCATCTACTAGTCTGATCTCCCTCTTCCTATGAGTCTGAGGTTCACTTTGAAAGTGAATTAAACGGAACCGAATTAAGATCATTTTAATTCTGAGTAAAGAATATCCACACACAATTTAATATGGTTTAACTAATCCACTTTAAATTCACACCTTCATTTAATTCAGATTAATTTTCCTTTATATCCCAGTATAGACAAGCCCTAAGGTTGTTCCTAAGGCTGACTATAATTAGACTAAATGGGATAGTGTGGTATGAAGCTTTTATCAGCATGTGTTTGAGATTTCACAATCCATGAATAATGAGACAGACACAAAGAAATATACAAGTTATTCTAGTGACCGCGAATCAAATCCATATATCTCACCATTCTATCATGCATTAGGTGTATGTGACATATGTTAAAACTTCTCACAGTGCTCCTTGTATAGACACCAGTCTTCTGTGAGTGAACCCCATAACTTGGGATGGTGACTAAATGAAAGAGAATATGGACTTTTCTTAAATTCAGACTAATGGCAGTACTGTATATTTTGTAACAATAGGAAAAACAAAGGATTCCTCCTATTGTTACAAAATATACAGTATAATAAAGACAGTGAAATCCCTAAAGAACATTGTTTTTATATGATGGTTTATACAAACTGAGGGTGTCTTATGAATGAATAAAAGATTGCACAGATATAATCATGATTGTTGCTTGAACTGTTTAATTTATTATAACTTCCTAAAAGGCTCTTGCCTGCAGCATATTCAGCTCCAAATACAGTATTAGAACATACTGCTCCAAAGTCTCTGTGTAACTTATTTAGATGGTCTCAAACATTATAACTTTAATAGATTTTAAGGGCAAAAGAGAGAGCATCACCCCACATAGATATGTTGCATGGACATCCTTATTTTTATCCTCAATGAGTTGGATTGGCAAAGATATGCCCGTGTTTTTAGTATATTAAAAATCAGTTAAAATTTGTTGAGAAATATATTGGATTAGAAACCTAAGAATATCTGAAGTGGAGCTGGCAGAACAGTTACCTCCAGCCAGCTTAAACCAATTTTTTGTTTTTGAATGTACAATTTCTTAGTTGTCCTACAAAGATGGACAATCTTATGTACTGTGTGTAATCTCGTTGAACTCAGTAGGGTTGCTCACAATGTGTGAAGTTAAACACATGCATAATACTTTGCAGGATTGGGGCCTATGTTTTTCCCACTTATTTTCTTCATTAACATATTGGAACATTTCTGTTATATACCCAAAAATGGATATAGTGTATTAGCATGAGACATACATGTAGATAGCTCTTTGCTTCCCTAGGGTTGGTAGAGGCATTAAACGTTCATAAGGCAGAACCCAGTTTGTAATTATTTTTGTTGTCTTTTTCTGCTTTTATTTTTTCCATATTTGCATATCTTTTCTTTAGTGATCTTGGAAGGAATATTGATAGTGTATAAAAAAGAACCTGTCAAATACTAGCCTCTGGCCTTCTATTTTAACGTGGTTTTGACTGACTATATACTGGAGCATGTATTACAAACATTCACACAGGGATTTCACTTTTTGACTACAGGAACTAAATAAGTCTTAATGCTTTCTGAACATTAGAGTCAGCATTCAACAACCATGAGGTGTTTGCTTAACAGTGTGTAGTTCACAGGAACTGATTGGTTTCACAGTGTAGGGTGGAATAATTGCCATAACCTAGTCTCTGCTGATACATCTTATATAGTCACTTCTGCTACCTGCAGAACTCCTGCTTCCACATTTTCTGCTGTTGGTACCAATATGTGCTCTGAATTTCTACATGATTTCCAGCTAATTAAAATAACTCTCAGTGTCTCAAAAATGGGGCTACTAGGGTTGGGGGTCCCTAAATACTCTTGTTATCTTGTGACTCTGGAACCTAAGAGGGGATCCTAAATGCAACCATGTTTTTGAGAAAAATCCCACATTCTGTCACTGTCAATGAAAACTACAACTGAGAAACTCCAAGATAAATAGCGAATGACATTCTCCTTGTATAGTCCACAATACATTTGCTCAAAAACACAACATGCAATTCCTGATGTAGAAAAAAGCCCCCGTATGCCTAATATATTGGAAAACATTGTTCGAGAACAGCTCATCCTACTGTAAAATTTGCCTCCATAATATTATCAAGGTCATTATCAGCTTAGGTTATCTGCCTCATGTATTGAACATAATGCCTGAGGTCAGCTTTTACTTGCAAATGCAACTATGTGGAATATTTGCTCTGATTTTGTTTAAGAATCAGTGTAAATTATTTTGTTTCATATCCACTTTGTTACTCTTCTCACACATCTTGGAGTAGTCTTCTCCTTAGTTGTTCAATAAACATATACTTTTCATACAGCTATAATTAGGGAATAACAATTTTATGTAAACTAGGCAGTGGAGTTACCCTATTTTTTATATCTAAATGTTGTGCAAACAACTCTTATGTATATTATACTTGTGGACTGGCTCTCCTACAAACCTTTTCTAAATGATACAGAATTAGGATGATCTGATTGTCAGTTGACCAGTTTTGTTGTTGATCAGGATATTTTTTTCCTGTTTTTTTTTTTAACCTAGCTCCAGTATTTATAAGACATATATCATCAGTTGGTAATCTAGGCTATTCCATAATAAGAACAATGTGTTGTTGCATTGCTGCTAGAGTAGTATGGACGTGAGCTTGTGACTTAGGAACTCTCCCCACTGCTTAGTGGAGGGAATGTACTGTGACAGCATATGGTGCTTGACACTGCAGCATAATTACACTATCAGGCACGTTGTGGGTGTGTGTGTGTGTGAAGCTTCTTCATGCACACTTGAATGAGCTGGGCACATAGTAGAGCCTGCTTCTCCTATACTGTGGAAGCAGTGGTATTGTACACAACCATAAGGGCATACAAGGGGTGCTTAATGCCCCCTCTAATCAGTTGCACAGAGTCGGCCATGGGCTGGTCCAGAGTATATTATCAGTTTAAATGACCTTCTCTTGTTTTCAATTTGTTTAGCTCCATTGGCTATTATTTAAATGTATTTGGTTAGCTCCATTGGCTAATGTTCTGGAGGAGCAGCTCAGTTTTATAGGGTCACAGCCTACACTGTGCGTCCACTGACATTGTGATGCCCCAGGGTGTCTCACTCCTCATCCTTGCAGCCAGGTGGCTAGAACCAGCTACCTATCCTGACCCCCACTCACTGGGCAACGTCTGCAAAGCTGTGAGCCTTCCCTCTAAGCAGTCTGCCCTGAGAAGCATCCCCTAATAGCTTCTTCAGAGTTACAAACATTTCAGTCTTTCTTGAGCTGTCCATAACTCAGAGGTTCTACTGTAGTTAACCTTGCTCTTGTTAAAAACTGCACTGAAATCCCAATTCCATCATGTTCCTGTGGTTTAAGGCCTACATGAGTGATATTACCATGCCAGTTTTTATAAATGGAAATATGTTTAGATCATAAAATCCAATCATAACTGGAGTTCCGGGTGGTTCATCTCTAGGACCTATCTTGTTTTCAATTTGTTTAGCTCCATTGGCTGTTATTTCCAAATATGGGTTGAAGTGTCACAGTTATGCTAATGATAACAGCTCTGTTGCTCTGTTAATAAATAAAGAAGTGCTGTGGGTATTTCATTGTTTAAATTCTGTTTGAATATCTGGGAATGGATGTCCATACATTTCTAGTGTTTGAACTTCAGCAAATCTTAGGTGCTAACTTTTGAGCCTCAAGCTATTAAGCGTGCCAAATTTTTATTTTGATACTGGGTCCAGAAATTATTTAACCAAAACACGTGACTCATTACCTTGGGGTTTTTACGGTTTCTGCATAATTGTTCAATGGTGATGTTGCTTATGTGTTTAGAGCTGCATTTTGCTATGTAAGTTGTTACATAGTTGTTCTTGCCAGGGGCGTTTACTGCTGCAGTTACAAGCCGTATTATTTTCAAAACCAGGTTTATTGTAGTTCTGTTATGATAGGCCATATTAAAACTTAGCTTGATTGGTCACTATAACTTAAAATGTTGCAGGTACTGTAAAAGTTTAACTTGATAAAAAAAATCATATTACTGCTACATTAGAATCTAGCCAATTCACACTAATGATTGGGAGACAGATAACAAATGACTGAATTTTTGCCAGTTAATAAAGAATAATAAAAAGAAAATCCATTATAAAATGTATGGTATTCATTTATTAAAATATTAAATGTAGTTCAATTATTGATAATACTTCAGTGTATTCTAATAAATTTACCACTGTCCTCCCATCTCTCTCAACTGCACCCTCTTCCCACCAACAACTCTGTTTTGTACCTTTTTCCTCCCAACTCACCTGTTACAATATATAAACTTAACTCTAGAACTGATAAATGCCACACGTAGCCATCATTGGGGTCTACCCTGCATCTCCTAAATGTTTACAAACTCGAGAGGCAATCAAAGGAGAAGATATGTTTAAAAGGTGAGGAAGCCCTCATCGAGACTGGTCTACCCTCCCAAGCTCCTTAATATTAAATCACGGAGAATGGTAAAAGACCAAAGGTGATGGAGACAGAAACCGTGGTGGGGGTTTTTGTTTGGTTTTGTTTTGGTCCAGGAGCCTCAATTTTACTGAACATTTAGCTATCTTCTAAAAGCTCTATTACCTGCCCCTTAATATTGTTTTCATTAATATATTTTAGCTCTAGGACTCACTTAGCCAGTAAATAATAGATCTTGTGTAGAGTGTATTTTTAAGACTTTTGAATAAACTTTTCATGTTGATCTCACTTTTGTTTTTTCTACTGATTTATTTTTCAGGATTGTGTATTTTACATTGTGGTGATCCAGTGATGCCAATAGTCCTGAATTCTGTAAAGCACATAAGCATATGATTGAATTTAAGCACATGAGTAATCCCCACCAATGACAGTGTTTCGTATATCAGTCAGACTACTCGTGCTTAAAGGTAAGTATGTGCTTAAGTGATTTTCTGGATCATAGCCTGTGCTGATAAAATTTGATTTATTTAGACCTTATTTTTCTCAAAATACGACTTTTCAATCTTATCTTTAGCAGTCTTGTACTGAAGTATGTAAATCTCAACATTTCAGATGCACTACATTGCAGGTTTTCTTTGTGTTTTTGTTATCGAATGTGTGTGTGTGTGTGAATTATCTTAAAACTGTATTGTAATAAAATCCAGCACCAATGGCATGCCAAGGTGCTGTGAAGTGTTCGTAGAATACATTGTAAACCGTCTAGCGCATAAAATGTCACTTAATGTCTTGAGTGGGTCGGAGGAAGAGATACAGTCTTGTATGCCAGAGATGATACTGAAGAAAACGTCATAAGAACTCACTACCTTAAGCTACTACTCCAGTGGAAACATGTTGGATCCATTTCTAGGAAATGATCAATATACCAACATTTTTGTTCATAAAAGTATAATAATTTAGGGTCAGACTGCTATGTTTACTCACATTGACTAGTACCTTACACTAGGAGTAATCCAGACAAGTCAATAGGACCACTTATAAAGTTGAAGAAGTTTCCGTGTGAGTAAGACTACCACATGCTAGCATTTTAGTTGGAATATGTGATACCTTCAGTGGTGTCCAGTATGTTCGCCACTAGCCACAAGTGGCTAATAGGCTATTGAATTGTGGCCAATGCATGTGGGTTAATGTGGCTTTTTTATAATGTGGCTCATAAGAAAAATTCAAAACCATAAGTATGGCTAGCATCGAATTTCTATTGGACACTGCTGCCTTATATAATTTACTTGTTTTCTGTTTACAGTCATACTAAAGCATTCTAATTATATCACGAGGGTAGCTAGTAAAGTGCTGCTGCTTTTAATAATACTCAGAACTTACTGTATATAACACTTTACAAACATTGCCATAGTTAAGTATTTTTGTCTCCCTAAACCTGGAATCCGAATCTGCCGTGCAATCATCTTCTTTTTTTTCAAATTCCTCTTTAAAACATACTTCTTGATTATGATAACTATGAGTAGAGAAACAACAACTACAATAAAACCATGGAAGGAATAAGACGTATGACTTGCTTTGCTGCTTCGTCACACTGATTTTTTTGTTGCTTCCTTACCCTCAGCTTTGCAAGATGCCTACCTAGATTGTAAACTCTACTTGTAAACTCTACATTGTAAGCTCTAATTTCACTGAAGAGAGGCAGAGAGCGGTCTTAATTTACATGAGGCCATAGAGGGATTTGAAGTCAGATTCAGGATTAGGACTTGTGTTCCTGGCTCCAAAGCCAGGATTTAGATCATAAGATACCCTACTCTCCCCTATTTTGTGTTGCTTTCTAATGGTACTTTTTAAAGTACATTCATAAAATCCTGTACTGCAGATGCTTGATACCTGGCATAATGCTTACTACCATAATTAGTCTGAAGTTTTTTTGCAGCTGCAAAAAAATGTACATGCAACCACTAGAAACCCAAAATTGTAGGCTGTTATATGATATTAGACTCATTTTTCTGTGGATGGAAGTTAGATCCTCATGCTTGAAAATCTAATTTAAGGATTCTGCTGTAGGCTATTGATTTTTAAGGTTATTGAAAACTGTTCACCAATTAGACAATATCTGTTCTAAAACTTTCTATGAATTATCAGATGAACACAAAATCATATTTCCCTTTTTGAGATAGATATCACTGCTCTCTTTATAGGTAGAGGTATGTTTACATGTCCATGTAGGTTACTATTTAATACTTCTTGAATCTGCTTTCAGCGTACTGAGGTTTTTCAACATCGTTGTTACCAATTTTTTTTTCTAATGCGCAGTTTCATACTGCGAGTTATATGCGTAATATTGTGTCCAGTGGGATTCTGTATTGCAAAATTTGCATAGTTATAGTTCTAGTGACATCGTATCTCACATGAAGAACCCAGGGACCTGATACAATATCAGTAAAACTGTCTCCTAGGTATGATTCAAACAGTTTTATTAGCAACATATGGGGTATGAAGGAGCCACAGAGGGTAGTTTTGAGTGTAAGGGTGCTGGACTCTCTTTTTCAGCATGTAATTATATCAGTTCTTTTCTATGGCATTATTTGTTGCTGCTCTGGGATTGCTGAAAAATAACTACTAATATGGTGACACAAAGGATCAGAATAAATTATAATTGTTGACTTTGCAAGAAATTCGTTGGCAAAAAGGCTTACTTCCCCAAGCTCAGTTGTCATTTCTGCTTTTAGCTCTGTATCTAAGCCATATACAAAAAATAATGTTTTCATGGAAGTCTTAGGTTTTACTGGCATTCTGACTCTCTTGCATAATAGATATTCCTCTGAATTTCAAAAAAGTAAGTCAGAGATTTCAATTGGCCATATGGTTATTTTTCTTTTTTTATCTCAGCTCTTTGTTAGCCATTTAAGACTAGGAACAGGCTATTTGTGTAATTGGTAACTAGCTATTGAATGTTTTTATTGCTGGAGTAGAACACATTTCTCAGTATCAAAAATGAGTTATCTTCAAATAATAAGTTCATCATTTTAAAACAGTTATTGACATTAAATCCTAGCAACAGTACAAACTGAGGATTTTATTAGTAGTATTTTTAATAATAATTCATTCTTAAATGCTAATATCTTATGGTGTAGTAAAAAATGGCAGAAGTTAAGGTGTTTTAATGTTTTTGCTACCCACTAACTAGCTACTAAAGCCACAGCACAATATATTTATTTAAAAAGAGTAATATGTTGGTTGCTGCCCTAGTAATGTTTTTAAAATATTTGTGTATTTAAGCACTGTGTTTCAGATTATGCCTCTATGGAGAAAAACCCGCAATGGGGCTAGGAAATTCCCTGAGATTCTGCTCACAGAATTCTCTCTGAATTCTTCCCTCATGACATTTGACTTCGTTGCAGAATAACTGGGCAGTCAGCTCACAAACCCTCAAGCATCCCCGTGAGATTTGTGGAGAACTGTGACATTCTCTAGGATACAACCTAGACTGATGGACAGCCGTGTCCCCTCAATTCTCCAACTTGGGGTGGCTTTTACACTGCTTCACTGTGAGAGCAACTACTCCTGATCTGCTCAGATCTCTGCCAGCATGTAAATCACTCCCAGCTATACTGTATTAATGTTGTATCCAGCCATCCATGAATTACAGTGTAGGGAACACCAGCAAACTCCCAATCCCAGACTCTCCTTCCCAGAAATGTGTCTTGTACTCTCACCCTCCTAGAGAATACAAGCTCAGATGAAGTCCATTATTTTGTTAATATAAAACGATATGCACAAATCTTATCATCTCAAATTGAGTTTCCCAAACACTTCAATCCAAATACACACTGGTGTAGATAAAACAATAAAATAAGTTTATTAACTACAGAAACATAGATTTTAGGTGATTACAAGTAAGGAGACAGAAAAGTCAGAATAGGTTACAAAGAAATCAAAGGTAAAATACAAACTAATAGCTAGCTTAACAAACTAAGTAACTTCAAAGCAAAAGTTTCTTTCACCCCATGCTCTTAGCAGTCTCCCCTCAATTTGTGTTAATTTTCTTATTCAGGTGTTGATGCCGGGAGAAGAGATCAATGGAGAGAGATTTTGGGGCCTCTGTTCTTCTTTCTTCTAGTTCTCTTTTTCTTTTAAAATAATTTCAGCTGAGCTTCGGAAGATAGCTCATCTGTGGAGACAGTAACCTCCAGGTGTTCGTTGCCAAGATGTAAATTTCTTGCTCACACCCTCTTTCCTGCCAAAGAATGGCTTCTTAACCAAGTGGTAGTCCATTTAATTTCATTGACACCAGGCTGAGGCATCAGTTTACCTTCTGTCTGAGGAACTGGTTTGTGTCTGTTTCCCCAGATTTAGAATATGTTTTAGTAACATCATACAATATAATCTTATAACTTTACATACAATGGCGTGACACATATTTTACCATGACAATAATATTCAGCAAATTATGAGTTTTCAAATGATACCTCACAAGGCATGCTTAGTACAAAATCCATTATAGTTTTGTAAAAGGGGTGAACATAGGGATACAGACTGTAACAGTGACATAAGGCTACCCATTCAGAGGCACTGAATCTGAGACACCTGCCTCTTGCCTAGTGATTATTAGAGAAACAGCCTCAGTTTCTGCTTTGAGAATTCATTTTAAGAGTGTCCCCCAGGGATTTCTTCAGCAAAGTCAACCCAGTTTTGGGTTGTATTATCTTTCCTCTAGTGTTTCTACTAGATGCCAGGAGCAGGGTGTGCATCCTCCCTATTCTGTACTCCAGTTTCAAACTCAGCTTGCCCATGTGAAGATTCCCAGATGCATAGAGTCATTACATTGCAACTGTGTTAAGTAGATAGACACAACATCTGTTTTCTAATTGGAAAGTGAACAGATCCCAACTTTTAGTCACATAAATATCATAACCTTTGTGTTACCCAGCATGTATGGTCCCAAGGCTACCACCCAGTATAATAAAGCTGTGCATCTTCAAAATGTATTTATTTAAAAAATAAACAAAGCTTACACTTGTTGTGGCCTTACAATAACAATAAATGTAGGTTTGATGCAGTTGCACTTACATGCTTTTTTTTCCTTCTACATTTTACTTTTCTGTTTCTGTTTAAGCACACTGCAGAATTTTTGTAAATTTCATTTTACTGTCTACCCATAGGACAGAAGCAGGTGAGAAGACCTTTGGAAAAAGGCAATACAGATATTCACTTGCAATACACAACACAGTTGATATTTCATACTTTTGATCTACTAACTATTCCTTTAACTTATATAACAAAAGTTTTATATGTTTGTAAAATTTTATATAATTACATTTAAAAACATATTAAAGACTAAAACTGAATATCAGAGACAAAAATAAATCACAATGGCAGGGAGAATTACATTTAGAAATTGTTTAACACTTTTCACATCTTAGTTTCTACACATTGCACTGCTTTATAGCCTCTCTTTTTAAACTTTGAACGATTTTATAATCTGGGTAGCTATTTACAGAGACGTTATTGCTATTGTAGTTCAAGTGGTGTCTTAAAATATTTATATCCTCAAGCTTATTTTTAATGACAGTATATCCCCCTGAGGTATAATAATGCTGATAATACTCTCCACTTAGGACTGCTCTACACCAGAAAATTAGATCGAATCAGCTACATCGCTCAGGGGTCTGAAAATTCCACACTCCTTAGGTTAGGATATCCAGGTCACTAAGTCCTGATGTAGACAGTGCTAAGTTGATGGAAGAATTCTTGAACTGGGCCGAGATAGACAACCCCTTGAATTCAGTGGCAAGGTGAAATCCTGCTCCTCCTGGGACATACATGGAGATTGTACCTACATGGCATCCATTGGCTAGATTACGGATGGGAGGGAAGACTTGATTGCCTCACTTGCTTGCTGTGTATGGAGCCATTGAGGCATACAGCAGTTATTCTCCAATGGCTGTTGCCTTGTGCGCCCTACCCCGTGATGAATGTATAGTCTGAACATTATTTACATGATGTTGTAGGTCTGACTAAATCACCACATTTGGATATCAGGAAGATTTTTTTTTTATCTTTGCACAAGATTGTCAAGGTATCCAATGGGTTTCTCATCTCTCTTCCAGCATCCTGAGCCCCAGTTTTAGGTTAATAACAAGTAAGGATGTGAATTAAAAGTTGTAAGATTGTAAGTGAGGTTTGTAATATCATCACAACTTGCAGCCAGAATCCAGTGTGGGTCAGAAGCTCAAAAGGGTCAGCTCCCACAGATAAGCATGAGTGATGAAGCCAAGAGATTACTGGTAGACCTAATGACCTGAGGCTCTGGAACGATTTGTATGGTGTGGGTGCTGAGAGCCATTGAACCAAACTGTAAACCTTGTATATGATGGAAACTCTTAAAGCCAGCGGGTACAGTAACCCCCCCAGTTCCAGCACTTATTTAATGGCCCATAGGTAGGAAGGAAGACCTTAATTTTTTGAAGACTGAGATAGTCTTCATGTACACCCTCATTCCCCCTTGTTGAGACAGAACCAGAGGACTCAGGTGGGATGAATCCTAGGAGGCAGGCTGAATCCTAGTGCCTAGGCTGAATGGTGCCAATCCTGAATACTGGTTATTTGGCATGGAGGCCATTTAACATCATTCTGGATCCAAGTAAAAACTTGGTATTTTTTGGTGGGAAAAATTAACCTCCCTCTCTTAAAGTTTAATAAAACGGTGGCTTTCTGCTTTAAAATCTGTCCCTATGTCAGTGTTCCTTTCTGCACTGATCAAGATGAAGTGTTCAGATTTTGTGAATTTTATTTGTATATATTTGCGATGTATGTAACCCAAATTTCTTACAGTATTTTGATAAAAGTCTAGAAATTATTATCCCCAAAGCAATGGACATTCTCAGGGAGCTAAAAAGCTACTCCACTGGTAATATTTGTAACAGTTAGGGTTGTCTCTTTGACTCCAAGAAAAGCTTAGAACTCCACATTTAACAGCTTCTGTAGATCTCACACATAAGTTTTACGTATAACATATTTATAAATGCTATGCAGCTTATTTTGACATACTTTCATTTCATTTTGACATCCTAATTGACCTTCAGCATTTGACTCAGCCCATCAGGACTTTATTGACATTGTATATATAAAATTTTGTAAATTTGTAAATAGCATAAGAGTTTTTAGGAAGTGCATAAAATGGAATAAGGAATGTTAACTGAGATGTTTGTGTAGTATATTATGAAATTATTAAGACCTTAAAAGTCTATATTAAAAATAGACCAGCACAACTAATATTTGTTGTATTAACTTCTTTATAGATTGAACAATTTTCTGCTAATATATTTTAAATCTAATTTTGTGGAATAGTTTAGCTGTTCTAAAACACACCTTCCTCAGAAATGAGACAAAAATAATACTCCTCCAACACAATCTGGCATGTTAAGTCGTGTAAATATACAAAATGCACAAAAATCTTTTGGTTCTTAGAAAAAATGGGGTTTTTGATAATTTAAAATTTTGCCTTGATGTGATTAATCAAAGACATTATGCCATTTCATAACTAATGTAGGAAAATCTGTCTGATCTGATTCTTCTCAGTGACAATGTGTCATAATGTGAGATAGCAAGGCCAAATATGAAAAAAGGAAATTGTTAACATGCAGTGTTTTTAAAAGTCCAGTTTGTGAACATGCTATTTTTTTTCTTTTTTAGGGTTCAGTGTTTCATAATTTTGATAATTAATTACATGCTTAAGAAAATATCTACACAGTGTGGTATCTGCAGATTTATAGATCGTAATTTATTTATCATCAGCAATGGGTAGGTTTAAGATAGTTTTGGCACACCGATGTATCACAGATTCTGCAGATGATGTAAGCAGTAGCAGAAAGAACTATCTTCCAAGTAATTTGATAAAACCAAGTCAGGCACACTCAAATAATGTAAATAGCCAAGTGGTTAATTTTATTATTTAGTTCATAATTAATATTTTAAATAATTCATATACCAACTAAATGTTCACTTCTGCTATGTTGTCAAAAGATGTGAGTTTGACTATATTTAAAAAAACCCAAACCTTATGGAATCATCAAAATATACACATTGCCTTACTGAGTAACTGATTATTATTACTATTCCCTTGTCCTTCTTTCCTCCCCACTCTTTTAGGGTGACTAGATGCCCCAATTGTGGGGACTTTTTCTTATTTAGACACCTGTTATCCCCCACCCCCGTCCCAATTCTTGACACTTGCTATCTGATCACTCTACACTTTCTGATCAGTTTCTTTCCCTCATTTCTTGTGTCCTGTCAAAATTGTAAGTTCTTTGGGGTAAGGAAAAGTACGAAAACCTTAGGATACTTTGGTAGCACAAAATGTCCTTAAAACAGCCTAAATGGCCAGCTGTCCATGAAAATGACAGAAGAATCTTTAGGAGGCATAGAGCTGATGGTGATCAGTTCTGTTCCATTTTTTTCACAGGCCCTGATATTAGGGTCTGCCAATGGAGGTGCTTGATGTGAGTGTATTAAAAAAATTAAAAACAGATCAAGTACATTTACAGTACTGATGAAAAATAAAATATTACATGCGATACACTTTTTACCATAACTGTTTAACCCTTCTTACAGAGACATGAATAATACTGAAAGTCAATGAGATTTAGGATCACAAGTCCCTAAATCACTTTTAAAAATTGGTTGTCTGCTCCTAGTCACTTAGGTAACATTTTCAGATGTGACTATCATGTTTAATTTCATACAGTGCAAACCACAATTAAACGATCTGCCGTGAAATATTACCATATGGAGCACAATAACTAATATACTAGTGATAGACATGGCTAGTTCATATGAACAGAGACAGGACTAGCTTTGGGTTCTGTGGGCCCAGTTCATCTTCTTCCTTGCTAATGACCAGCTTCCTCTTCCTTGTGTATTTTTAAGACACACACCCTGGTAGGTAAACCTACTTACCTACAACCCTGATAATGTTGTGAACTTTCTCTCATCATGTAGTTATGAGGCACAGTGAATTTATAAGCTCAAATCTCCTATTTTTCATGATATCTCTTTGACATGCTGTGTTTTATTGTTGGAGGAATGCATATACAATACAACTGTACTGTATAACTTCATAATATCTCATACAAAGCATTGATACATGTCATATGATAAATAAGTACCTAATTATTTGTTGTAGAGGTTCTCTAAAAGACAAGTGAGAAGTTATGCTTTCCTTTCATGCCGAATTTCTGCCTAGTCTTGTCTTTACATTTATTTGTTCATGCTTTCCAGCAGATCAAATGTTCTGTGGTAAATGCTGACTGAGATTGGTTTCTCAAGTATATAAAGCATAGTGTATTTTAGTTGATAATCAATAATTCAATAAAATACTGTGCTGATTTTGCATTCGATCTTGAAGTGTATGGTCACATAACTGCAGATGGTCACCACTCATAGATCATTATTGTAATGTCATTTTTTCAGATAGGCCCAAGGCATTGAGAGATGGGCAGAATTATAAAATGTCAACGAATTCACGGCCTAAACTTCCATACATTTCTGTACTACCCAGACTATTATTGGCATTTCTTTCCAGAATAAGATTTCACAAATAAAAAAAACCCGTTTAATCTTGTGTTTCTTTTCTATATAAGTGAAAGGCAATGTGGTATAGTGCAATCAAGACAGATTTTTAGGAACTGAGGAATTTATGGGTTCTAATACCAGCTGTGCCATTGGCTCACTGTAAGGGTAAGCCACTTCACCTTTCTGTGCCTGGTACTGAATTTTTAAATATTTTATCAGTAATAATACTCACCTGACTACTTCACAGAAATGTTGTATAGATTAATTACAGTTTGTATAGTACTTTGAACATATACAACATCATATAGTATTTGATAAATATTATTATTATGAATATAATTTCTACAACTTCTGAATTTGTACATGTGAGTGATCTGTATATTTAAACCCCTTTGTGCAAAGGGTACACAAGTAAATACTAAGATCATATTTTTAAAGTGAATCTATTTAGTTATTAACATTTGCTTAAAATCTAATGGAAACCTTGTGTTAATAAAGTAGGAGTCTCTTATTTTTTGGATGGTTTTTTTTTTTTTTTTTTTTTTTGGTATGATACTGAAAGTATAGCTCAAACTGGAAAGTACAAAAGGAAGAACACACAAGTCCTGGACAGCTGTTTTAGCTTTTCAGTTATAGGTACTTGTTATCTAACATGATTAACATACATTTCTTTTAAAACTTATGGGAAAAACATATTTTTCATTTATATATGCTGTCTTTGTGCAAGCCCTATAGGAGAATGTGTTTGAGTGTCAGAAGTAAGGAGTACAAATAGTTTTGAATCATGTGGTTGCAGTCTCAAGAGTACTTTTGAGAGTGAAACTAGAACACATTTTAGCATTTCCATCTGCATACCTGTAATTTGCATCATCTCTAAAAAGAAGGCATTTACCACGCGCTTGTAAGGCGTATATCGAAAGTGCATTCAGCAAATGTCATGCTGCACTTTGGTTTTGGAAGAGGCTGAGGTGTGGGGGAAGATTTGTTTAACTTTTTCAAAGAGGTGTAACATGGGCTTTCCCCATTTCAAAGTAAAGGCAGATGTAAAACAAATGTTGGTGCTTTATAGACACTTGTGTATGTATATGTATGTTTATATATAGGCTTGTACACTATGTTCTTTTTCAGGTTTTTCTGACAATTTTAATTTAAATAGTATCCAGTGGAAATTTAACATGATTCTGGTAAACAGTTAATTATTAATTTTAGGTGATTTCCAGTATGTCAGCTCCTTAAATCACTGTTTTGACACACCTTTTTAAGAAGTATTTTTCATATTTTTGAGAACAAATCAGATGTAGCTATATCAAATATTTTCCTAGGAAAGAGTTAGAGCTATAGAAGAGTTGGCCATAATCTCTAATTGGGGGGTAACAATCCCACAGAGCCCTCTAGCTCATTAGGGCCCGGATCCAGCAAAGCTTTTATGCACATGTAAATTTAAGAATGTGAATTTTCCCATTGATTTCAACAGGACTGCTCGTGTTTACAGATATACATGTGTTTAAAAGCGTTTCTGGATCAGGGTCTATGTTGGCAATAGAATGGGGGATTGCACAAACAAATGTTATCTAGATCTAGGAGAGGCTAATTTGACTTTTTTATTTATGCGTAGGCAGGTGAAGGTGAATAGCCTGCAACTTAGAACAGTATATTTAACATCTTACAAGAGTTGTCCAGTGCTTAGTGAGCTTGTGAGGATTCACTAGATTGTTTCCCAGCCACTATCTTCCTGACAGCAGACAACCCACCAGTGTCATTTATTTAATCAGCCAGAGAGGTCAAAGAGGTGAAGAAGACACTCCCCTAAAAACATACAATCTCAGCAGAGCTCTTACCTACTGTTAGCCTGCAGAGTGAGAGACCAGAAATTGAACCAGAATCTGCAGCATGGTGGTTCTAAAGCATTATAACTGGTTCACTAGGCAATGCTGTTCATCTTAGAATAATAGAATATTAAGGTTGGAAGGGACCTCAGACGGTCATCTAGTCCAACCTCCTGCTCAAAGCAGGACTAGGGGTTGCTCTTTAATTTGGATTAAAATATTTTTCTTGAAGCATCCCATTATTATGAAATATTTTCTGATGATAGTTTTTAAATTTCAAAATCACATCTTAAAATGTACATGTTAGGGTGGAATTTTGCATCTGGAAGAAGGAGGCCTTAAGAGGAAAGGAGTTTTGAAATTGACTCTAAAGAACTTCCTTTTACAAGACCATTTGAACTGTATCTGGGTTGAAAGAAGTTGAAGTAGTCTTAAACTCATGATGTGAAAAAAACTTTCATACCAGTAAACAGCTATCAACACCATTATTTTGCATTTTTATGGTTTCATTTGCATTCTTGTTTTTAAGGGATGCAGCATTATTAAACAGAGTTAATGAAAGCTAACTGTATAGTCTAAAGTGGCAAGATCCCAGAGCAAATTCTCATTCGTTGGTGTTCGGCTTTTTTTTATAGTACACTTATTTATTGGCAACTGGAATATATATATTCTTTGTGAAACTGTCATTGTAAAAATGAAGCTATCATTGTAAAACTGACTGTTTTGACAATAAGAACTGCCTTTCAATATTTGAAGCCTGCTGGGGTCCCCATAGAAATTGAAACTATAAACATTTTTATGGAGGCAGATGAATTGCTAGGATCCCAACATAAATTTTAAGCAAAAGATCATCTTTTTGATATAGCTGCATGAGTGTTTCTGTTTTGACTTTTTCTGAAATAGTGCACAAAAGAGGAGCCACTTATATTTTGGGAACATCAGTATCGAGAACCCTGTACACTTCCATTACCATTAATGGAGCAGAAGAACACAAACCATATATACTTTGGCCCAAATCTTGCAGACACTTGGGCATCTGCAGGCTCAGGGCCTATATTTGTTAAAATAGGAGGTTTCTGGTTTCTCTAGGTTTGTCTCAGGCTAACTGTTCAGCAAGTCCATGATTTCTGTCATTTAATAAATTTGGTGGGAAAATTAAATGTTTTTAATTTTCTTTTTAATAGAAAACCAGAAGTGGAAGAAAATGAAATATTTGTGTGTTCACACTTTGCATACACCAAAACTGAAACAAAGTAAGGAAGTTCATGTTTTTGTTTATTTCAGACTTACTGTTTCAGGTGAACATCATCCATCTCAAGGCTGTGTTAACGGGATCAAAATGGTTACTTACACTTACTAGCAAAAAGGCTTGACTGAGTTCATTTAAATTGTATTTTGTAGTCACATTGTATTGAATCATAGAAATCAAAGTAGCAAGATTATGGTTTCTTTCTAAGCATCTGTGCCTTTATGATATTTACATAATACTGTATTCCCAAGTCTAAGTGTCAGCTGCCTACTACATTTACTCACATGCGCAACTGTTAATTGTGCCTAGTCTAGTTCACTGAAACTCAAAACCCATTTTTGGTTCTTTGTAAAGCGTGTGATATTAGGGCCCTTCATCTGTGTAAAGAGATCCAGTTTTAATAGAACAAATTTACATTTATGGAAAAATAAATTTCCAAACCTCCGTTTCCGAAATCCCTCTGGATAACTGCATTTCAGTTAAACAGTGTACTAGAGAATTTCAGCACAATAAGCAAGATAACATTCTTTCTAGTCCTGTTTCTACCATTTTATGTTAACAGCACCTAGGAAATACAAACACGTTATGGAGCATCAAAGATGCATTAGACTTAGAACCTGCTGCTTGTAATCTATCACATACAAAGAATTTATACCTTGATTTAGAAAGCTCGGGCCACATCCTGCAATACTTACTTACATGTGATGTATGAGTAATTTTATGTGAGTATTCTTACTGAGGTCAGTAAACTATCTTCATAAAGTTACATTAATAAATGTTTGTCAATAGGGGATTGGTACATACGATATTGTACAAACATAGTCTAATCTTGTAAAACCTTATTCATGTTCGTAGTCTCACTAAAGCCACTCATGCAAGTAGGACCATTGGAATCCTTGCTTGTGTGAATAAGGACTTTTCACCTAAGTAATAATTTCCATGACTGGTCATAGTCATCTGTACTCATTCACATCTTTGTGTTACCTTGTTTTCATACTGCAGAATGAGTAAAAACAGATCAGGCTGTATCTGAGGAAGATAGACTGAATTTAAAGCTACATATGTTGTCTGATCCTTCCAATACAAAAACTATTTGCTGATGAGCTAATGTTGTTTACAGAACACCACTTCTGCTTTTTTATGTTATATTTTTACAATAATATCTATGTCAACTTTTGAAAGTTTAAGGGGCACCGGCTGAAAACTATATGGAAAAATGTTTCCTATCTCTAACGTGTTCTTATTTTAATCAGTAGACTTTTGTACCTGTGAATCTAAATGACAAAAACTAATCATTCAGTGAGGAAATAGTTAATAATCAAAAAGCTTTGCAAAAGAATATCTCAGGAGCTTGTTGGTTTTGCTCAGGAAGTTTGCATTTCTTGAGTTTGTGCTACCTCATTATTTTTAATACTGAAACTACAGTTTACCAGTCCCGCCAACCTTTTAAATCAAGAAATGAGCATAAGGTTTATTAGCTTAAAAATTTAGTATTTTATATGGAAAATATCCAGTTAGACTTATTGTGCCACTTCTGCTTTCATTTAAACTGGTGTAAATCTGAGGTAACTTGTATGACGTCAGTGAAATTAGTCCAGGTTTGTACTAGTGCAATTGAGAGCTGGATTGTTTAGCCATTAGCTCAGAAAGTAATTTTAACTATAGTCAAAATACATGACTGCTAAATCTTAAGGATTGTTTTTTAATGCTATTTAATAAATATGATTCCTAAAATAAATACAGAGATGAACATTCATTTTAATAACTATTAGCAATTAAAATCTGTATTTTAATTTAGTAACTTCTCAGAGTATTTTGATTGATTTTCTGAAAACTAAGAACAATGAAGAAAAATATATCCTTGTCAGGGAGCAACAAAAGGATTCTGTGAACCAAAGTTAGAGATATTTTTAGTTCCTTACATTGCTATTGGACACACCGCTTATGACTATAGCATCTCAAATGGTAATCACATCTGATCACAAACTGATTAGGCATGTGCTTGGTCAGTTCTTGGATAGGAGACCTCAAAGAAAACTCTGGCTGCTACTGCAAGTGATGGTGGTGATTTGATATGTGGTATTCTTCCATCCTGAATCAGTCCCTCTGCAGTGCATTACTGGCCATTGTAGCGCTAAAGGTGCTATCTTCTTGATGAGACATAAACCCAAAATCTTGACTATTTGTAGCCATTGAAGCTCAAAGCTCCTATGATGCCTTTGAGCATGTGAACCTTATTTGTTGGGCATATTCCAAGTTGGGTAATTCCTACATGAAAATTCCCTCTGCAGTTTCAAAATGATAAGTTAATTATATTCTTCTTCAATTCCTGTCTTAATCTGCTGATGACTGAAGTCAACGAGACTAAGCATGATAGGATATTTTTGCAGGATTAAGACTATAGTTTATAAAGTGCTTGAGATGGAGGAGGGATTATGAAGATAGATTAATAAAACTCTTCAGCTTGGAAAAGGGATGACGAAGGTGGGATAGGCTAGAGATCTATAAAATCATGACTGGTGTGGAGAAAGTAAATATGGAAGTGTTATTTACTCCTACTCATTACAGAAAAAATAGGGGTCACTCAATGGAATTAATAGGCAGCAGGTTTAAAACAAACAAAAGTAATTTTTCACACAACACGGTCAACCTGTGGAATTCTTTGTCAGAGGATGTTGTGACGACATCTATAACAGGGTTAAAAAAAACCCTAGATAAATTCATTGAGGATAGGTCCATCTATAGCTATTAGCCAGGATTGGCAGGGATGGAGTTCCTAGCCTCTGTTTGCCAGAAGCTGGGAATGGGTATTTTGTTCATTCTCTTTGGGGTATCTGGCATTGGCCACTGTTGGAAGACAGGATACTGGCTGGGTGGACCTATGGTTTGACCAGTATGGCCATTCTTATGTTTTGATGGGCCTAAAATGTTAGGGGAGGAAAGCTGTTTAAACTGTTATTGGCCCAGATTCTCAGCCTAGGTTTAATTGTCTTCGCACTGCTCCAGCAAAGGAGACTTAACCCTCCCCAGAGTGGCAGCTGGGGATTTACCTGTCACATCCCATGGTGGCCTAAAGTTAACATAGGGGACAGGCTGAAACCATACTCTGTGCTCCAGCCAGCGGCTTGTTCTTCAGAGACCATTTCTGTTGGCATAATTTAGAGCCACTGCTAGGCTCTTCCAAATCATGCTAGGAATCAGAGCATTAGCAAAATGGCTTATTTTTCTTCCTCCCTCCCTCCAGGTTCTCTACTGAGCCCATCTTAGCCAGGCCCAGTAACGTGGCCCATATTTTTTGTATGCATCAGAGAAGAAATATTTACCAACAATATAAAACTATTCACTAGACTGAAATATTTAGTAATTACAAAGCATTGTAGTATTTAGAGAAATTTGTTTTATGGAAATTGCAAAAACAACCCAATAAAAGAAAACCACACAACCAGAGTCCCTGAGACCACCCAAATCAGTTTTTTAATAGCATCAGTATAAAAATATACGTATGCAAATTGAGTTAATATTGTTTTCTAAGCAGACATCAAGTTAATAGCTTGCATAATACTGCAAAATCAAAGATTGAAATTGTTTTCCATAACAAGATATTATTAATTACACATGCCTTCTTTTTATCTGCTGTTTAGAAACTACAAATATTTTCATTAAAAAACTGTCTCTGCAATAAGTATCACCATTACAATTGAATTTGTCTCTTAGATATAATTTGATACTGTTCACTTGTATGTCATATACAGTTTCCCAACTGCTGTTTCCTTTTTAGCAACATCTTTCAGAAATTACAGTGCATTTCTTTCTGAATATAAAGGAGTTTGGTATACTAGAAATGTTTTAGAGTATACCAGCAAGTCATTATAGTGGACATCTTTGAAAGGCAATACATTAGGCAAAAAGCAGCAATAGAGATACCTGCAGTGAACACCATACGTGCCCTTAAGCAAAGTACAATAATTAGTTTCTCTTATTCCCATGCCCACTGTCCCAAGTGTTGATATTTATGAAAGGCAAAGATCACTGCAATGCCATCTCAAGTTCTGCTCTGTTGGAGTTGTTTATGCTCATTCAATTTTTAATGTACCTATAAGATGTTTTGATGATGGCACTTAGCCCAAAGGGGTTTGCATCACACCTCCAGTGATTTAAACACAAAAATAAGGTTGGTATTTCAGAATATTTTAATTGCTGACTTCCACTCCATTAATAAACATTAACAAACTATTTATTGGAAAATAATGTCATATTTCAGTCACTGAATGTGCTCTTGGTTGTTTCATGTTGATAGGATGCTGGTCATTAAAAGTAGTGACGTACCTGATGTCGAGATAGCCTGCGGTGGTAGACGTTGCTCACATCTTGTGGCTACTTACTTCATAGATATTCAGATCATATGTTTTCTACTTCAGCTGACAGAAGATATCTGACTAGAATAGACCTATTTCCTGAACATTTCAAGTGATATGACAACCTATTATATAGTGTGCAGTGATGGTATGTTTTATAAAGCGGTAGTTGAGAATTATGAATTGTATTAATTACTAGTTTATTTATGAAACAACCATTTTTATTTTAGGAGATTGAACTACCGTATTTTTCGCCATATAGGACGCTCCGGCCTATAAGACGCCCCCGAGTTTTTAAATGAAAAAGCCGGACACACACACACAAAAAAACAAACAAACAAACAAAAAAAAACACCCCACCACCACACACAAAAAGCGCCTCGCTCTCCCGTCAGCCCGCCGCGCTCCCGTCCCCGCCGCGCGAGCGGGCTGCCGGGAGCATCCCGGTTCCCCCCTCCCCGCCGCGGGCGGGCTGCCGGGAGCGTCCCGGTTCCCCCCTCCCCGCCGTGGGCGGGCTGCCGGGAGCGTCCCGGTTCCCCCCTCCCCGCCGCGGGCGGGCTGCCGGGAGCGCTCCTGGCAGCCCGCCCGCGGCGGGGAGGGGGGAACCGGGACGCTCCCGGCAGCCCGCCCGCGGCGGGGAGGGGGGAACCGGGGCTCACATTCGCCCTATAAGACGCACCAACTTTCCCCCCCCCCCGTTTTGGGGAAGAAAAAGTGCGTCTTATAGGGCGAAAAATACGGTACATTTTAGAATATTGTTGCTTTAGTATTCATTATTGCAGCTCATTTAAGTAATTATTGTGCTACTGTAATTGTCCTCAAATAAACCTTAGTGTTTTCATCACAGGTTTTTGTAAATATCATTAAGAGTGGCTCTTGGGAGAGGCTAGTCATTTCAAAAGATTATCTGATAGCTACTGGTGATGATCTGTAGGCTGATATCTTACTTTGGGGTAAAAATCCTCTTCTTGACTGGAGGATGTTAACACAAAATAAACATAACATGGATGCTCCTGTTTATTATGTGATATTATGTTTATTAGACAAAAATGATCCTGTTGGGGATGGAAATGCTAACAATTTCTTCTCATTAGAAAATTACATTAAAAACATATATTAGGAAAAGTGAGAATGGAGGAATGTAAAGCCTCTGAACCCTGTAATGTCAGCCCGGACAACCTCAACTGATGTCTAAGGCTGGGAAGAGAATTCTGCGGTGAATACATTTGGAAGAGGGAGTGGTAACTAATGGCTAGTGTACACTGGCAACACTAAAGTGCTGCCACGGCAGTGCTTTAACATGGGTTGTATATTCATGGCAGGGCGCCGGGGGAGAGGTCTCCGAGTGATCTAAAAGCCCCACCTCTACGAGAGGCATAGCTATCAGTGCTGGGAGTGTGCGTCCCAGTGCTGGTGCACTGTTTACACTGGCGCTTTATAGTGCTGAAACTTGCTGGGCTTGGGGGTGATTTTTCACTGAGCAATTCTTTCAACGACTGTATGAGGTATCGTCCCTCAAAAAGAAATAAAACAGCCAACAAATTAGGATAGGTTGCAAAGGTATCCTTTAGAAAAAGACCACAGCACAAAAAAGATTTGTTTGAAGCTGTATTGCCAATGTAGCATATGCCATAGAAGATATAGATGTATCATTACTCCTGGGGGCACTATGTGCCAAAAATTAAAAATTCTGTGCACAATATTTATGCAATTTTGTCAAAATAACACTACGTAATCATCCAAGTAGTAGAGAGTTAAAGAAACCCCTATGACAATCCAGTTCCCGTTTCTCTGTCCCCTTCCAAACTCAGAGCCTGAGTCGGGTGGTCAGACACTCACAACCCCTCCCCCCACAGAGCTCAGCCATGATGAGAGTGATCACTGGAAGTGTGTTTTCATAGATTTTAGCTAAGTCATTTTCTTTTCCCCCAATAATCAACATATTTTTCATCTTGGTGCTACAGATTGTGTAATGAATATTGGTAGTACCATCTTTCTGTAGTGATTTTGAAGAACTTCTTAGCAACCTCAATTAATTTAGTTGCATTAGCACATAAAGGGTTACATTCATCCCGGGATAATTCCCTTGTATTCACAGGAGTTACACGTTTGAATCAAAATGGTTTTTAAGTCATAATGCGGACACACCATTTTTCTCTTGGAACACTGCTAGCTGTCTTTTTCTGTAGTTTCTCTACCTACAGTATTAAGATGTCTTCTGTTGTGCTGCAACCAATTCTGCTGTTCTTATTTCAAACCGTGATTTGGCTGAATTCACTAATTTTAAATATAATTTGATATTTGCTGAAAGCTTACAAATAAATACACAGCCAATATATTAAGCTGATTTTTTAAAAAAAAAATCAGTAAACAATAGACTTGCTCTAGTGCCAGGAAAAACAAAAGATTTATTCTTTTAACATAGCTGTTGCTTAAAGCCCTATAATTTGTCTTTTTTTCAAGATGCTAGTTATGGGTTAAAATAGACAACAGTAGTTTTACTTATAGTGAGGGTGTTAATAGAAGAATGCGGTAAAAATTAGCTGAAATTGTTTTGAAGTTGTTTTGTTGTTTTAATAAGATTGAATTCTGTAAATATATAAAGTATTATATAATGGAATTTACCAGAAAAAAAATATAGAAATGCTACACAATTTTATCATCTTCTAAATAGGAATAAAGAATATATGTATGCATATAATATAGGATATCATCCACTATCACCTAGAACTGGTTTATATAGACAACTAATTCTCTGTCCTGCTGAGTCATATTAAAATATCTAATATGTTAATTGCGTATAAAGTTTTAGAATGACTTGAATATCAGTAATCAGAGAGGTAGCCATGTTAGTCTGGGTTTGCAAAAGCGACAAAGAGTCCCATGGCACCTTAAAGACTAACAAAAGCATTGAAGCATAAGCCTTCGTGGGCTAGTACCCACTTCATCGGATGCATGCCGTGAAAGACGGTAGCACCCCTCTGATAGAACAACTTGGAAAGTAAATGTAATTTATCGTACTTAGATTTTTTTTCATAAAATAGATACATAGATGAATTTTTAATTTTGCTAAGAGGTAAGCAATCACTGGATACTACTACTTCTGTGACAGTTGATTCATTCCTTTAGTATGCAAATTTTAAGTATACATGGATCCAGTGCTTTTATTTTAGAAATATGCCTGGAGGCTATATTGGTAGGCTTTAGGGAGATATCTGGTTTGGTGTGAAGTAAATAGTTGTTAAAAGATCACATGAATTTATGTTTTAGAAGATGAAAAAGTGGAGCCTTGAGTGTATGAGAAGACCCAACTGTACCTGCTATGCAGGCTCACAACTTTGTTTTGTTTTTCAAAGAAATCTCACCAACCTCACAATTATCATACAATTAAAAGAAAAAAGAAAAAAAAAAACGGGCAGCAAGAAATTAAGCTAAAATATTTAAAAATTAATGTCTAAAATTAGGCATCTAGATCCATGTGGCCTGATTTTCAGAAAAGAAAAGTTGTACCTCCCATTGGATTGAGTGGAAGTTATGCGCCTTTGGTACATCTGAAAATTTGATTGCCTTTCGATATAAGTGTCTTAGTCTGGATTTAGATGTCTAATTTTAAGCACACAAATTTGTATATTTTGGTCTCCATGAAAAAAAAAATCTAAAAAGAGTGGTCTGATGGTATTTGTAATTGATTTGACCTATATAAAGAAAAGGCATGGTTATCTGGGAACTGTCCATTGAAATAACATGGAAAAGTGGTGATTCACACTTCAACAAGTAAAGCAAAATTAATAAAATTTAGATCATAATGTAGCAGTTAGATGATATCTGGCCCTTTTTTGAGATTGTTGCTGTCTGCAATATTGCTCAGTTCCACACTTTATTCTGAGTTTCTCTTGGTACTGTCTTGTTATGCTTCCTGTTCTTAATCTAGAGCCATCATTCTCCCTTTCAAACAGTTGGCAATAAATAAATATCACGCCTAACATTATCAGTGTCACAAGGTAGTTCAGTAATTTTGTAGAGCAACAGGATCTTTTAGATAAAAATAAGATGAAAAAGATAGCAGTAAGAAAGAAAAATGACTCCTAATTGTTCTGAGGAGTTTGTCTTTCATGTATTCCTTTACAATCCACTCTAAGTAAACTAAATTTCATGTAATCTATTGTTAGAGATACTTTTAATCAAAAGGAGTGTTAGTTTTAAAACTTCTCATTTTCCTCCAAAAGTTGAATTTTTAAGAATAGTGCTGCTTATACCCACTTCAAAAATTTCTGCTTCTAATCATTGTAGGACTTATCTACATGAGAAAGTCATTACACTGATTTAACAGAAATTGTTTTGAAAATTGATTTACCTAAACTACAAAACTTTGTGTAGCACTCTTATTTTGGTTTACGTGGCTTATTTCATCTTAAATGAGACTGGTAAGAAGTCAACCTAAACTAAATCTAAACATGGTTTTATGCTTGTTTGTTTAAATCAATTCAGAAATACACCTTTAGTTAAACTGGATCTAGTTTTTGTGTATATGGAACCTTAAACAGACTCATAGTAATTGCTGTACTAAATCAGACTGGTATATCATCTTGTCCAGCACCCTGTCTTATGCCCTGAATATTGTAGGTTTATAGGCATTTTAAAAATTCTTATTCTCTGATTTTGTGGGTGATCTAATTATTATTATAAAATCTGATTCTTTACTAAACTCTTGTCCTTAGAAATATCTTGTGGCAATGAGTTCAACAGCCTTATTATGCATTGTGCAAAAAGTAATTCTTTTTATAAGTTCTAAATTTGTTACTTTTAAATTTCATTTAATGTCCCCTTGTTATCTCATATTAGGAGTGCCTAATTTACCCTCTCGTGTCATACATTAGATTATATACCTCTGTCCTATCTCTTCTTTATAAATCTCCTATCTAAATTAAACAGTAGGAGTATTTCTGTGTCTTTTCTCAGGCTCATATGGAAAATTTCTTTTACTCTAGCAGTTTTTATTATTCATGTCTGATTCCTTCTTTTTCTGTTTTTATTTTTTTTTAAATCTCTTTTGAGTTAGGCTGACCAGAACTGAATACATTATTCCAAGTGAAGATATATAATTGATTTAAATACAGTAAAACCTCCATTTAATGGACTAATTCGGGCGAGGGGGTGTCCGTTAAATCAAAAAGTCCGTTATTTAATAATAATAAAAAAATGAGCTGTCGGAGCAGCAGCCCGCCCGCCACAGGGTCAGGGTGACAGCTCCGCAGCCCGCCCGCTGCCTGGTCCCGGGCGAGAGCCGGGAGCCAGCCCGCCTGCTGCCTGGACCCGGGCGGCAGCCGGGAGCCGGCAGCCAGCCCGCTAGAAATGGATCAGGAATGCATCAGACTTGCTCAGAAATTTTGTCCGTTGCATCCGAAGTCCGTTAAATCGAGGTCCGTTAAATCGAGGGTTTACTGTAATGGCATTATTTTCTTTCTCATTCTTACGCTGTTAATGTTTTCACAATGTTTTTTTTTTTTATTGCCATTGTACAGTCAGCAGAGATTTTAATTTAGTGGAAAACCTTGGCACCTCAGGTCTTTTCCAGAATAGCCTCTTAGCTCTTGTAGCTAGTTGCATTGCTTTTAGAATCAAGGTTACAGCCAAGTTCATCACATATTCGATAACTTGAACAATGGCATCACCTAACTGAAGGACTGCCAGGTTAACAGTTAGAAATGGAAGTTTATAACAATTTAAGCATGGCTCTTTTGATAATAGCATTGTTTACTGAGTTAGTGTCGAAAGCACTGGTGAACTTTAAGGCTTTATTCTTCTCCAGATAAAAAGTCAAATATCTATTCATGTCAAGTATAGGTAGTAGAACTTCCACATAGTTGGCATGTGGACAGATGATGAATGACGGCTGGACGATTGGCTGGTTAATTTAAACACAGACAAACAAAGAGAAAAATCGACAGGAGTCCTCATGGCCCTGTCTGCACCACAGTGCACACTTTTCATATTTATAGTTTTAAGTTCTTTTAGGCAGACTTCTGGGAACCAGAATGTCTTGGGCTGAGAAGGAAAAAGGTGCCCTGCTTCTGAGTAATCATCTGTTTCCACACACTCAGCATGATGGCAGTCTCATTTGGAAGGGTTTTGAGCCATATCTAATTCATCCAAAACAGGACTGTTAGAGTTATAAGCCTTTTTTTCCTTATGAGCTTGTTCAGGATGTTTGCTACTGAGGATCTCCTTGCAGTGGATAAATAATGCTTCCCTTACTAGTGTGGCTGATATAGATGTAGAGAACAACTAATTTTCCATTTAGATGGTTAAGCCAGATAATTGGATCAGGAGTAGCGGACTATATCGCTGTGATGCCTCTTCTGTATTTGTGAATCATGCATTAAGTTGTTATGTTCCACGGTCTGTTATGGGAGACCACAGTTGCACATTGAGAGACTTTAATTTTCCATTGTACAGCGAGTATCCTCATTTTCCATGATTTGTGCAGATGCAGTTTAGGGTTGCTCATGAGTTTCGCGGGAGAAAAAAACTAGGGATCTTCTGCATTGGGTCTTTCAAAGGTGTTTTTGTGATTTCTTGTTAACTCCATTCGTCTTTCCAAGTTTCATGAGCGTTGCAGTTGCAACACAAGCAGCCACCTTCAGCGACATAGAGTCCACCTTGAATGGGGACCTAAATACCACACAGGAATATTTCCAGAAATGGGGGCTCAAACCAAGCCCCCACAAAACCACAGTCACTGCATTCCATCTTGACAATAGGAATGCTAAGCTGGAGCCATGAGAAAGAGACCAATAATTTCTTCTTTGAGTGGCAGAAATATACGTCTGCTGTCTATCTCTGATCTCATATTTCTTGATTCCAGGACCAATTGTAGAACATAAATCCTTTTGCATTAGAATTCTCCTTGCCTGCTGAGAAAGTTGCAGTCTGGAATGTCCTGTGACAGACTCCCATATTCATAAGTTCCCAGCACAGAGGGAAATATCTAGTGCATCTCTGCTTATTTACGTGGAAGATGAAACCTGATTGTCTATTTGAAATCAGTCCAACTTTTATTGATACATGTCTGAAAGTCTTTAATGAAAAGACCATGTCTTCTGCAATCCACTAAGCCCAAAGCTCTTAATATACAATGGTAGGTAGGATCTTATTTAAAGATGTTAATAATTTCATGGCAATAAAAGGGAGCACATTTTTGAAGTGTATGCATGTATTTTTTACAATAATATGAATAGGAAAAAATTGGATTCATGCTATTATTATTAATATGGAACTTTCTTGCCTGCCATATGCAGTGAAAAATATGTCAACCATATACTTTAAGATGATTTGAGAAAATATGCAGTCTTGCTGCACTTTTACGTGATTTATTTTTATTTTTGAAAAGTCTGTAAACCCATTAAGTCTTATCAACAGATTTTAAAAATAGTAGATTAGTCACCAAACAGTGCTAAATAAACTTACCTGTTAGCTATATTTGACAGCATTTTGATCCATTACTAGAAATACAGCTTTGTGTATGTTTTTGTGAGAAAAGTGCAAGAACAAAAAGCACTATTTTATGTGACTGGTGCTTTTCTGCAATATATCCTCCACCTTTGAATGCCCATCCCCCTTTTATTATTTTATTTATTTATACACTTTTCTGTGGTGCTCCTATTGTAGCATCAAACTGCTTCAGAAACGTTAAAAGAACATAGTCAACTTGAAAATCACATTTCTATCTTAAAATGTTTTAACTAATATATTACAAGGAAAACCAAAGATGATTACTAAAACCGATAGAAGTTTGCAACAATGTTTTTTCTCTTTTACTAGTTTGCTTATTTTCTGAATTCAACAGCAGTTAATTTTCACCTAATTAATATCTCATTTGTTTCCCCTGCATAGTCAGTGTGCAAGTTTTCTCCTTTGTTTAAATACCTTTATAAGCATCAACAAGGGAACATAAAAGTCATTTTAATTTTTTAAGTCATTTTAAAAAAAATTAGGTCATACTACTTGAAGGTAAATTTACCAGAAAATTGATTTAAAAAGATAGTTCATTCAAAATATTCAAGTTGAAAGTATACCTTTAATGAATATATCAGCACGGCACCTTTGTGAGGTAAGAATGATTATAGTGAATTGAGACATAGAGAAATTATGACTTTGATCCTGCAAAGGCTTAAGTACATACTTAACTTTATGCACATGAGTATTCCAGTTTTCTTCATTGGGGCTACTAACCTGCAAAAGTCTTTGAAGGATTAATGAGATGCCAGGGGCGGCGAATTGTATAGGCTTGTGGTGCCCAGGCACCAGCAATATTCAGGACCCAGGGCCCAGCTCCACCAATGTTTGGGCCCGGATCTCTTCCCTGGTCCCCCAGCCGTCCCCATGTGCTTCCCCCGAGAATCCTCCAGCTTCCCCTGCACACTTCCCCTGGATCATCCCTGCCTCAAGCCCCCGGCAGCAACACCCTGTGCTGGCTCCCAGCATCAACTGCTACCTGCTGGGTCCTAGTGCCACCTATCCACTAGTGCCAGGGCAGGCTGATCCGCATCGGACCCTTCCTTTTTCCAGTGGGACCCTCCACCAGCACAGGGAGCCCTTCCACCTGCAGTCACTGTTCCTGCCCCATGCTGGGCAAGAGGTAACACCCAGTGAGGCTACAGTGAGGGGCAGCAGCAAGGGAAGAGGTGCACATGTGATGGCCCCCAACAGCCACCTCAGGAGAGACGAGGGGGCTTCCTGGTTTGAGAGGGGCCCTAGAAGCATGTGCAGTGGCAATGGTGCGAGGTGAGTGTGCTGCTGGGGCGGTGGAGGGGGCCTCCTCCCCCGGAGATTGCTGCTGACGGCAGAGGGAGGACTGCTGAGGGTCCTCTCTGGCCCCAGTCCCTGGGCAGCCTGCCTGCATCCCAAACTCCTCATTCCCAGCCCTACCCCACCCCAGAGCCCACGCCCCCAGCCAGAGACCTCATCCCCCTGCATCCCAAACTTCTGCCCTAGCCCTGAGCCTCTTCCACAACCCAAACCCTCATCACCAGCCCTACCCCAGAGCCCTCACAGTTTTACATTGTTTTAAAAAATCTATATTGACTTACAAGGTGGGGGTGGGGGTGAAGGACTTGGACCTGTTCTGGGAACCAACAAAAATCATACAAATCTGCTGCCCATGTGATATGCCCAAGATCATATAGGAAGTTTTTAGCAGACCCTGAAAGAGGTCAGATATCCTCATTTCCAGTCCAGCACTTCAAACATGAAGTCCTCATACCCTTTGCTCAATTAGTCACTTACCATGTCTGCCTATTAAATAAAGAGATTTTTCAATTCAAGGAATTGATTCCAAAGTGTAAAATATCTATTTTCAATAACATTTTAAAATTCTTTACAATAAAGTTTTGTAATTGAATTAATTGTCAATGCTGTCTAGGGGCAGCAGTAACTAATTAAATATAAATAATCTTGTTTTTATATTTTTCTCTTCTATCCAAGCTAGAGAAAAATCACTTATACTGTGGCAATCTAAGCATCACATTGTACATTTGTTGTTCAGTGCTACTGAAATAATTCTCCAAATCTCTAAGAAAGACATGCCTCTTAACCTGTAATATTACGAGTATGAAACAAATGACACAAATCAAAATTGATAGAGCAAGAAACTAGAGATGCAATAGAAATAATTTTGTAATTACGTATGATGATTTTTTGTGATTTAATAAAACTGCCACTGAGATGGTGGCTCCTTAATGCCAGGCTTGAGGTTTTTTGTTTTTGTGGGCTCTTTTTTTTTTTTGCCATTACATATTTCCTCTTCGTGGTTATGAAGCCTGAAACTAACAATGGCAAGAAGTTATTACACATCACTTATGAATGGCAGAATGTGGGATCAAGACAAAGGAAGATAGAGTGTGAGACTGCTGTGGTGTGTGAGAATACATATGTCAACAGGATATATGATTCTGGCAAATTCAAATAAGTTAATTTTTTTCCATGCTTCTTTTCTGTCTATCTGTCTTTAATAAGTCTAATGTAGCTCTTTATTTTAGGTATTTATTGGACATGATTCACCATATTGTCTAGATATGTAATATATTTTCTTTTATATTGCTTAGGCCACACCTTACAAAATGTTTGTTATTTTCTTTGATATCTGACTGCTCAATTTGTATACATTATACTATATGTGTTCCTCTTTTTTACACTTATAGGTGCACCAAATATCTTTCTGGAACACAATGAATGTGTGCATATAAAATATTTTATAATAAGTATGTATACCTATGCTGAGATTTTACTTCCTCTGTTGTAGTTTTTTGCTGCAAACAGTTTAGTAATTTTTCATATGTATTATAGAATTTATGAACATATATTCTCTACAAAGACTTAAAAGGGGTTTTGTAATGACATTGAAAAGCAGCAAAAAATGGGTACTTCAATAGTATTTTATTAATGAATGATGTACATTGGTTCCAGCTGTGACCATATGATTAGACCTTCACTAGGCAACAATGGGTATTTTCTTGTTGCCTTTATTTGATTTCCAAGAATGTGTCATCTGCTATATAAACCCTTGCCAATATGCCCCATGTAAAACTGGTATTTTGTATTTTTCTGAAGGATCAGCTGAATACCCACCCATATCCCTGCAGAAATATTGTTTTAATTGAATAGGGCACCTTAGTGCCTATGTCTGGTGCTGCATACCAAAATCATAAATGCTTGTTGTAATTTAGGTTCTATTAAATATATCAGTCTATTTGTAGGATGCCTTGTTGCCTGGTAATGAGAGATTATTTTCACTTTTACATTTCTATCTTAATATTTTATTACAGCAGTATAATGTGTTATAGAGGTGGACAAGCCTGCAGATTGAAATGTGGATAGTCCAGATTGTTCCTTTCCCTAGACCATATGGTATAGTTCTAAAAGCCTTTTGTACGCTGTCTGTTCAGTTAATTGTAAACTCAGTCTTTAAAATACCTAAGAAAGAAAGGAAGAAAGAAAGAAAAGGAAATATAAGTGGACTAAAATAAATGGTCCACATATCCTCTGAGAACCCCAGCAAGGTTTGTTAAAAAGATGTAAAAACTCCAACCCCCCACATTGGCATCTTAGTGGGGTTTCACTGTTGGTGAGCTTGAATGTATGAACATGAGTTTTCATGTTCCTTGATCACATAAGGTAGAAACACATATGGTGGTGCTGGAGGGGGAGACATCTATTCTCTATAAGTCAAATGACTGGGCAGGGGAGAGGTTCTAATATTTAAGAAACTGGTAAAATGGTATTCCAAATGGTATTTTTCCTCGGCAGACAGCTCTGACAGTGGGTGATGTACAGGAACAACTAAGATTTATGACAGATGGGTAGTAGGATTGCTAATACACCTACACAGTTTTTAGCTTCTGATGTTCCCAGTGCTCTTGATGCCTAAGAAGCTTGTGTTCACATTTTGCTTTGATGTTGCCCAATGCATGGTCTTAGGAGAATGGAACAAAGGCCCGCTCTGGATCTTATGTGCTAAAATGAGAATAATGTAATCCAGTCCTCACAAAGTGAATCCATGGGCAATAACCTCAGAAAGTCTGTGAAACAAAATGTAATATTCCATCATTACGCTGATATGCTATACGTATAGTTGTCCTTGAAAATGGCCACAAAAAGCTTGTGAAAAGAAAAACTGGGTGGGAAAGTCATGCCTACTGCTTGTTATGCTATTTACTGTGTCCTGGGGGCTTCTGTGCCGCTAATAACTTATAAAAAATGGGAATTTGTTGAGGTAATAGACACATTCAAATTTTCTAATATGACAAAATATTTTTTTAATTTTTTTTCTTTATTTATAAAATAGAGGGTTAGGGTCCAGGTATGTGTTCACTATTTAAAACAGATTAAAAATTTACAATATAAACCAGTATTAATCATAACATTTCCTTACCCATCCAGTTTATCAGGACTAACAATTTCTAACTTTCTCCACCCAACTTCTTGAAAGCTTGAGAGAATAGACAGGCCTTGCAGCAATTTTAAAGATCCGTACGTTCATGCTTTGTCAGACCTAAGTGGGAAGTGAGTTCTGAAATCAAGGGTCCCTCATTGAAAATGCCCTTCTCCCAGGCTCCCACCTTTTAAATTAGGAGGATGTTAGTTCAGACATCTCTTCTGTGGTAGGCAAAACACACACCTTTTAGGGGTTTGTAGGTAATAATAACACCTTTAATCACACCTAGAAATCAGACTAGAAGCCTATTATGGTAACTGACCATGAGACTAATGTGCTACCCATCAGAAGCCTGACTAAACAAGTCCGCTGACCCATTCTGCACAGCCTGAAGTTTTAAAATGATTTTCAGATATAGTACCATGCAGAGCACATTGCAATAACCCAGTTGTGACGTGTTGTAAGCAAAAGAATTTATAACTATAGTGACGTCAGCATCGGGAAGAAAATAACACAGCCTTCTCACCAATGCAGATGAAATAAAAGCACTTTTAACCATTTCTGAACATCCAGAAGCTGGCATAGATCCAACAGAATTCCCTCAAATTGCAAACCTGGGTAATAAATGGCGATACAGTTATGTCTTTTACTAGAAGAGGGTACCCACTTTAAATAATGTAACGGCAACTAAAGGCAAGACGTTCATTGGTATAAGTTGCAGTAGCTCAGTTTTCCTCAGGCAGCCCAAAATTTCAAATGAAAACAGCACCTGCAAGCATGAATAAACTGAGAAATGAAAGAAACAATTCTGAGATGATCAAAGATGTACAGTTTTCTTGTTTTATAACACCAGGCGTGGTCAAGCACCCTGGAATGGACATTGCTCAGCCAAATGTAAATTTGGGATTACAGTATACTATGGCATGTCATGCATGCCAGCGAAATGAGAGGCATGTCACTTACATACCATACTTTGGTTGTGGTATGAAGTTAGTGGGAGCCAAGTATGCATCTGTGGGCAGAATTTGGTTCTTATGGTCTGAGCAATTTACAGGCATTGAAACACAAGGAGCAGCAGTTAATGATCTAAGAATCCAGCTACAGTTCTGAGAGGGTGTTACTAAGCACTGAAAGACAAAACAGTGACTGAACATTTGCTAGAACTTCCATATGCTGAGAATAGCCCTCAAAAACACTGAGTTACTCCGTACAGCTAATGTCTCATTAACAAAACTACCTGCTTCTTTACTGTACAGCAAACAGTATTCGATTTAAGTTCACTTGTATACTTTACAATAGATCATGCAAACATGATGTATTAACTTGTATCTATGATTAAAGAAAGACTTAATTTGGCCATATATGCTGATTCCAAAATTTGAGAAATATCAAAAATATTAGCGTTTCTTCCAAAAAATATAACTAATACTTTTTTGCAGCTGATTCTACTTGTTAAATATAATTATACTTTTAGTATTTGTTTCTTTAGTTTTGATCACATGCCTGTCCATTCAGTAATGCCAGCTAAATTTGTAAGGTGGTGACATTTGATACTGTTATTTTAATGAGAAATAAGCTTGTTTGATTTGTAAAAATATTCAACGTATTTCAGTTGGTTATGAGAGAAGAAAGTTGCACAGTAAATATCTCCACATAAAAAAGATGCGAGCATTTTTTTTTTTAAAAACTAGATAGAAAATTCATGCTTTTCAGTCCCTCAGCTAGTAGCAGATGCATCACAGAAATTATATATTATTATAAAGCATTGTGCCATATATGCAAATGGTGTTTCATAAACATGGATAGGACACATTCCATGTCCAAATAATTTACAATATAAATATGCCAAACACAAAATTACATCAGCAGAAGAACGTAGGCATTACTGATGAGACCAAAGGAGGAAGAATGTCTCAAATAGGTAGGTTTTAAGGTGGGATTTGAGGGAGAGGACAGATTAGCAGATAAATTCTACTGTGCTTTTCTGGGCAGAGGGGAACTGAAAGCTTGAAACAAGGATTTGGAAAAATAGATGAAGAAAACAGTAGAGGGAGACGATTAGGAAGAGCATAAGGAAGATAGCTAGTTGAAAAATGTGATGAATTTTGGGGAATTTCCCCTCCTGAAAAATGTGTTCTTTTTGACAAAGTTTTTAAATGTATGAGAAAGGAAGACATGGGAAATGAGAGCAGAGCTGTAGTTGAAAAAAAATTGTGTAGTGATTTGTGGTATGTCTACACTACAAAGATTATACCGGCATGGCTATGTTGACATAGTGATGCCTGAATAGCCCACTTGTGTAGAGGCAGCTTACCCTGACAGGAGTTTTTCTGTTGGTGTAGGTACTCCACCTCCCTGAATGACATTAGCTATGCGGACAGAAGCACTTTTCTGTTGACAAAGCGGCATCTGCCCTGGGGGAGGGGTTGGTTGACATTACTATATGTGGCACACATATATATGTAGCTATTCTGATGTGACTTTTCTGAGTAGACCAAGCCTTAGAGATGAAGATGAAGATTTTGAATTTGATGTAGTAAGAGATAGGAAGTGATCTGAAGGGAGCAGGAGAAAAGAGAGATGGCTTCAATAGAGGCGTTTTGAATTGATTTGAGTAGCGGAGAGTTGAGAGATACCAGGCAGGAGTCTACAGTTAGACCAGGCAGGAGTCTACAGTAATTAAGGCAAGAGAGGACCAGTGAATGATCATGGGGTGTTGCTGCTGGAGCAGTAAGGAAAAGGCAAATTGTGAAGAACAGTATTAAAAAGAATAAAGCGTGAGATTTAGGGAGAGATTGAGTATGGAAGTACGGGGGACGGGAGTCAAAGATCATACTGAGATTACAAGCCAGGAAGGATAGGAAAATTGTCAGTAGAGAGAGAAAGAAGGTGGAGACAAAACATTCAGGATAGAGGTAACAAAGAGTCCTGTGGCACCTTAAAGACTAACTAAAGTATTGAAGCATAAGCTTTCGTGGGCTAATACCCACTTGGTCGGATGCAAGCTGTTATTGTCTGTCAGTTTTTGTCTGTTTTTGTCAGTTATTGTCTGTCAGTTTTTTGCAGGATCAAAGTAGTATTATTAGGGGTGATGTGTTCTGGGACAATAAGTCAACAAGAGGTAATAAAGTTCACCAAAGATATGTTGAATTTATAAATGTGTGTGTGTATATGTATATGTATATGTATGTATATATGTATATGTATGTATATATACACACACACACACAAAAGCATATTGTAAATATGAGATCCCATTTTAAATAATCAACCTATATATTTTTAGATGCTAAATATATATTTCCAGTATGCCAATGTTTTGGGTGTGGATCTCTATTGCACACACATGGATACATGGTTATTTTTTTTAAATGAAGGGTTTTCTTTAAGTTTGTTGTTAGCTAAGTGACCTTACTTTTATGGAATTTATTTGTTTTATTATTGGTATGCTAGATTATAAAACAATTTACATTGCAGGGCTGATTTTGAAATCCTCTTGATCTACTTCTGCGCTCACAGTTTTCTTTAAAAAAAAATTGTTTGTTTACCGCATTGAAGTCAAAGGACACAAAGAAGCCTGTTAAATGTTTGCAGCTTTATTCAGTATAGCCACTGCTTACAAGTACAAAAGAGCCATATCTACAGTATGGACCAAAATGATTAGAGTGTAGAAATGCTTTGGACACCAAGCATTTAGGTTGCCTTTTCCAAAGGGGTTTTAGGAAGTTAGGCACCCAGTTCTCATTGAAATTCAGTGAATGCTGGGCTCCCTTGTACCTCTGAAAATTTCAGCCTTACTGTTGTTTACAGCCATCTTGATTGAAATTTCTTGAGTTTCATCTGTGGCTAGAGGGAAAGCTGAAACAAATGTTTGAAAAAATCAAATGAAATTGTGAATTAAATGAGTTAAAATCAAATGAGATAGTAAGTTAAAGCAAAATTAGTGTTTGTTCTCAAATCAAAACTTTATTTTTTCCCCCATTCATAACTCAAAACGAGTGTGGTCTAATAGCTAACTATTCAGTCTCCTTAAGTCTCAGTGAGAATAATTTTAAAATATATCAACAGTCACATTTCTTAAAGTTGGGAATGCTGTAAGGTCTCTCCATGGACACAAGTGTTGTGAGCCACCTGGCAAACTTTATAAATGTTTCTGGCATGTCAACAGACATTATAGGTGTCATCAGGCACCTGGCAAATGTTATAAAGGTCATTAGCATGTCAGCTGTGTTTATAAATAAGCAAAAACACATGACTATGTCTGCATTTATCAACCAGGAAATACACACCTTGGATGTGCTAATGTCCAGTGCCTCAGCACTGGGAGCAGTGCATTTATTGGCTGTCAAGCACACACCCTGGAGTGTTTATAATGTGGCTTGTGATTAACTTTTTTAAAAAAACATTGAAATATAAGACATTTTCCATTAGTGTGCTCAATCAAATGTTTCCATTAGAATTAAGAAAATAGTTACCCAGAAATTGACCAGAGGAAAAATCAAAAGTCAAATCAAGGCTAACCAGTGTCTCTCTCACCCTTATACACTCAAAGCACCTGAGGAACGTGGCTCAGCCTCCTCCTTCCTGCATTGTAGTAGAAACAGCTGGTTAGAATTTCTTTCATTTTAAACGCCAGTTCTTTCCTGGAGGATACTGGAAGGCAGAAGCAACAGTCTGAACTAGCTCTCTTGGGCATTGTCTACACTAGAGACATTTGGCATGCTGATCACAATGTGTCCATCCTTGCATGTTTGTAATAAACTCATGTCAGCTAAAGAAAGTGCTCCCAACTGTGCAGACCCATTACAACTACTGTTTGGGCTAGGTTTACTCCAAACAAGGTGAACTACCACATGGTCCTTTGCTCTGCTAGCCTCTGCTGGTTCAACACAAGTGTTGATGGAAAACGGTGGTATAATAGCTCCAGCAGATCAAAGACTATCATCCTTAATTGCTCACCCTGGTCACTGCTTAGGTGACCTGTCTAGTTTTACATTCTGCATAGGGATCAAGTAGGTGCCTGGAAACCATTTATCTGTGCAAATAAACTTGAACACATCTGTAGCTAGTTGCAAGCTTTTTTCACAGTAGATATCTTATTATATGCCAGAAGAGGGATAGTGACAGCTTGAGTAGCTGTTGCTTTTAACTTTCAATGGGGCATTAACACAAAATGGTATAATGCCTTCACATTTAGGCAGTGGGGACTCTGCTTAAAAGTGATGACATGATATGACACAGTGTTTTTGCCATATTAGCTGGAGGAAGATATAGCTTTATTAAGGGCAAGGGTAGATTAAAAGATCTTCAGCCTTCTTCCTCCATCAACTTGTAGAGGAGGCAGAACCAAAGTAATTTTAAAAAAGTTCTTCACCTTATCCTTAGCCTAAGGTCCATGAAACCATTAAAAGGATTAGATTTAAATATATTTCAATTAAATTACATTGTTTCAATTAAATTATGATTGCATTTGTCCTTTGCAGTTTGTGTGATATGTTATATAAGGTCAGCAAGGAGGCCTAATAGTTCTATATGTAGCATGTGAAATGGAAGCCCCTTCAGCAAAAAATCTCAGCTTTCACTCCTAGCAATGATGGACATTGTAAGTGTCACAAGACACCTGGAGAGCTTTATAAATGTTGCTGTTGTCCCATCATTGTTTTTGAGTACTTTTATCAAGGAGAAAGAGACTCTTGGTTTTAAGCAAAGGAGAGACTCCATTCTGCAATCTAAAGAATAGTTCATGAATCTAGGATAGAATATAAACAAATATTCTCATATTGGGAAGAAATCTTCTAATACAATAATTTTTAATCCTCCTTAAGTGTCCTTTGACACTTGATACTGAATCTTTGAAAGCTTTCAAGAGGTTTTTCCACAAAAAATAATTAGCATAATGCTGATTGAACAAAAGAGCTACAGGTGCTATATAATAGACTTCTGTTTTCAGGATGTTAGTCAGAATTGGAATAATTGGTTCAACCTTTTTTGTTTGAAAGGACAGGAGCTGTACAGACGATCAAAAGAAATTTTCACTTGACAATTCCATTTGAGTAACCACAGCCTTGAAATCAGTCTGTAAAATCACAAGAATGTCATACCTAAATTACCACAGAAATCTAATACTTCAATTTAATATAGATCCTTGGAACAAATCAAATTCTGATGAATCATTCCAGTCTCTTGAGGAGACTTTTTGTGCTTTGAGAAATCCTCATGGTAATCATTTTAAATTGCTTGTGTTTTATAGGTCTTCAGGTGAGTAAAAAGGATGTCTTTAATCCTCTTTTTGGTGACCACCATACAACATTTCTGATTTTCATTTGAAGAAATTGCAGTGGAATCTTGTGAATTTCCTTAGGTTCATCATCATCATCTTCCCATTACACCTCTGACATTTAGGGCAGCGACAAAGCTCCTCCACTCCTTAGGTTGTCAGTGTATAATCCTCATGTTTAGGACTTTTACTGGACGTCCTAGGGCTGAGAATAAAATTCATCCTTTCTTTATTGCTGATACAGATGTGATTGACGTTATGTTTAAAGAACACACAAACCCTGTCTTCATTTAGACAGTATTTCAAGCTACTAGATTCCATCTCTAACACTTCTCTGGCTAGTAGTCATTTAAGAGTGTTAACCAAAGATCTCAGGCCCCTAAAAGGAAAATGAACAATTTCATTAACTTTGACTCCCAGCGCATCTTGAGTACAAAATATCAATATTACATGATGAGTGCAGATTCTGCAGATAAAAATTACACTTTTATTTCTTAAGTAAGAAATTGCTGTGGCTGATGTGCTCCAAGTTCTTCCCTAAATACAGATAAAATAGAAGAAAACCTCTTTATGCAGATTAAATAAGTTCACTTGTCAAATCCATTGATAGAGATGAAACACCTGATAGCAGCCAGTAAGGCTAGTAGAGGTCTGTAAACTATACATCAAGCGCATACATGTCCAGACTACATATACTTACCCTTCCTTCACATAAACTGGTCATAACTTCAGAACTGCTAGAAATCATAGACTGTAGACCCCATTTCTCATCAAGATCCTAATATATCCAAGGTATTTCAGAATGCCAGCCTATTATTACCAGACTGACTCCTTTTCTATAATAGGGAAGTAGCTACTAATATGTCTCCTGTCAAGTTTAAAAATAGTGCTACATCTCCCATTACCACACCTATTAGTTTCCTTTCCACTCAGAGATATTCTAAATCAAGCATCTTTCATCCATTTAAACTTAATGTAAGCCATCACGATAATAGGTATTAACAATATTGTAGAAGAAAGTTCTTGAAGTCACGTCCAGTCTGCAAGAATTGCAGATATAATCCCAGTACTGTGTAAACCAACAGTTAATCACACATACTGTAAAAAAGGACAACTCTTTCCTGATAGTTGAGTTTAATGGCAGTGTTCCCTGTAATTTTCCCCATATATGTGCAGAATGAATTTTCTTATGGGCACCAATTTTGTGGTGTCACACACCACCTGCATATTGGTGCCCATAACAAAATTCGTGGGGTGGGGCCAAGGGGTTTGGGGTGCGGGAGGGGGCTCCAGCTGGGAGTGTGGGGTGGGGCTGGGAATGGGGGGGTTTGGAGGCAGGCTGCCTCGAGGCTACAGCAGGGAGAGAGGACTCCCTCCTTCCCCCAGCTCGCTCTCCCTGCTGCATCACCTGGACTGGGGTAGGGAGAAGTGCCTCTCCCCCAGCCGCAGCAGGTCCAGGGCTGGGTTGGGGCTGGGGTGCCTCTCCCCTGACTGTGGCAGGTCAGGGCTGGGGCTGGGTTGAGGCACTTCTCCCCCGGTCGTGGCAGGTCCAGGGCTGGCGGAGAGGCATCTCTCCCTGAAGCAGCTCTGAGTGCTTGCGCTACACTTAGTAGGCTGCTGCATGGCCATGTGGCCGCACAGCTAGTCTTAGAGGGAACTTGGATGATAAATAGTTCCTAAAGATTGTAATTCTCATATTGGATATATTGTATGCTTTACTATGAGCTTTGAAAAGGTGATTATTATATGAAGGGTTTTATCAAGATACATTTGACCAATTTTCTAAGATATTGGGTCTGTCAGTACTCAAATACTACACAGTATACCCACTTCCAATCCTTATATTGCATTGGTTAATATACTCCGATATTTTGAGAGGGGAAGCAATAAAAAAATTACTTGCAGAATTTCCATTTCCTTTCCTGAGCATGTTTCCTCCGCCAGAATACTTGTCCTTTGGTCTCCTTACCTCAGAGGACCATTTTCTCTCCTTTTTCTGCCTTAGTGTCCAAAACAGTTTGTTTCTAATTAAATGTAACAATGCTACTTATTCATCTGAAATTATCAGAGTTGTATACAGTCAGCGATTAAGCTCTCCCACCACACCCCAGAAGGTAATTTAGTTAATGTAAGAAATGCATTTTTACAAACACAGAAACCACATTCCCTGCTTATTGTGCAATGGGAGTCAGTTGATCAATGAAATTTCTCTTGACTAAAGCGAAAGCGACCCGTGTTTGCTTGGGAAGCCATAATCCAAAGTGAGATGGATATCGCCTCACTGCAGTGACTGATATATCTGCTTTTGAATGAAATGAAAATGTGATATGTTTCTCTCATTTGGAGAAAGAGACTTCCCAACAATTATGATTTAGTAAGGAGTAAGTTCTTTAAAGAGGTTGGGTGAGAGTTGCTGATACCAGTATAGAATACAGTTGCTATTCTATGATTTAGAGCTTGTCTATGCTTAAAAGGCTGTAGCAGCGCAGCTGCACTGTTGTAGTGCTTCAGTGAAGACACTACACACACCGACGGGAGGGCTTCACCCATCAGCATAGGTACTTCACCTCCTGAGGGGATTTTGTGCATCCCAGAGCGAAGTACAGTAAAACCTCCATTTAACGGACTAATTCGGGCGAGGGGGTGTCCGTTAAATCAAAAAGTCCGTTATTTAATTAAAAAAAAAAAAGAGCTGTCGGAGCAGCAGCCCACCCGCTACAGGGCCAGGGCGGCAGCTCCGCAGCCCGCCCGCTGCCGGGACCCAGGCGGCAGCCGGGAGCCGTCAGCCAGCCCGCCCGGGTCCCGGCTGCTGGGACCCGGGGGGCAGCCAGGAGCCGTCAGCCAGCCCGCCCGGGTCCCGGCTGATGGGACCCGGGGGGGAGCCGGCAGCCAGCCCGCCTGCTACTGTGACCCGGGCAGTAGCCGGGAGCCAGCAGCCAGCCCGCCCGCTGCCGTGACCTAGGCGGTAGCTGGGAGCCGGCAGCCAGCCCGCGAGAAATGGATTTTGGATACATCAGACTTGCTCAGAAATTTTGTCCATTGCATCCGAAGTCCGTTAAATCGAGGGTTTACTGTACTTAGACTACATAGGTAGCTAGTGTAGACCAAGCCTTCGCTTGTAAGTAAAAAAAAAAAAAAAAAAAAAAAAGTTCTAATTCAGCTCTATTTGCTACTGGAAAGAAAAGCAGAACATTTTGGATGTTAAACATTTTTTGTTTTCCCATAACTCAAAAACAGATATAATTTATAACATGAAATTATGCAGGCCATTAGTGTCTTGGCATATTAAAAAAAAATAAAACTGTTGAAATATTGAGGTTTAAAGGGCATCTATTGTGCACATGCATTAACTTTTTCACAGGATTTATAACGATTGCTGACCTTGCATGCACTGTATAATAAATAAGTTTTACATGTTATTTTTAAAATGTGTCAATTCTAAAAAGAGCGTATAATAGGATACATTCTGACCCCTAGAACTCTCCTTGTATCTAGCCAACTCCCCCCCCCCCCTTAGGGAGTAACTACAACTCTCTCCTCTCAACAACTTTTCTCTCTTTATAAGGCTAGCCCAGCTCCTTCCCCAGGTGGACTTCATCAGCCATTAGGCCATTTCAAGCCCTGGTTCTCTTCCAGGTGCATCCTATAAGGTTAGTTGGCCTATTTTACCTGTTCAGACCCCAGGGGGGGGACATCCCATCACAGAGCTATTGTGGTCTCTTGTCTAAGGGGTCTGTGGATTAATGGTCACTGGAACATTTTTACGTCATAATTTTGGGCTTGTCTTTTTGGAGCAGCAGTTCTTTTAAAATTTTATTGTGTCCTTAATTTGTGTCATCTTTAGGTGTTGCTAGGGCTCAGTTCGCAATCTCCTACATCATATACAGGCCTGCCCAAAATCTTGCGCATGAGCACATAGAAGTGATCTAAGAGTTGTGTGTGAGAATTTATGTGAATTGTGAGATGATAGCTAATTCTGAATTGGCAGACTTTTGTGAGTTTAAGCCTTTAATGATTTTAATATGGCTGTTTGCACTTTATAGGCATCCATACCCATCTCTATGCACACAGGCACAAAATAGGTCTGATGGCAGCATATCCTAGCCCCTTTGAACTGTTGTGGCAATGCAAAGAGATCACAAACGAGCTGGATCTAGGTGAGAATTTCCTTTTTTCCTAGGGGCAGTAGAGCCAACCGGGAAAGTAAGTGGCACAGACATATAGTTGGCCCAGGTTTAAATCCACTCTCGGAAGCAGGAAGCCATGTTTGACTCCCTGATGGGCCCTCCCCTCCACTATGCTAAATGGAAATTTAGCACAGAGGAGAATCTGGTCCAAAATTGTGCCACTGTGCATATATGTAAACATGCATATAGATAGATATGATACATAATAAAGTGTGACAGGGACAAGTCTCAAATTATGAATTAAAAATGCTAATTTGGATGCTAAATTGTTGCACCAGTTTAAAGGAAAGGGATATTGATTTCTGTCTCACAGCCTTTTAGGGCTTGTGAATTGAACAGGGTATTCCCAGTAGATTGGCTTACTTCCTTTTTTGGGAGAAAAACTGTAGATGCCTACAGCTGGATGGAAGGAACAGAGAGTGATCTAGGAACAATTTAAAACAGTTTTAGTTCTCTGATATGAACTAACCAAATAGGCTTATTGGAAAAGGTTTCAGGAAGCTCAAAATACTTAGAGGATGACTTGCATGGAGGTGGATAACTCATTTGGGCAGTTATCTTCGCAAATGATTCAAATGTTTGGGGATCACTACCCTAGATTAGTTGTATGAACTGTTTGAATTGGAATAGGTTTATGATTTATGCTCACGTGATCCAAAAATGTGGCCAGTCGATAAGAAGCAGATCTCTATCCCACAGGCCAGCTGGCTGATGAGAATGTAGATAGCAGGTCCTTTTTAGAAGCCCAAGGGGAATGACTCATTCGTGAGACATAGGACAGGGGATGCATGGATGCTCCCCCCAAAAAAATGAGCAGTGTGAAAACCCAAGCTGCAAGGAGTGGCAGCCCCAAACTAACCCACAAAAATAAATCCCAGGGATCTGAGTCATTTTACCTGTTAGGGAGACAGGGCACAAGAGTGCTTAGTGACTAAGTGCCATGGAGCAGGCAATACAATCTGAACAGCCTGTGAACATGGCAATTTCAGACCTAAAGGGGGTGACCACAAGGCATTTTGTCCTAGTAGCGCTGGTCAGGAAAAGGTCCAGGGTTGGAGGGATATGGGTGCTTAGGTGACTCTAGCTCAGACCTAGGTGGTGAATCCAGATAAGATTTTTCTCAATAAGCACAAAACACTGCAGAGGGCAGCTTCCGCTTAATGTATGTGTAGTTATATCTATCTTAAAGTAGGATGGAGGCATCCAAGGATGTTGGGCTATATGAATATCTACATGTGGAAGTGCTGCTTGTGACTGATCTGGACTCTTGGCCTTATAGAACTTGCAGCATTTTGGTTCTTACAAGGAGCAAGAGCCAGAGAGCTTTGCAGAGCCTTGACACAGGAGTGCAGATGGACAGACTGGAAGACAGCGAGTCACTGTCCCCAGGCTGTGAACATGTGTGGCCTGGGACAGAGTTGAGCATTGCTGGAGATGAGATCCTAGTTGAGACCGGGAAAACTAAGGATAATGGGGAGGAGCAGGCTATTCTCCCTATCCCAGGTAAGTGCCAGGTTCGTAATTTAGGGTGCCTTAACACTATGCTGCTATGCTGGAGTCAGGGCTACTGTCTCTGACTCCAGTAGCCAGTATAGAAGCGTAAGGTTTCACCCTGGTTTCTCCAAGCCTAGTTACTCCATGCAGGATGACCTCAACAACCCCTTCTGATGCCAAGTCCCCCCAAATCCATCTTCCCAATTATCAGTTCATTTCTCCTGGCATGATGACTCATGGTTGTACAGAGTGGGGGAAACTCTCTTCTTTCTCAGTTTCCCAAGACTGGGGTATTCTTTTCATTTTCTGTGTTTTTCCATTAACTTTAAAGGTCCACAGTTGGGTCTTTCTGGCTGTACAGTGGATGAGTACTTGAAGTTGGTTTCATGTAAACTAGCCTGGGAAGTGCCCCTGCCCTGCTTGATTGCTTCACCCCCTGTTGTGCGAAGTGATGCTGTGAAATATGTAGTTGCATCACAGTTACAGTTATGACTTGTATCTATTCATAACCATAACCTGTATGCATATCACCTAATGATTAGAACAGTATGTGCTTTCATAAAATACCTTATTGGGTGTATATTTATACACAATAACTTTGTATACAACCAGTTGATTGAGTTGCTTATTCTTTGGGGTTCAGACCCCCTGTTTTTCCCTTGGGGTATCTGGACCTTGATTGTCACACCCCGCCTTAGAGAAGCTGAGGGCTTCTGTGACCAATACCAGCTCTGCAAACACTCTGCCTGAGGAATGCAGGGAGAGATACTTGAGGGATAATAGACTCCTTTATAGGGAATCTCAGGAGAGATTGAGAGTTGAGATGTTAGAAGACAGTGGTGCCTCAAAAGCACCACCTTAAACAGTTGAACTTGACACAAAACATCTCGGGATTCAGTTCACAGAACACATACTGTTGCAGAATTTTTACTGGTCTGGAGTCTTTGAGGCAATTAAAAATTATTGCAAAACATACAATGCCTGCTAGAGGGTGGAAAAGCCTGAGATAAATGTAAAACAGCACCATGCCATTGCTTATAATAGAACCTTTCACGGTATGGCCGTGGATATTGTGGGACCCCTTAGCAAAGTGATCTTGAAAGGAAAGAAATAGACTTTGGTCATGGGAGACTGTGCTACTTGATGACCCAAGGCTATAGCTCTGTCCTCCAGCGAGGCAGACATGGTTGCTGATGTTCTGTCAACAATTTACCCAGCAATGTTCTCATGGACCACTGAACCAGTTTTATGTCTGCCCTAGGTCTTATGGGAGAAATACAATGTAAAACACTTCTAGGCCTCTGTATATCCCCTTCAAAGAAACAGAAAGGGTTTATTTAGACACTTAAAATGATGCTGAAAACCTTTGCAGATCAGCACTCATGTGATTGGGATAAATGTTTACTTTATCTATTTTTTGCTTATAGAGAACTTGCCCTAGAGTTCACAGGGTTTTCCCCTTTTGAACTGCTCTTTGGAAGGAGGTTCTACCTCATACCACCTCTATGCGGCTCTCAGTTCCCTGTTTTACCTTTTGGTCTTAAAGAAGCCCCTGCTACTTGTCAGCATCTTGAACATGAGTTACAGGGTGACTGCAGAATTTGCTCTGGCATATCTAGATTCGATTTGTATCTTTAGTGAGGAGCATGTTTCCAATTATGGGAGGCTGTTGCGCCATATTCAGACTGCAGGACTGACTGTAAAGGAGAAGTGTAAAGTGGGCATAGTAGAAATGGTCTGTCAGAGTGAGAAGCGCTTGCATTGAGCCAGGGCCTTCAAAGATAGAGGCTATTAAGAATTGGCCTGCTGTCAAGACCAGGAAACAGGCACAGTGCTGTATTGGGATGACAGGGTATTACAAGAGATTTGTCCCTCACTTTTGCTTCTTGACTGCTTCCATCACCACACTGTATAAAAAGAGTAAACCTGGAAAAGTGGATTGAATTGAAGTGTCAAAGGATCGCCTGTAAACCGAAATGAGCCCTGCACAAAGGAAAACCCAGAGTTTGACAAACCTTTTGTGTTTTTCACAGATGTCACTACCATGGGGCTAGGCGCTGTGCTGATGCAAACCAATTCAAAGGGGAGAAAAGCATTTGATTGTGTATTTAAGCAAAAAAATTGCTCTGCTGAGAAAGAAACTATGTAGCTTTTGAAAGGAGTGTCTTGCCTCAGCGTGGACACTTAAAAAACTACTGCCATATCTATTTAAGTGAACCAAATGCCTCTCATCTGGGTCCATCAAATAAAAAAGGTCTAAAGCTAATTAGAGTCTGGAGGTCCAGCATTGTGACATGGAGGTGATTCATGTTAATAGAAGTGCACTTGATAGTGCTCTGTTTTTGAGGGAGGTATGAAAATGTTCCTAGGGCACCTGTGTTCTGTTCATCTTTGATGGAGGGCAGGGGAAGAGAGAAGTGACAGAGTGGGATATATCTAGATCAAATTATTAATTCCATTTTGTTTTATGTGTTGAACACATGTCTAAATTTGCTTTAAGGCAAACCTGTTGATGTCAGTCCAGACAGTGACCTAGCCCAGGAAAGGTGCTTGACACCTTTTGAAGGACTGTCACTGAGGCCATGTCTCCACTACCACTTATGTCAGCAAACCTTATGTCACTCGGAGTGTGTTTGTGTTAAAAAACAACCCCCTAAGCGACATAAGTTTTGCCGGTATAAGTGGCAGTGTGAGCAGTGCTATGTTGGTGGCAGAGCTTCTCCTGCCAACATAGCTACCACCATTGGTTAGGGTGGTTTAATTATGTCGATGGGAGAGTTTTCTCACCTCGGCAAACAGCGGCTACACGAGAAATCTTACTGTGGCACAGCTGCATTGGTACAGCTGTGCTGCTGTAAGGTCTTTAGACATAGTCTGAGAAGCCATCAAGACTGTAGTCTAGGGACGTTGACTTTGATTGTCTCTCAGGTACTGGTCCGTTCCTATGGAACAATGTTTGTTCTACATTGGGGCCCACAGATAGGGCAGGCATGATTGGGGAAGGGAGCTGGAGCATTCCAGTGGAGCACATGGTGAGAAGATAGCGATTCTGTTGGCATGAGTCACTGATCTGTGTACAGGAGCTGACCTTTGCCACATGTAAGAAGGACTTCTAGAAGAAAAAGAGCAGGAGGGTCATAGATCAGCCTGAAAAGCTCAGGAACCCCAGACTCACAGAAGGGCTGAGATCAGACTAGGGGAGGGTGTGTGTCAGGACTTTCGTTTTCAAAGATGTATCACTCTCATGCTTTTAAATGTGACGTCATTGTGGTTAAGAAATTCCTTGCATTTCTGCCATATTGTCCCCAAAGGAATTAAGTTAGAACCCTGGGGAGCCTACAGACTAGGACTGATCTCTCAGGGAGCATGTGAAAGTGAATTGGAGATGACTAAAGAGGTCTCAAAAACTGATTTCAGGGTCCAGAGTAGCTGAGTTGTGGTTCCCTATGTCCTAAGGCCACAGTGATAAAAGGTTGAAACTCACCATCCTAAGGAACGGTATCAGACAAGATATGTGAGTCTGAGAATGTGCCCTAAGGTATCAGAGATAGAAACAGTGACTGGTCTCTGCCCATTTCCAGTTTCCTGGTGACTGTGTAGGATCCAGTGAGTGAACCCAGCTGCAACAGACTGAGGTCTGTACAGAAGGTACTTGGCTGGGTTTGTATGAAACAGTGTTTGTATGAAAACACGAGTGAGAATGCATTAAGAGTAGAATTCCCCAAGGTGTGGTGGCCTGCTCAAGGTCTTTCACAGCACCTAAACTTCACATTAGGACTGTCTACAAAGCCAACTATATCCCCTATGTGCTGTGCAAGGAGACACCACCACACTGGTCGCAATAGATTGGCTTCAAAGTTGTTTGACTGGGTCACCGGATCCATGACTAGATGCAGTCAGTGGCACAGAAGCCCCAGATGAGGCATAGACTGGCTCTGGCCATTATTCCAGCCTGGCGGAAGATGGATGAATTCAATCTCATGTAAACCCTGTGTAGTGTTCTGGGAAAGGCCGAATGCAGTAGTTAGGCTTTGAGTGGGGAACAGTCATTTTTCATTCAAAGCAAGTGAACATATACAATGAGCAATATTTATTATAAACATGATACTGAACTTTTGTACATTACTTTGTAAATCTGTTGAGTTTCTCATATTTTATTTTCAGGTTTAAAAAAATCTCTTTTTTATATTGCTGTAGTGGTTGGGAAAGAAAGAAAGAAGCAACCAAACCTTTGTTAGAAAATTATTCCCATATTGTGCTTCCTGCAGGGTGAATTATTGTATTTACTGGTACTTTACTGGTTTTTAAGCACTAAGGAACAAACGGGAATTTTATACTGTAAAAGTATGTACTGCTTCCATAATTGTAGTCTTTCTGAACCTTTATTGTCCATGGACCCCCAAACGGAATCTGGAGTCAAAAATGCCTTTTACTGTCTTCAGGTAGTCAGGAGGCTGACCTGACCGCAGTGACATGTGCAGGTTGACTGCTCCAGTACACTGCAAGGGAGTTGATATGTTGTGATGAAACTTGAGATGGTACAACATGTGGCAGCCATGTTAACTAACACAGAGCCTCAAGAATACATTAGCAGTGTTCACTGCACATTGTACTGGTTTCCTGTCAAACATGAGAGCCAATTTAAGGTTCTGATCTTGATCATAAAGGTACTTAATTGTCTTGGCAGTGGTAACCTCACACTCACCTCATCCCATGACCATGACCTGCCATGACAGCAGGGAATTCACATTGACTCTGTACCAGGGAATTGGGCCTTCTTAGCAACTGCCTCCCATCTGAAGAATACTCTGGCGTTATATAGACTTTCCTACCTTAGTCAGGAATGCAAGACTCATATTTTAAATTAATTTGACCACGAACACTTCCCTGAAGGTAGGAAATATTATTTTAAAATAAAACCTTAAAATAAAGAGTTTTAATTTAAAACCCACTTTAAAATATATCAGTGGGACTATTTGTAGTCTTTTAAGTCTGTAGAGAGTCTTCAGTCAGTAACATTTCAACTGTAAGTGCCTGTGCAACCTTGACATTAAAATGAAAGTAGTACAGAGACTTGAGGCCATACATTTACAAGCATAAGAATAAGACACACACAAATCTGATTTATAGAAAGAGTTAGGGCATGTCTTCACTACCACTTTAATTCGACCTTAACGACGTTAGGTCGAATTAAACGTGTACCTGTCTTCACATACATGCCCTTAAAGTCGATTTAAAGGGCCCTCAAAATCGAATTTGTAACTCCTGCCTGACGAGAGAAGTAAGGCTAAAATCGACTTCTCTATGTCTACTGTGAGTAAGTGAAGAGGCATCTGAAGTTAAGCCTCCGACCTCCGAGCAGCCCCGCCCACCTGAACAGCCCCCCCGCCTGACCCCCCCCCGCCCGAGGGGGGGGGGGGAGCCACGTGGGACTGCTTCAGCAAGCCGGTCAGCTGCCTAGTCAATTTCACCTGAAATTGACCAAGCAGCTGACCCGCTCGCTCAAGCAGCCCCGCGCCGGCTCCCCCCTCCTCGGGCGGGGGGGGTGTTAGGCGGGGGGGCTGTTCAGGTGGGCGGGGCTGCTCGGGTGGGGGGCGGGGGTCCGGCGCCGGGCTGCTTGAGCGAGCAGGTCAGCTGCTTGGTCAATTTCAGGTGAAATTGACTAGGCAGCTGACCGGCTCGCTCAAGCAGCCCCGCGCCGGCTCCCCCCCCTCGGGCGGGCGGGGGGGGGTCCGGCGGGGGTGCTGTTCAGGTGGGCTGGGGGGGGGGCCCGCGGGGCTGCTCGGGAGGGGGGCGGGGGGTCCGGCGCCGGGCTGCTTGAGCGAGCGGGTCAGCTGCTTGGTCAATTTCAGGTGAAATTGACTAGGCAGCTGACCCGCTCGCTCAAGCAGCCCTGCGCCGGCTCCCCCCCCCCTCGAATTTAGAAAATCGAATTAAGGGAAATCGACCTAGTCCTGTAGTGAAGACATACCCTTAGATGATTACAGATTAACGACAGATTTTAAAGTTCATTTATGGAGAAGGATACTCTCTAATATTTATTTTAAATAGTTAAGACTATTACACAATGTGTGTTAAAATATTCCATCAAAGAATAACTTAATAGTCTTTTAAACAAAGCTTGAATTAACCGTGTTGCAAGCAAATCTTCAAATAAATAGATTTTGATGTACAGTTGAGGGAGGAAATCCTGACCCTATTGAAGTCAATGGGATTTTAAGAGGGCCAGGATTTCACTATGCTGGGACACAACAGTCAATATATGAAGAAAACAGAGTTTATATATACATCTAGGTCAGGTAAAGAACATTTTCAGGCTTTTGATGATATAAAGGTATAGGATCCAATATTCACTATTTTAGCATATACGGAGTTTTCCACATACTGGTATCCTTAATACAGGTGTTTGCAAGTGCATTAAAGGAACAAATAAAGTAACAAATCATATCAACAGAAGGTCAAGTGATGCAGAATTCTGTCTGATTGTGTGAATCAGAATGTACTGTTCAGTGAAAAGGCCAGGCAATTGGCCTTCACCATGGATGAGGAACTTCCTGTCTTTGAGATTATATTTTTCAGACCATATCGGTAAGCGTTGCTTACAGCTATCTCCAGCAAAGTAATATTAATACTGATGCAGACCTCTGATCAGCAAATTGGCACTATATACTACAGTATTCAGATAAAGCTGAATAATCAATGTATCAATTTCTCAAAATAAAATGCATTCCTCTGTCTTATTTTGTTTCTTCTACATAAATCAATAGCATGCTAACTTTTGTGTATACACTTGATCAACAGGAAATTTTTCACTCTATACTTTTTGGCTGATTTAAACATAAGTTAAGATATTAAAATATGATTGTAGTATTTTAAGGTATATCTCTACTGGGGTTTCCCTGATGAATCATTGAAATGAGTGGGTGGGTAATGCAAACTCTCTCAGTATTGTTTTTTTCAGTGTGCTGCATTAACAGTTTTAAAGTGTGTATGTTGTGGGGTTGGAAGAAAGGGAGGAGGGAGACAAGAATCAAGGTAAAGCCTCTATAATAACGATGTGGGAAACCCCATTCTACTAAAATGTGGAGCATTTGAAGTCTTTTCCTATATTAAGTATTGCAATGTTTATCTCAAACCATCAAAGATTGTAAATATACATAAATGCACACTACATACCTTTATAGCTTTTGTAGTCAGTTGACTTTCAAGACGTTGAACCATGTGTGCTGTGGATATGGTGATGGAATAAATTTCTCATACGTGTGGGATTATAACCGTTGAAACAATCATTACTGAAACCATATACCTTATTTCCTATAACTAATAGCAATTGTGTACCTATGGAATATATTAACAGTTATTCCTTTGATTTTGGGTTATTGCTACAATAATTTGTTAGATGATATTTAAGCATGATCTGTAATATATGTTGCCTGAATATGTCAATGAAGAGGGCTAATTATGTCTTTCTTCTATGAGCTATACTGACATTTGTGAAACCACATGTATGTATAAGTGACAGAATAAATGTATCTTCCTTAATAAATCACTGGTAAATTACAAGTTTCCTGTACTTACCTCAGTTTAAAAAATACTATAGTAACTGTTTATGTAGAGTTCAAAAAGATTATAAAGTTACAGCTTCTGTAATCGTTGAAGAGTGTAAACTTTCTTGCTTATATGTTCTTCCATGTTGTTTTTTTCAAACATATTTATATTATAGCTCTTTATAGTTCTCAGAATTTTTCAGGGAAACCAGACGACTTGTCCCTTATCTCATGTACCACTAGGTTAATGTAAGTTACTTTTGGACTAGTGGTGTTTTGTTCCATTTTTGAAATTGTACAAAATTCTGATCCTTATAGTTAGCTATTTTTGGTTATTTTGAACAGGCCTTAGAACATTATAGTTCCATACACATTTCATGTATTAAAATGTGAGCTATTGTTCTGATAAGTTAAAAACGTTTGACTGCTTAGTCTGTCGTGTTAATGGCAGTTAATTGTGCTATCACACAGGAATCTGAGTTCAGGTCCTGAGCTGGGTACTTGCTCCCCAAAGTTTGCAGTCATAGCTGAGAGAGCACATTTATTTTATAAGTGGGAAGATACACTTAAAGCTGAGTCCTCAGATTTACAAAGCAGCACCTGGTGACTTATAAAATCTTTTTATCCCTGCCCCCCAGTTTCTGGGCCTGACCAGGTGCTGATTTGGCCCCCCAGCATAACTTACAATAGCATCAGGGCTGCTCTAAATAACACTGGTTTAAAACCGCCTTTATAGACTGTTATGTCAGTTGGGGATATTAAGGGCATTGTGTGCTCCAGCCATATCCCCTTATTCCTCCCCCCAGCATGCTGGGGTCGGATTGTAAATGGGAGAGTGTGGTGTTAGCAGCATGATCTTGTAAGTCAGCCAGTGATTTAGGGTGAATTCTTAGGTGCCTATTTAGGAATTTAGCATTGGCAATGTCTGACCCCTTACTTAGTCTTCTGCAGCATGCTCACCCTCTTGCTGACACTTGAGTCATAATTTGATTGTGTCCATATGGAGTGTTGTTATGATACAGTATTTTTGAGGTGGGAGTTGAAATAATGGGGAGAAAGTGTCTCAAAACACACCCAAGGTGTGTGAGTATCCAGTATGACTGCACACTAGTCATGTTATTGCTTATGTAACATTCACTGGGGACTTAGTTCTTCTTGAAAGTAGGTAGTCTCTTATTAATATGTATCCTGAAGAATCTGCTACTGGATCTGCATATGGTACATGCAGTGAAGCAAATTTTTAAAGCTCCGCAGCATGGCACTCCTGAGAATAGAATCAAGCCATTAGTGTAACTTGCAGAATTATTGGCTCCAAAGAGCCACCCTTGAGAGAGGAAGCAGTGTAATGAGAATGGGGAAGCAGATATATTTTTCTAATGTTTGTTGTTTTCTTTGAAATGGGTAAAAGAATACCTGGAATGATTTATATTTAATTGCAGATTGCATTCCATCAGATAGGGTAAATGTTTTGAGACCATTTATCATCAGTGGCTTTTCAAGACCTCTAAGGAGTACATAGTACATATTTACCTTAACTTGGCTAGGTCAAGGGAAATAAAGCAAGAATAATAGATGTTACTGTGATATGTGAACAAAACTGGAAACCTTGTATGCGAAATATGAGGTAAATGTCTTCATCTGACGTCCATTGTGGCTTTTTAAATTTACAAAAATTACAAGTTATTTTAAAAATAGTGTGATTTACAGTACATTATCATCATATATTTTTAAAACAAGATTACTTGGCTGGGTTTTCCATCATTCCTAAATGATATCATTTTTCACTGAAGGGGCTAATTGCATTGTCTGTCCCTTATTATTTAATATTTTCTGTTTTAGTAGCACCTTTAAATAAACACCAAGTATAGGTTTCCAGATTGTCTTGTTATTAATCTGTGTTTAATATATGTAACTGGTAAAGTACGTACAGGACATGAAAGTAGAATTCTACAAATGCTGGTGAGTGATCCTTTGATGCTTTCTTGATTTGTCTTGGGGTTTTCCCCATTCGAGGCAGTTTGTGCAAAAACCCTTTATGTGTCATATCATCTTTCAAAAATTGACTGCTGTTTGTGATTTTTCATCCTTGCTTCTTAATCCTTACAAAGTGGGATCTACATACACCAGGTACACAGAGTATCAAGAATCAGACAATTAAGGCAGAATCGAAGTTTGAATTGAGATTTTCAATCAGAAGCACACTAAAAGGGTTTATTTTAACATTTGCATAGCATTTTGTTTTATTAAAAACTCTAAAGGTAGTAAGACAAGTACAGAATAACCTAACTGTCAGTAATCTTAGCCAGAAGGAAACCTAAGAACTGAAACAAATTTTTGCCTTATTCTTTATCTATCACAGAAAGGAAAATAAAAAAAAGAAAACTGTTGCAAAGTATTCTAAATAAAACCAAAGGGCACATTGTTTATTCAGCTAAACTAGGTGATAAAATGGTTTCATAACTAGTCTGATGAGGAAATTTGATCAGATGTTTTATGAACAAACTACTATACTACCTCAAGCAGCTTGTAAATTAACATTAACCTCAACTCTTTTTAATGAGTGACTTAGTGGAATTTATCAGACATTTCATGTACACTCTTTCCTTCTGAGTAAAATTTGCAAAATCTTCCCCCTTACTGTGTGAAGATATTTATTTCCTAACACTTTGTTCTTTAGCAAAGGTGAATAATCTAACTTTGTCTCATCTGAAAAATGGCATCTCCAGCAGCACCATAAACTCCTAATCCCATGCTGGGCCATTGATTTAGTACTGACCAAAAGGTTTATTTTAAATTTAATCTTTCAACTCTCTAAATTTCAAGATTTTTTCATTCGCTTGGTTTTTGATAGCTGCAGTGTTCTTTTAAAGTATTTTTTACTCCTGATTACTGTGGGTATTTTAAACGTTAACTTCAGTTTATGTTTAATTACTAGAACTGTCATTTAGATTTTGGTAAAGGGTTATAATTTATGAATCCCCGCATCCCTCCCCAACGGAGTTGATGAAAAGATTAGGGTCACAGCCGGTGACTACTGGAAACTGTGGGTCAGGGATTGGGTGCTCAGTATAGTCATACAATATATAACATTGGTCTGAAGCACAACAAATAAAGTAATCAGACCCAGTGTTACTCAGCCCCAATAGTATGTTCTGAAGTGGAAGTTATCAGAGCAGCAGACACTGCTGGTAAATACCTAATCATGGTTTTGTTTTGAACATTTTTGTTCAACGGAGTATCCCTAAGCTTTTACAGAATAGCTTTTCACCACCCCAAAACGTGACTCATGAAACAGATGAGCAATAGTCACAGGGTTTTCACCTTTCTCTTAATTTTGGGTCATGTGTTTTGCTTCCTGTGTGTCAGCAGCCCTGAGGGTGAAAGTGTGATAGCTTCCTTAAGACTACAATATTGTTCTGTTTCAGCCATTTTGGAATATTCAGGAGTAATGCAGTTTGCATCTCCTCTAGGGTCTGCACGTGTCATTTCAGTGATGATCCCAGTCTTCGGTAACCTAAGGAATATAGTCCTGGAGGTACACTCAAATTGAGTACCCCAGGCTGCCCCCAGTCATGTTGCTTTTAAATTGTTTTGCCAGATTGCCTTTACTATGAAACAAATTTGGCTGAAATATGTTTGAAATGCTTTTTAGTTTTATGTTCTACCATTCAAAAGGTAAAATTGTATGGACACAGCCCTTCATTCCAGAGCAGGAATATCTATATATATAAAAGTCAAGTGGTGTATGTATGTGTGTATGTATGTATGTACGTATGACTGCGAACTCCTCCCGCACCGTTTGAGCCAGAGACTTGAAATTTGGTACAGTGAGGGGTCTTGGGGTCTAGATGCTGGTAAGGGTCGAAAAATTTTCGGATCTCACCTCTGACGCCCCCCAGGGGTGAAAGTCTTTCAGGGCCAATCACATCGGCTGGGCGGTTAGGTGGTGATGATGTCATAATACCCCCCTCCAACAGACACCTCACTCGCTCAGCTCCCCCTCCCTCCTCCAACGGAACCCCGGAGATCCCTCAGTTCTCTGCCCCTCCCCCTCCCAACGGAACCCCGGAGATCCCTCAGTTCTCTGCCCCTCCCCCCTCCCAACGGAACCCCGGAGATCCCTCAGTTCTCTGCCCCTCCCCCCTCCCAACAGAACCCCAGAGATCCCTCAGTTCTCTACCCCTCCCCCCTCCCAACGGAACCCCGGAGATCCCTCCGTTCTCTGCCCCTCCCCCCTCCCAACGGAACCCCGGAGAGCCCTCAGTTCTCTGCCCCTCCCACCTCAACCCCGGACTCCATCAGCTCTGTGCCCCCCCCCCCCACCTGCGAAGGTCCCCGGAATCCCTCGGCTCTGGGCCCCCTCCCCGCCTGCGACGGATCTGAGTTGGGTTTGGTGGGACGGTAAGTGAGGTGGGGGTGTCGGGTTCGGTCGGGGGGGTGAGATGGGGGTGTTGGGGTTGGTCAGGGAGTGTTGCGGTTGGTGGGGGGGTGAGGTGGGGGTGTTGGGTTTGCTTGGGGGGGTGAGGTGGGGGTGTCGGGTTTGGTCGGGGGGTAAGTGAGCCGGGGGGGTGTCGGGGTTGGTCTGGGGGGGTGGGAAGGTGTCGGGGGGGTGAGGGGTGTGGTGTGGGTGTTGGGTTTGGTCTGGGGGGGGGAAGGTGTTGGGGTGGGTGCCCAGACCAAACCCGACACCCCCCCCCGGCTCACTTACCCCCCGACCAAACCCGACACCGCCACCTCACCCCCCCACCAACCGCAACACCCCCTGACCAACCCCAACACTCACCCCTCACCCACCCCAACACCTTCCCACCCCCCCAGACCAAACCCTACACCCCCCGGCTCACTTACCCCCCGACCAAACCCGACAACCCCACCTGACCCCCGCAAGCAAACCCAACACCCCCACCTGACCCCCCGACCAAACCCGACACCCCACCCCCCCCCCCGGCTCACGGTGCACTGTGTAGCACACAGATTATTAAATACACTGTTCGGTCGGGTGGTGAGGTGGGGGTGTCGGGTTTGCTCAGGGAGTGAGGTGGGGGTGTCGGGTTTGGTCGGGGGGTGAGGTGGGGGTGTTGGGTTTGTTTTGGGGGGTCAGGTGGGGTTGTCGGGTTTGGTCGGGGGGTAAGTGAGCCGGGGGGTCTTGGGGTTGGTCGGGGGGGGGGTGGGAAGATGTCAGGGTGGGTGAAGGGTGGGTGTTGGGGTTGGTCAGGGGGTGTCAACTGTCTGCCCCCTCCCCACCTCCGACTGACCCGAGCAACGCCGGGCACTTATGCTAGTATATATATAAACCTTTTGCTAAATAAACGGTTTTCAAATACATCCCATTTAAAAAGCCAATAACTAACATTCTAAATCTAAGCATTTACAGATTGAGTATATTTTATTTATTAGGTACATTTTAATTGCTAGTTTTTAATGGAATATTATTGTCATTAATGGACACCTTCCTTTTTATCATACTAATTGTTAATTAGTGTTTTTTTTAATGAATCTATTAGCATGAAACAAATATTAAATTCTTATAAAAATGAATTAATTGACAGAGGTCTGTTAATATGAGGGTGTTTTTCATAAGCTATGTCCAACCACTTAAAAAAAATTCACTAAAGAATAGATTTTGGGAATAAAAAGTTTCTTTGTTTGTCTTTGTCAGTTTCAGAATCCAAGAAGATTTGAAAAATGTAAAAGTATGAGTATTCTTCTAATTGAAGCTTTTTATGGTGGTTCCCACAAGCAATTGGCAGATCTTCTACAGGAGGAGATAGAAGAATGTGTTCTTTACACACTCCCAGCAAAGAAATGGCACTGGAGAGCACGGACTGCTGCCCTTTATTTCATGCAAACAGTGCCAGCTAATGCTAATTACAGGTAAAGATAGTACTGTAACAAATAATTTTACAGGTCAAAATATGAAAGCATCTTCAACCAGGTCTTTAAAACTGAGCTTTCTGGTTTGTTTGGTTTTTTTGTGTACAAAATCATGTGTACTTGCAAATGCATCCTGAGGTGAGATATTGAACTTCTTGTTTTGCATGCTGTGTTGTTTTTGTGAAAAATTGCAGGCATCCTTTTAGAGGCCTCTTTAAAAATATTGGTTCTATATCTCTAATCCTGCAAAGTCCCTTAAATTGTGCTAAATTGCTGCCTATGGGTGTGTTTCTTTTGAATTCTCTAATGAGTTTAGAGCTGTGAAAGGGATAGGACTTACAGCTTTTGAGTCTGAAGTCCTATTTTTCTACAGATCAGGCAGAGTAATACACAGACACTAGCAGTGCAAGCTTCTCCACAGTGTCATACCAAGTTATCTGTGGAGAAACCTGAATGCTGTATGGATGTGTGACCTAAAGGAATGAGAGGGTAGTTCAGTCTAGTGACTATTCAGACCTTGAGCTCTGTGATGTGACCATATATAAGGATGTCAAATTTTTTTTGTTTTATTATGTAGACACAGGGCTTGAATTCAGCTGGAGTTGTCTGGAGCAGAGCTCCAGTAAATATTTTCAAGTCCCCTGGAGGTTTCATAGCATGTTGGCAGGGGAATGTGGAGGGCTCTGGTAAATTCTCATAGAGTATTTAAGCCCTGTGTGGATACTTAGCAACTAGAATCTGAACTGAGACCTTGAAACTAAATACAGACAGACCACTAAGTGGCCATCATATAGTGAAAACTTCTAGTCACTTATGAACTTGGTGGTCTTGAAACCAGCCTTTCATTCCTCCCCTCTTTCCTCCCAATCAGTTAAGATGCTCTATAATTCTGTTAAAAAGTAAAGCACCAAATGGTGACATGTACATTTCAGTAACTGCAAACAAGAGAATATCACTGATTCAGTAATGAAGTGGGTTTTTTACTGTCCACATTTCATTTACTTACACCAAAGCACACCTGCTGCATTGGTATCTGATAGCATAGACCTCTGCACCTACACTGCATACTACTGATTTCAGTGGGCCTCTGCCTGAGTGCAGAGGTGTATGCTAGCAGATTCCAGCTGAGAACTGGGGATAATGTTTGCAACTTCTGATGATAAAAAGTAAAGATAGTAGACACAGATGGAAAGGAAAATGATTTTTGCAGCATATATCCTGTACTGCATAAGGTCATGTAACATTAAATCTGAATCCATCACAAATTGTGGAACATAATATTTATCTTGCACAGTTTATGAACAATTTGAATATATAAAATGCTAATGTAGAAAATACACCTTTACTGGACTTGCTGCTTGCTTTCATTTCTAATAAACTGCTACCAAATTATTGTAACTATTTTTTCCTCTGTCTTGCTTGAGGCATTTGAGTATGGGTTTTGCATTACTCTTCCTTTGCAACAATTTTATTTTGGAGGAGTATATATGACAAACTGTTATGTAAATTTCTTCTGCATCACAACCACATCCTCCAACGCATCACAATGTTATCTATGCTCTTTCAAGGTCAGCAGCCCAAGCTGTCCAGCACTAGCTGTATTAAACTAATCAGACATCATTCACAGACATACACTTCATTAGTTTAACTTACAGTTACATTGACCCCAGATAACTTAACTCTAATTTGTCAAGTAACCTACATCTTAAGAAAAAATACCAGCAGCTTGAAAACTTGCTCAAAGTTAAAAAACTTGCAATCTGTCATAGGCTTATGTGCAAATATAACCTTCACTGACAACAAATAAATTTGAACTAACCAATAGAGCATCTTAGAGAGGGAAAAGTGTTTTCTTTGCCGCTGTTTTTAGTGTTAGATCGCACAGAATAAAATAGTCAAAGTTCACAAAGATACAATATTAAATAGGGTATGTACTGTATCGTATGCAAGATAAAATAATTAGGAACAAGTGCTGATGTGACTGGTGAGAGGAAAACTGATTAGAGGTACTTTCTACTTTTTTTACTTGCACATTTTCTTATGTTTGGTTTGTAGTTGAATGTTTCAGATATTGTTCTATTAAATGAATGTATAAATGAACCAGTCTGTCTAATAAGGTTGATTCCGCTTTCTCCTAGAAGGCAACAACTTTGATTCTATTACTTCTTGTTAACTGTCTTTTAAACACCCATCTAGCAAATACTAGACTCTGCTTCACATATAATAGTAAATTGTTGAGACTCTGAATTAAGAGAGTGAAACTGCATCCTGGAAATTTTGAGAGACTTGTATTTAGAAAGAGATTTTTAAATATTTCTTAATGCTGGGAGAGGTGATAGAAAGACATCAAATTTGCATATATTGACATTATTTGTGACTCGTTTGCCCTGAGATCAACAATTGCTTTTACTTTCATGTGAAATCTTCACTTCAATAGAAATCAATAACCTTTCATAAATATTTTGTTAGTGTGTGTCTCCAATGAAAAAGGAGGATCACAAATGTTTCAGATCTAAAACTACTTTGTAATTGAGTATTGCCAAGATTTTTAGTGTTCTTTGTCCATTTATCTTTCAAGATTTATCTTTTATTCAGGACTAGCAAAAATACCCGGCGTTTCTCGGGTCCGTCGGAGGTGGGGAGGGGGCAGAGAGCTGAGCGAGTGCGGGGTCTGTTGGAGGGGGGAGGGGGCAGAGAGCAAACCTGACACCCCCACCTCACCCCCCTGACCAAACCCGACACCCCCACCTCACCCCCCTGACCAAACCCGACACCCCCACCTCACTTACCCCTCGACCAACCCCGACTCACATTTTCACCCCCACACCCAAACCCTACACCCCACATCACCCCCCTACCACCCCCAAAACCCGCTGACCAACACCCACATCTCACCCCCCGTAGACCAAACCTGACACACCCACCTCACTTACCCCCCCACCAAACCCGCCACCCCTACCTACCACCACAAACAAACCCGACACCCACACCTCACTTACCCCTCGACCAACCCCGACCCCCCTCCTCATCCCCCAACCAAACCCAACACCCCCACCTTACCCCCCCACCGAACCCAACACCCCCTGACCAACCCCAACACCCACACCTCACCCCTCACCCCCCCCCGACACCTTCCCACCCCCCCAGACCAAACCCAAGACCCCGGGCTCACTTACCCCCGACCAAACCCGACACCCCCACCTCACCCCCCGACCAAACCCGACACCCCTACCTCACTTACCCTCCGACCAAACCCAACTCGGGTCCGTCGGAGGTGGGGAGTGAGCAGAGAGCTGAGTGAGTGCGGGGTCCGTTGGAGGTGGGGAGGGGGCAGAGAGCTGAGCAAGTGCGGGGTCCGTTGGAGTGGGGAGGGGGCAGAGAGCTGAGCGAGTGCGGGGTCCGTTGGAGGGGGGTATTATGACATCATAACTATGTCACAGAGAACAGCAGCTGCCCAGCTGATGTGATTGGCCTTTAAATAATTTCACCCCTGGGGGGCGTCAGAGGTGAGATTTGAAACATTTTCGACTCTTACCCTGATTAGCACCCTAAGACCTATAACTGTACCAAATTTCAAGTCTCTAGCTCAAACGGTATGGAAGGAGTAAGTGAACGTACATACACGCATACATACACGCATACACCATTTGACTTTTATATATATAGATGTTGATATTCATGTAAAAGGGCTGTTGATATGTCCAACAATATTGATATAAATTTATACAGCACTAGTATATGCTCCTGAGAATAATATTACTATTGCTAATCATGGAAAGGTTAGTGCACCAACTAGTGCTCAAATATTATTAAATAAGCTAAAGAAAAGTCTAAAAAGTGCTTTTGAAGCAGAGCATGAAGTGGTCTCAGGAATCTTGCATTTTAAATTCAGGAGCTTTACTGTGACCAGTCAGGTTCAGTAGTAACAATTTGCTCATATGTTCTTATCAAAGAGCAGACATGCAGTCTCCTGAGGAAATCTTAAAATTGAATCAGTTATAAGCAATGAAGCTAGTCTTATTGTTTTTAACCTAAGTTGTAAATTGTGTGGCCTGGTGACTTGGTAGGTAGCGAGTACCCTGTATTTCCAGGAAGGACCTCAGAGAGTCACCTGGAAATAAAAATGTTGAAGAGATGGTCATTGAGATGACACTTTCAGTTTTCATGGGATATGGCACAGCACATAAGGGCCCCAGGGGGTATAGTTTATTTGCAACTTTGAGAAGGTTATATGACCTCCCAGACACAAAGTGGATGATTTTCTACAGAGGAAAGAAAAAACAGCCAGATATGCAGGGATCAGTTAAATGCTACATTCTCTAGTTAATCCAGCTCAAATCTTCATTTGCCTCCTTAAAGAAAGACAAAACCTTGATAAGGATCAGGCAGGAAAAGAAAACTTGCTCCAATCCCAGTGGATTTAGGTAGTAACCTGAAGATGACTAATTGAGGTACTAGAGCAGTGGTACTCAACTTTTAAGAACTTACTTTATATAGAATTGCTTTGCAGAGGCCTATATGATCATTCACCACAATGCTCTGACCTGACCTGAGCTGTCCGAGTTGAATTTGCATCAGTTCAAGATACTCCATCTTTACAGCTCCATTGTAGACAATGTAGCTATTCAGCTCTTCTTCTTCGCCTCCTCCTCTTCCTTCTCTGCCCTTCGAAGAAGCAAAAGTGATTGGGCTTTTTCCACTCCTCTATCTTTTCTGAAAAGATGTCCCCTATTCCTATATGTCTCTGCATTTCTCTTCACTACTTTTCTGGTTTCTGGAAGAAAACAGGGATAAACGGATATCAGTGATTCTTTCCTTCACATCAGAAGTGGGAGGAATAGTAGTTTCCAGAGGGCAAATTCCAAACTACACAGTTTGGGAGGGCAATTATGAAGAACAAGCTTCTGTTTTGATCTCTGCATTAGAGCATGCTCAGGGTCTCTCCCAATTTCCTATCATCGGGAGTGGCTTTTTTTTCCAAAGAAATCAGCCAGAGGAGAAATTGTAATGGGGCTGTGTGGCCTAAAACAGCTTTTCTCTGACTGACAGTCTGAAAACACAGTTCCATGCTGCAAAACTTTATTTTTTTAACTCTTTGGCTGAGCCCTCTACCCAGCTTTCTGGAGCTCATCTGCCCTTGGATTGTGCATATATTTTCATTTTGGGACAGTCTTTGATTTAGTGTATTGAAGAATTAGGTGTCTGGATGTTTTGTTGAAAACTGAGCTCACCACAACACAGCAGATATACAGTAATTCTAGAAACCAAGTAACTAACCACAGGACGGGAAAAATCTAAGAGCTAAAGAACTGGAAATCTTAGAACTGTTAAAATATTCCACACAGAACACAAAACAAAGTTTGTCCCTTTACTTTTTTCTGTGATTCTGCTGTTTGTTACTTTTAAAGAAAAAATATTTTTATATGTAAAAAAATTGTCAAGAACAACAAATGGAGGGTGAAAAAAATCCATGATCCCGTTTTGCTGGTAGCTTGTTTTCCACACAAAGTGCTAAATCAAGAACAGAAATACATGGTCAATTAATAGTATATCTGGACCTGCATGCACAAGAGGTTAAATGCTGCAGTGCTGCATCAAGTTTGTTTTTAATAGCTCTGCTAGCTTATTTTCAAAAAATAAAAATATAATGTGCAACATTTTATACAGCCCCCCAGATAACTATTCATATGGAAAACAGATATTATTTCTAACAGACTTTGGCCCTTAAAGACCTCTAGGGTAAATGCTGGAGTATATTTACCCCTGGATATTTGACAACTGTATTTTAAAAGACAAACTATATGCTTATTACACTTTTACTGAGGGGGAACTTTTTTTTTAATGAATGGATGGTGAAAAGAAATCTGATGGATGTGATATCCAGCAACATATAAAACAGTCCAAGGGTGTACCGTCAGAACATACATAATTTTATTTATATAACCAACATTTATTTTAGATATCTGAAAACTAACGCTGCTAGTTAGACCAGTGAGCATTTCAGATCTGATATTTTCTGTTACTCTTCCACAAGAAAAAAAGTATTATATAGACTAAGCTTTTTCCAAATGAATGTATTAGTATTTCCAAAACATTAAATGTAAAAATATTATTTTAATCCCTGAACCTACAAATTCTTATGCAGGTGAGTAACTTAGTTTACTCCACTGAAATCAATGGAATTATTCAAATGCTGAAATTTATTTACCTGAGTAGCATTAGTAAGATTGGATCCTTAATATTTTCTGGCTAGCCAAGTGAAATAATCTTTAAAATGTACATTCTGGGTAGATTTCTGAAGGTTCAAATGGAAGTGAGGTATCCAACTCTCTCTCTCTCTCGTGGTGGGACTATATGATTAGTCCATAACAGTGGCATAAGTGTAGGCCTGGGCTTGTGGAGGATGAAGTGAATTTTACTGAAAGTTTTTCTTTTGATAATTTTGTTGTTTAAAGTGAAATACAGTAGAAGTACAAATAACTGAGTACATGACTGACAATTTCTACTAAATGTTTTCATCAGAACTCTTACATATGAACAAACAAACCCTATTGTTAGACTGTGAAAGGCTAACATAAGTTAAATTGTGTAGTGAGACAATTTATCATTGATATTTCAGTTTTGAAATAAAGTGTAAATAAAGGTAACTTTTACAATAAATGGCAAAGGCCAAAACCACACTTAGTTGAAACAGGTTATTAATGAGACCAATAGCATAGCCATCTATTTCTATACCCAAAATGAGACTAGTCCAAATTGCAATCTTAGTTTTCAGTATTATTGGGAGAGGCTGCCTGGAATGTTTTTGTGAAGTCTGCCATGGAGGTGAAATCCCTAGCTGGCCTCTTAGGGCAGATTAACTGCCTGCTGCAGCAGCAGCACAAAGCAGCCAAAAGCAAAGTCCTTACTCTTGGGGCACTAGTGCAGTATCACAGAATTAGAAATGGATGCTCATTTTTCCTAAGTCTGACAACTGAGGACTTTGAACAGAAAATTAAAAAGTAAAACTATGTTTGAAAATAGGAGCAATAATTTTAGAACTGAACTACCTGCAAATTATTCAGGCAGACAGCAATGTGATCTTAAGCATTCATTTTGCATTAATCAACTTTGCTTAAGATAAAATGCTGGCAGATGGTAGCTATTCATTTTAACAGTGACAGGATTTCTTTACATTTTTCAGTATAAACCCCCTCACAGACTTCACTCCAAGAAAAGTTTTATTCTTTAATTTTTTCAACATGCATGAAAAGGCCTGATTCTGATCTTGTACTGTTGTAAATCAGGAGTAGCTCCTCTGAAGTCAGTAAATTTGTATTGGTGTAATATTGTAAAAGATCAAAATCAGGTCTTCAATATAAGATTTTGGAATTTTAGGGGGTGGGGTGAATACATTTGCTGTTGCCTGTTTTCTTATTTTAAAGCTAATTTTATTTTCTAACACTAATTTATCCTGCAATTTTCATTCCTGGTCATCCAAAAAAATTTCCCAGTTGTGTGGCAGAAAGTGAATGAATAAGATCATCTACATGGTCCTAGAAAGAGGTCTAGTAGCTGATGTTAGTTTCCTGATATGAAGTTATGTAGTATCTTGATTATTACATTCTGATGAGGGCCCTCTACTAATTGACACGTCGAGACCCAGAACACAAGATTATATATTGTGATTAATAGTAGCAGAAATTACATTCTAGTCAATGGTTTTGGGATCTAGTTAGAGTGCTGATATGAAATGCCAGTCACCTGTGTGATACATAACTGTAGCTTTTCTTCTTCTTTTTTTTTTTTAATGATTTTTAGAGTACCTGGGTAAATCCTCCCCACTTTTTTTTAACCTAAAATGTATTTTATGCATTAGCTAAAATGTTGGTATTTACATTGCTCTCCCTAAAGTGTAATGAAATCTTTCATTATGATTCAGTATTTCCATTCTTACAATTTTATTTCGTATTTTACCTATCCTCTTGAAGGTATCTGATGTCTTGTATCTACCTAATTTCTAGATTAGTCATTGGTTTAGTTTCTGTTTTCAAATTACAAACCTATACTGTACTATGTTATAAAGAATGTGATATCTTTTTGATTTTGTTCTCATTCCAGTTCATAATGCTTGTTTTATGTTTCAAGGGAAAAGGAGCAAATCTTCCAATCTGTGCCCTATAACCAGAATATTCTAGATATTTGAAATCAGTGTTACTCCTTTCCTAATTACAAATTATTTTAAACCTAAAAATATAAATCCTGCAATTTTTTTGTCAGCTACGTGGGCTATTCATTATTTGGATTAACGGCTTCAATTTTTAGTGGCATGAATATCTAGCTTTCTTAATAAGTACTTAAGACTTGGCTGGATTTTGTGAATAGTATATAGTGAAAAGGATTTTTACAGAATGCAAACTGTGTTAGGATGTCCACATGAACATTATGGTTTTCACAGGCTTAATCCAAAAAACATTGAAGTTAATGGGAGTCTTTCCGCTGAATCGGTGGGCTTTGGATCAAACACTTAAGAGACCAGAGCAAACCAGGAGCCTGTTAGGATAGTCAACTATTCTTTCTAAGGGCTAGTCTACCTGAGATTTTTAAGCCATTGGGCTAGACTACTTTGGTGCAAGTGATGATTTACCTCAGGGCAATGCATCTGATGTAATGACCTAGAGGTCTCAATCCCAGGTCCTCAGGGTTCATGAGAGAAGCCACGCTCCAACCATTCACCTGGCAGCTTGCTGACAATCACTTACCTGAGACCCATGAAGCCCAGCTCCAGTGGGAGGCTGTACCCCTGAGGTCTGATTGGCAGAATACTAGAGTGGTTGACTAGCTGCTGGCTGTACTTAAGCCAGTGGCAGGAACTGGAGGTTGTCTAAACAACTGGGTTACACCCTGCTCTCGACTATATGCCTCATACTCTCAGTCCTGACCACCTGACATTCCAACCTAGTGTGACTCCTGGAATTTGAATGGTGGTTCCGATCTCCAATTTGTCTCCTGTTTTCCTGACCTAGCTGACTCTTCACTTCTGTCTCATGACTGTGGACTCTGGCTCTGACTACTACTCTTGGCTGCCCACAACCTGGCTATGACATCTACTCTGAGGGATTGCACTGGTGGAATATTACACCAATGTTCCCACACGAGGATGGATTACAAGCTGTCAGGAACAGTATCCATGATGAGACTATGGCACGCCTGGCAGCTGAGCTTTGTGACTTTGTCCTCACCCATGACTATTTCAGATTTAGTGACAACTTATACCTTCAAGTTAGGAGCACTGCTATGGGTACCCACATGGCCCCACAGTGTGTCAACATTTTTATGGCTGACTTAGATCGACACTTTCTCAGCTCTCCTAGGGCCCCTCCTCTACTTGTGCAACATTGATGACATCTTCATCATGGACCCATGTGAAGGAGGCCCTTGACGAATTCCACCTGGCTTTCAATAATTTCCATCCTTACAAGATCTTTATCAAGCATTCTTAAAACTAAGGTACCCACCTGAGGAAGTGAGGAAACAGATTGACTGAGCGAGACAGGTACCAGAAGTCACTTACTATAGGACAGGACCAACAAGGAAAATAACAGAACACCACTGGCCATCACCTACAGCCCCCAGCTAAAACCTCTCCAGCACATCTTCAGTGATCTACAGTCTATCCTGGAAAATGATCCCTCATTTTCCACAGACCTTGGGAGGCAGGCCAATCCTTGCTTACAGGCAGTCCTCCAACTTGAAGCAAATACTCACTAGAAATTACACACCACAGAAACACTAACCCAGGAACCTATCCCTGTAACAAACCCTGCTGCCTACTCTGTCCCCATATGTACTCTAGCGATGCCATCAGAGGACCCAACCACATCAGTCTCAACATCAGGGGCTCATTCATCTGCACATCTACTAATGTGATACATGCCATCATGTGCCAGCAGTGCCCCTCTGCCATGTACATTGACAAAACCAGACTGTCTCTACGTAAAAGAATAAAAGGACACACGTCAGACATCAGAAATGATAACATACAAAAGCCAGTAGGAGAACACGTCAATCTTCCTGGACATCCAATAACAGATTTAAAAGTAGTCATCCTTCAACAAAAAAAAAACCTTCAAAAACAAACTTCTGAGAGAAATTGCAGAACTACAACTCATTTGCAAACTTAACACCATTAGTTTGGGCTAGAATAGGGACTGGTAGTGGCTAGCTCACTACAAAAGCAATTTTTCCTCTCATGACAGGTCAGTCTTCACCCACCCTATGATGCCACGGTTTCCCTGAGAGATCTGGAGCACTTCTACCCACATGTCTAGGATCTGGTTCCCCGTCGGGATCTGAACCTGGTACTGTCAAGACTCATGGGTCCCCCCCTTCAAGCCTTTGGCTTCCTGCTCCTTCCTGCTTCTCTTCTGGAAGGTTTCCTTCCCAGTCTTTATAAATTGGGCCTGGAGGGTATCCAAGATCAGGGTGCTCACATTAGAACTGCCTTAGATGATTTTCTTTAAGGACAAGGTCCAGCTGCGCCCGCACCTGGCCTTTCTATCCAAGGTCATCTCCCAGTTCCATACTGGTCAAGCCGTATACTTGTCAGTCCTTTGTCCTAAGCCTATGAGTAATGCAGGTTGCATACCCTGGATGTCAGACAGGCTCAGGCTTTCTACATAGAACGAAGCCATTTCACAAATCTATGTAGTTGTTTGTTGCTGTCACAGATAATATGAAGGGTTGCCTGGTGTCTTCCCAGTTAATATCATCATGGATCACAGCCCGTATCTGTTACTGTTATGAACTGGTGAAGATACCTCCATGGTGATCATGATGGCTCACTTGACTAGAGTGCAGGCATCCTCTTCAGCCTTTTTCATTCAGGTGCCGATCCAAGAAATCTGCTGGGATGTGACCTGTTCATCTTTCCACACATTCGTTCACACTAGGTGCTGACCCAACAAGCTCGAGATGATGCTGATTTTGTAAGAGCGGTGCCCCAATCTGCAAGACTGTGAACTCTGAATCCACCGCTGAGTATTCTGTTTGTGAGTCACCTAGAAGGGAATCGACATGAGAAAACAATTGAAGAAAAAACGGTTACCACCTTTCGTAACTATTGTTCTTTAAGATGTGTTACTCAGGTCCATTTCATTACTTCCTCTCCTGCCCCTCTGTCGGAGTTGTCAGCAAAGAGGAACTGAGAGGTAGTAGGGCCGGCGGTGCCTGATAGACCACAGCATGAGTGCAACACTCCAGAGGGCGCCACAGCTGACCCTTTGGATACGCCTAAGGCAAAAGTCTCCAATGACTGGCACACCTAAAATGGAATGGACATGAGCAATACATCTCGAAGAACAGTTACAAAAGTTAGCCTTTTTTTTTTGGTGCCATTAGAAAGTTGGCTACCCTCTTTGGGAGCTTAGACAGTTGGAAATGAGAGAGTCCCAGCTTTCTAATAAGATATACTTTGTATCCAATGCAGGAAGAACCCAATAAAATGGATCTTTAAATTGTGCCATTATGCAAAGAAAAATCTACGTTAGGTAATATTTAGAGGTTTTAAAATTCTATTAGTTGTCTAATTGTTCTGTCCTTCTTAGCCTGAATATTTGGACTCATAGTATCTAACACACCTGGCTTTAGAAGAAAATGTTACAAATTAGTGCCAATACAGATTTTGAAACTGTCCTAATATTCCCAGTAATTTTTTTTCTGTATAGTATACAGCATATACATCATATATTGTGGTATGATATAGAGATGTTACTGGCACTAATTTGGAATGACCTGCATAAATCAGTCACAGCTTCTCCACTGATGAGTAATGCGGCTATCCCAGACATCTATATTAAAGCCTTTTGCTATTTTTAAATTTTTTTTCTGATGCCTATTGTATTATATAAATGACTTTCCCCACCAGCTAAGTATAGTGACATCTGGAATGAAATCCAGTATCTGTCAGACAGGACACAGCAACACTGCAAATTAGTTGAGAACAGGAAGTGAACTGTATTTAGTTAAAACAAAAGGGGGAAGATAAGTAAGCAATTACACACAGTGGAGTTGGGGTAGAATACTGTGGCTAACACCTCTGCTCTTCACAAAAGTGCTAGAGTCTTTTTAATGACCACGAGTGGCCAGGATTTCAGTTTTACATTTTATATGGAAGGTAGCACTCCAGACAGCACAGTTCCACCTAATATCATGCTAACATATTGTTTCAGTTCTGACTTAGAGAGAGGATGCCATTTAATGAATCACTAATACCGGTTCTTTAGCACCTTTTGTTTCAGGGTGACCAGACAGCAAGTGTGAAAAATTGGGACGGGGATGGGGGTTAATTGGAACCTATATAAGAAAAAGACCCCAAAATTGGGACCATCCATATAAAATCGGGCCATCTGGTCACCCTATTCTGTTTTCCGTAGGTATTTTAAACATATGTGCTGACCAGGCTCATGGTATATCTGCTATTCTCCTGTTTTCTTAATAGCCTTTTGTGAGTAACATTATTGCCTTTTGAAAGTCTAAATAAAGTATGTCCACCAGCTTCCTTTTATCTGATTTATCTCTGACAGTACTTCACCTTCACTACCTGTAAAAAAGCAATCATAGGATAGGTGTTTCCTCATCATTCTCTATAATGAAGATCTTCATAAAGAAGTCATTTAGTTTCGTTGCGGTCTCCTTATTCCCTTTCATTGCCCCCTTTACACTCTGGTGGTCTAGTGGACCCAGTGACAGTAACGAGAGATTACTATTTCAGATGCACTTAAGGAATTTCTTATTGTTTGTCTTTATATTCTTGCTTATTTGTTCTTCAGAGTTCCTCTTATCTATCTTAATCTCCACTTTACATCTTTCCTGCTGAAGTTTATATCCCTGTCTAATAGGAACTGGAAGTGAAAATAAAGGAAACAGCAGTGGACATGACTCCATAAACTAATATATGATTTCCATTCTGCAGCTGAGTTAGCAGGAGAAGTTTAGACCTACTATCAGCATAATTTGTAATAATTAGGATGAAAAAAAAAGATATATCCACAGAGGGTCTAATTCTTTTTCTATTTACACTAATTTTACATCAGTGTAACCACTTCACAGTATTTAAAACGGTGAGTTATCCCACTGTGAGAGGATAATCAAGGCCAATCAGTAGAAAAGTACTTGTTTAAACATTTTTTTGTTAAGGTTAAAGGATATTTCTGCTAAAAGTTTCATTATCTTGTATTTCCTTTAAGCACCATAACAATATTTCTTTTAAACTGACACAGGTTTTTTGTATCTTAAAGATATTATTTATCTGTTTGGGATGCTGTTAAAAGTCTTCTGCATGGAACAAATGTAGTGATGTAACCATACTCAACTGAATAATTCTTCTCTATATATGTTGCTATGTATATCATGTAAGGCAGATTTTTTTTTTTAAAAAAAGAAGGGATAATCTGAGAACATCTGCAAGTTTTTTATTTATGGAAAAGAATATCCCATTTTTAATTAAAGATGAAATTTAAGAATGATAAATGGAACCATTAACTAGAAGCAGCTAGTTTGGAGGCATTTTTTCCTACTGTTCTGAGATTGGTGCAGGTTTGACAGTGCCTTTGGCTTTTCTGAGCAAATGCATTTCATACTTGTGACAGAATAGTTGTAACTCACTAACATGAAACAGTTATCATGCATAGCGACATCTCTATGTTTAAACCCTGAGGAATAGAATTATTTTAAACTGCATATGCAGAAATTTCTTGGTAATCAATTTCATTTAAAAAAAAACAGCTAAAAGTTTTATCTGCCAAGTACATTCAGATAAATGGTGCTAAAGATATTAAAATTATGCAGGAAGATGAGATGAATTTCAAGGTACGGTGTAACAAAGAATTTTCCTCTTTACAGTAAAAGGGTTCCTAAATTTTCTTTGAAGGAGAACTTTGCTTGTTGTAGCTATGCTATGTTAACATAGTTGAATGCTGAAATTAGATTTTATTTCAGAAGGAAACACACTATATCATACTGTTTACAATGCTAGACATAACTTCTTTCTGCCTTGTAGCTATTGACAAACTGAAATGTACACTTTCGACCTGTTCTCCTTCAATTATGCCCGTTGCATCTTGACTTCCATTGACTGGAGTTGATAATTGGGGAAGTTAATAGATGGACCTAGAATGGGCAAAAGTAACATTCAGGGAACTAATTTACATGAGCATTCCTTCTCACAAACAGCTCTGCAATTCCCTGCTACAGTGTTGTATATTGGTTTCAGAATTGATTTCTTCTGAATCCAGCCCTAAAATTATTTTTCTAACATAGACTCAGTTAGCACTGGAATCCGTTCCGAACTCTTAAATAGTGCATCAGTTATAGCCTTATGTAAGAACTGCTATAATGGGTCAGACCATGGTCCATCTTGCCCAATATCCTGTCTCTGACAGTGACTACAACCAGAGCTTCACTGGAAGTTTGCTGAACAGGACAATTATGGAGCGATCCACCGCTGTCTTCCACTCCCACCTTCTGGTAATCGGAGCCCCCAACATGGGTTTGCATCCTTAATCATATAAGCTAAAAGCCATTGATGGATTTATCCTCCATGAATATATCCAGTTCTTTTTTGAACCCAGTTATACTATTGGCCATCACAACATCCCATGGCAATAAGTTCCACAGGCTTGTTGTGTGGAAAAAGTACTTCCTCTTGTTTGTATGAAACCTGTTGCCTTTTAATTTCATCAGGTGAGCCTGATTTTTCTATTGTATGAACAAGTAAATAGTCTTCTTTATTAATTTTCCCCACCCCATAAATTATTGTATAGACCTCTATCATATTCCCCCCCCCCCCCCCCTTAGTCCTCTGTTTTCTAAGCTGAACAGCCTTAATCTTTTTGAGTTTCTCCTCATATGAAAGCCTTTCCCTACTTTTGGCCGTCTTTGTTTCTTTTTTCGGAACCTTTTCCAGTTCCTCTATATCCTTTTGTGGGAGGAGCCAACAGCATTGGACAAAGTATTGAAGGCGTGGGCGCCGTTGATTTATATAGTGGCAATATAATATTTTCTGTCTGTCTTTCTAGTCCTTTCCTACCATAGTGTTAGCCTTTTTTATCGCTGCTGCACATTGATCTGAAGCAGGGCCGGCTCCAGGCACCAGCCGAGGAAGCACGTGCCTGGGGTGGCACGTAGTAAGTAGCATTCCGGTCAATCTTGGGGTGGCACAATTCGCCCCCCCCCCCTTTTTTTTTTTGCTTCAGCAGTTCAGGTGGCTTTTGTTTGTTTGTTTGTTTGTTTTTTGTTTGGGGCTGCATAAAAGGTAGAGCCGTCCCTGATCTGAAGTTTTCAGAGAACTATCCATGGTAATTTTAAGATCTTTCTTGGGTGATAACTAATTTAGAACCCATTATTGTATGTGTTGCATATGTATAGTTGATGCTGGTAAATCAAGTGCCAACACTGTAAGTGTAAGCTAAGAATTGACAAACTCATAACTGGAAACCAAACAGCTCACCTATGTGTTAGTTTTGTTCAGAATAGGAGTTAATCTTACAAGAATATGTTTAGTGTTTAGACTCTGTTAAATGCTTGTAAATTGCTGAATGCATTAATTTCACTTGTAATGTCTATATTCCATTGCATCAGACTTCACTGTTGAGGATGGGATGGAGATTCCCAAACATGAGCCATTCTTTTTAGGTGACAAATCTGCATAAATGTCCCAGATTGAGACGTCATTAGAGGAGATTTTGGAACAAACTGATAAACTAAACAGTAATAAGTCATCAGGACCAGACGGTTTTCACTCAAGAGTTCTGAAGGAACTCAGATGTGAAATTCCAGATTACTTAATCTCAGTTGCACAGGTCCCTCCTACTTTAGCATGTTCTGGAGTTTTGATTTCAGAAGCCCTTTCATCCTGGGCATTGAAAGTTTGGATTTGCACCCAGAGCATTATACAGCTTGACCTGGGAGGTGAATTCTCAATGTTGGTGTAAAAAACATTTGAATTTCCTAGCAGACAGATATTTTCTACACAAGGAGAATATTCAGGCTTTTTTTTCACTGATATTGGGTGAATTTATCCAAATTAGATTTGAACATATTGAATCTTGATATTCTAATGTGGTAAACCTTTTGATATTTTTTCAGCTCTGTAAAGGAAGGGTGAGTGCAATAAAGTCATGGGCTGGTTACTTCCTATATTAAATAGTCCATTGCTAATGTGGGAGGAATATTAATAGGAAGAATAATAATCTACATGTCTTCCTAACTGTATGCTATTAGGAAAATCTTTAACATTCACAAAATAAGGGTTGAACATCTATGTAGATGATATACGTATATTCAGTTACGTGATGGATTCGATCTACCCTGAGAATAGTTCCGTGTGTGACAAATGTGCCCAGGCAGGTCTGAGACAGAATCCTGGAAAATAGTTCTAGGAACATATGGTAAAGCCTCCATCTGCAGTAGTTGTTCAGTTGGGCAAGGGCTATCTGAATCTACTGTTTGTATTTTTTTTCTTGTTTAAAGTTGTGGTATTTTCCTCCCCTTCTTTCAAATACCATGTCTGTCTCAGTATGTGACATGGCAAATAATTAATACTGTTGTGGTTTTACATTTCAAACTAAGTTTCTAGTATTTGAATAATATAGCTAGGGAAGTTACTCAGGGGAAAGTTGCCTTTGGAGAGAAGAACAGAGGCTGGTGGGAAGACACTGTGTTAACCCAGAAAATTAGTGGTCAGATATAGCAGGGTTTTTCTTCAAGGAAGTCTGAATCACGATTACAGATAAAATGCTTTTTTTTTTGGTTATTATTTTTTTAGTGAGAAGATAGCTAATTTGATTGCTTCCTCCCCCCCCCACATTGGTGACATTTAAAATGGAAACCAAGATTTTTTGGGGGTGGTTGTAAAAGCTTGTTGAAATCTTTTGTATATGCCAAAATATGTTTTATTAATTTAAGATAGCCAAAGAATACTTGTGCCTTTGTAAAAGTATTTTTCATTTAAAGAAAAAAGTAATCCTTTTGAGTTGTGAAATTAAATGCAAGGAAAAATAAAAGATGCTGAGAGTTTAGCTGGTATTTTATTAAAAATCCCGTCAAAGGGTACAATAATACAGAAATATTTATAACAACACAATTAGTAATGTTTCTGCTATTACTTGACTTTTTTTTTTTTTTTTTTTTTACTTTTGTAAGCTTTTTTAAGATCGGTGTTGATGTGTGATAGTATACAATCAAAGGTTTTGTTTTTCTAATTTTGGTTAGTTGACTGTGCGAAAAAAATGTAATCTTTATTTTAACAACTTTTCATAGAAGGGTGTTATATTTTCCAATATCAAAAGTATTTAGATGCTTTCATTATGAAATTAATCAAAGTCAACATTTTTACTCTTGTGACATATGACAGTATTTGTGTAGTAGTGGCACTTGTCCTATTTGTATTATTTTCTGGCGATGAATAGTACACAATTTCTTGTTAGTGACATACAGTATGATGTATAGCACACTTGAAATAGTATATGAACAATACATTGTGGGAAAATTGCAATTTTTTTTGTTTTGTTTTACCCCTCAAACTTTCAGACCTTTAGGGACTGGGTGAAGTAGAGTAACAGGCAACTCAAAAAAAAAAAAAAAAAAAAAAAAGCATAAGGGTAACCTTGAAAAATTACAGGGAAATTTCCACAACAGATACACTAGTAATGCTGGTTTAATAATGATTTCCTGTCATGAACTATTTTTATCATATGTCTGCTCTCTGACGTGGCATTCTATTTAACGTTTTTGAGAGCCATGTTTTAATCAGATTAAGCTCAAGGAAACCGATAGGTATCTGTTTGGCTCATGGCTTCTGTTTCTTATTTAGTCATAAGACTATTGTTGCTGGAATCTTTTTTAAACACATTTTGCTTGAATTGCAGCAGGAGTGCAGCTTATACTGTGTTTAAGTCATAAGGCTGTGTCTTCTGTGATTTTCATAATATATGCACAAAGTGCATTACAGAATTATTTTGTAAATTTAAGAAGACTAATACAAAATGTGTTTTTTTTCTCTAGGTGATTAAATAGCTAAAAATAAGCATCTATTTTTAGTTTCAAACATAGTGATATTTCTTAGGAGCAAACTAACCAAAAATAATGTTAGAAAGACTGATCCTGAATAATACTGCATTCTAATCTCCTTATGCAAAACAAAAATCCTTAATAACACAGCAGATATTCTGAAGTCATTTTATCTGGTATGCAACATGAATAATCTGTTTCATACATTAGATGTTGTGACTATAAAATGTTATTCTTAATAAAACTATGTTAACTTTAATATTTTTGTGTAGTCATTTTATTAAGTTAGATCAAGCTAAAAGTTTATAAGAAAGATTATTAGTTATGTTGTCCAATCCGTTGTGTGCATTGGACATTCAGGAACTGATTCAACAAACTGCTGGTGTCTCCTTTGACTATTCTTGACTCCTAGTGAATTTAGTGCCTCACAGGATGTCGTTGGCACCCTAAAGGATTAGGGTCATAGGGATGGATTTTAAAAAGCACTGTATGTATTTGTGCTCATAATTTTAAGTGCACAAATTGAGTAAATACATGGTTAATGACCCATTTGGCATGTGCAAATACAGATTTTTGCAGTCTCAAAAAATAAAGGCTTTGCTGAAGCCTTTTTAATAAGGTTTGTTTATACTGTATATACCTCCATTGAAGCATTTACTTGATTGATATTCTGGAAATCCAGCAACCAAAGAGTTAATATATGTCATATGTTTCTTTCCATACTAAGATTAGTTGTTCTTTAAAAATGGGCATTAACTTGTTGTGCAAGGAAATTCTAAGGGAAAAAAATAATTTTATTTAACATAGTAATAATTTCTCTTTCTAAATTTAGAAACCATGAAATAGAAGGTACATATAGGATCAAATTCTTCTCTTGAATGTCTCCTCTAAGATCACATTGGAGTAAATGGGGTTTGTACATGTGTATGCAAGGGCAAATTTAAATCTTTAGCAATTTATGACAGTCCTATTGCTTGTTTTTTAAAATAATATAGTCAAATTAAAACACAGCTTTTTAAAATAAGTTTAATGTGAAATCAATAGCTATGAGAGATTTAAACATAATATGTTGATTTCGGTACCTTAAAAAGGATGTCTTTTAGACTGCAGTAGGGCATATGTGATGGTTACTGATTTGCTCATAGGATGCAGTCAATTGAACAAGCATAGTACTATATATAGTCTAAATAGTGATTGACTATGTTGACCATTATGGAGAGATGTGTGCTATACAATATGATACTAGGTATAGGAAGGCTAGAGGAAGCAACCATAATTATAATTTGGGTACTTGGGGAACCGACACACATTTTTGAAGCAGTTACTAAAACAAACATTCTCAAATCTTGTTCCTCTGGTTTTATTGTATCGTTGCCTGAAAGCAGTTCAGGCAGAATGATCTTTGGAAAATGGCTTATGTAGTGAGGATGGTTTTAGGGATGTATTGTAATTTTGCTATACTTGTCAAAAATTAACATTTGTGAAATATTTCATACATATGCTGTAGGTTGCATTTCAGGTGAACTTAAATAGTTAGGAGCACAATAAGCAAATGTGTACTTTTTGAAATTTTGACTGAATCTTACAACATTTGTTGAAATCCTTACAAGATATTCATCTATTTGTAGCAACATATAGGTCTGTCTCCCCATCTGTCTCTGTTTTTCATGTAGACTAGGTTCTGATACTTTTTTTTTCACTTTAGTACTTATTCATTGAGCCCGCTATAATGCAATTTTTATAACAGTTCTTTGTCCTCCAGCTTTTATTGATCATTTGTGATTAAAATACAAGATATTTTTTTTAGGGGAAAAACTTAACAAGCAATTAGTAGGTTTAGTTTAATTTAGACTTAATTTAACTATGATGGTAGGAAAAGTAATTTAACTAAACCCATGTATGTCCTATGAAATAATTATAGTAATAACACCGTGTGAAGCCAAAATCTGAGGAACAGTAAGAAGAATATGGAATATTCTAGTTCAGTGCATTATTTTCTGACATGTAACCTTTCTGCTGGGCCAGATTTATTAAGGAATTTATATGACTTTTATCTTTTATATGTAACTACTCATCTCAGGTTCAGAGTCCTTACCAATAAATCATTATTTAACAGGATATCCCTGAGACGCTTTTTTTTGTGTGACTAAAATAGTGTCATCTGGTTTAACTAAAATCTTTGCATTACTTGGCGGTGGTTTCTTTTGTATGTGGTGCTTAGAGCTCATTGAAGCTCAAACGCTACAGGAAATGCAAATCATGCAAATCATCCTCACACTGACGATGTACAGTGGCGTGATTGAATGGCAATACGTATGGCTCGTGGGCTGACCACATGAAAGGAGTCATTTAAAGACCAGATGAGCTAAAGCTGGGTTAAGTTAGACTATGTGTGAGCTTCAAAGCTCATAGAATAGCATCCTTTTTAAAAATAAAATTTATTTTATTAATAACACCTGCAGCAAGTTTTGAATAGTGAGGAAATAGATGGATGCACATTACATTAAATATATGCCATACTTAACTCAGAAGGGGCAACATTTTGTTTTAAACTCAGGTATACCAGAATGTATATATTATATGTTTTCTTTCATTTTTCCTCTCAGGCAAGATTATTGGGCCCTCTGTATCTGGGTGTGGGTGGGGAAAAGTTTTCTTAAAGCATTTATTTTCTGGTTTTGTTTAGAATTTTTAAAGCAGCTTTAATTTTATTATATTTTGTAAAACATATTATGTCATTGTTTTTCCAGTGCTTTTGAGGGGGATCTTTATTAAAAGAATACTGTACTGAGCGTTTATCAATTTAATTAAGTAGTTGCACATTTATTGTCTTCAGTATATGCAGTGGTAGCGAAGACAGAAGTTATGTTGGTTTAAGTTTTCTTTTTTGATTTTTAACTTGATTTGATTATTGCTTGTGAAACAGGGTTGAATTCAATATGGAGAAAATGTATGAAGACAATTAGAGTAAGGAAAGATATTGAGATATAACTTATTTTCTTACATTAGAATCAAAATCAATTAAGAGTGAATGATTAAAATAAATTAAAACCAGACATTTCCACTGCTGCTTGTCACCATTTGTGCTGGCACAGGTGACTGTGTTTAGAATGGCAATCTTAAAAAAGGAATCTAGAAACGTGATTTCCTTTTTCAATGTTCCCAGTTTTTTTTTAAACCTACTCAGCGTTAGATGCAACACACACAACAGAAGGTTGAGAAATGTCTGTCTAGGACCTGATCCTGTAAATCTTATTGTGAGTAGTCATTACTCACAGTTTGCCCCACTGAGTAAGGACATCTATCATGAGTAGGGTTTGCAGGGTCATGAACTATAATACACATTTCCTATTGGGTGTTTTTTCTGATTCATCTTTCTTCAAATCCTGCCCAATTCCTCATTGAACAGATGTTTGTTAAATTTTTTTTCCTATTGATACCTTTGGCAGTTGGCTTCATGACTTAAACACATGTGTAATTCCATGAAATTCTATTTTCATGTCTTGCAGACTAGTTTGCTCCTTTTGCTCCTCAGTCTCTCGTTTAGGATGAGATTTCTTTTCAAACAGTTTATTAAAGTAAGTTCATTTCTTTCCTTTATTGTATTATAATTAGTCTTTAAGGTGCCACAGGACTCTTTGTTACCTCCTTTATTGTATTGTATATCTTGGGTCAGCGCCAGGATTATGGTAATCTGAGGCTTTAGGCAACTACCCATGTAGTGGCTGTGCCATGACATTCATTGGGGGGGAGGGATAGCTCAGTGGTTTGAGCATTGGCCTGCTAAACCTAGGGTTGTAAGTTCAATCCTTGAGGGGGCCATTTAAGGATCTGGGGCAAAAAATCTGTCAGGGGACAGTACTCGATCCTGCTAGTGTAGGCAGGGGACTGGACTCGATGACCTTCAAGGTCTTTCCAGTTCTAGGAGATTGGTATATCTCCATTTATTTATTTATTTAATTTAACCCCCTCCTCTCTATCCCATCACACATACCATGACCCTGTCCTTTCTTTGGGTAGTAGGGGGCTGCCTATGCAAGAACCTTTTCTGGGGATCCATGCCACTCCTCTTTGGACAGCACCCCTCCCCCCAAACAGTGCCGTTCTGTGATGTTGTTTTTGGCTCCCAAAGAACCAGATTAATAACCCGTAAAAGGAATTGGGCAGTTTATACCTCTCAGAGCTGTGGCTTCAGTGTATCTGCAAATGCAGAGAGTCTTCTCAGCACTGGGTAGATCCTGAACTCATCACAGGATTGCAGTAACTGGATCCTTTCTCAACCTTGTTCCATGTGTTTCCTCATCTCAGGTGTGTGGCAGACATCAATCATATATCTTGAGTATGATGCTGTGTATAGATTATTAGAGATATGTGGTGAATAACCCCATGTCTCTCAGATTAGAATTTGTCCTCCAATCTCCTTCTGAACTAGAAACACAAATTTGTTTTAAATCTTAATATTTTTACCTCTACCAAATCCCATTTCCTCTCAAATAAGGGTCTGATCCAAAGGCTACTGAAGTGAATGAAAGTCTTTTAAATGACTTTGATAGGGCTTGAATCAGGCTCTAATTTTTTTTTTTTTAAAAACAGCAAGCTATTTAAAGTTGAGGCTGTCAGTTGGCCATCATGTCACTCTGCAGGGCCCCAGGTGTTGCAGAGGCCTCAAACTAGTAAGGTTGCATACAATATCAGACATACTACAATATCAGGGTACAATATGGATTATATTTTTGTAAAATGAGGAAAAAAATGGAAACTCACCCTTTTTAATCATAGCAGTGTTAGCAGGTAGTATCGCTGTGCAGCCCAAATTTCTGTTTCTCCCTCCCCCTCCTTTCAAATTTTCTTGATGGTAACCAAATGAACCTAAAATATATGTTCCCCGTTTCTAATTCTTTATAGTCTCCGTGGCCTTATCCAAAGGTAGAACCTTCATCATGATATTTCTTCTACACTGATTGCATTATAACACAGCAATATCCTTCAAATTCAGAATTCCTCCATGGTAGCCTATAGTGGACCTGCTGAGCACACATTTATACCTCTAACACACACAACTAATTTAAAATGATATTAAGAATATGAAGAAGCAAGGCAAGACCTAGATAATACTGAAACTACCTACTTGTCCCTAGATATTTATCGCCAAATGCTATGATATCCAGATACAACAGATTACAGAAAAAGCATAAAGGAATTGTCACCTTTTTCATTTATAATCATTTAATGTAGCTTGTTAATTGTTTTTGTATTTAAGATTGAGGAAATAAAGTAGAGATCCCGTAAATATCTGACCCTTAGAGCTCAAGATTTTATAAAGATCTTGAATTTTGCAGTAAATTTCTTTCCTTTCTTACAGAAAATGTACTAAAGATGTAGAGAAAATGAATCCCATATGATCTTAGAGTTTCCGATTGTCCAGAGGTTTTAAAAATGGATCATCATACTTTCCAAAGATTAATGATACTGTATGCATTCCCAAGGCATTGTTGGAAAAACTTGTTTGGAGAATGTGATCAAAAATATCTCATTAACACTATTCAGTTTTTATGTAGTAGAAGTTGGTAACTAAACAGTTCCATCAGCTTCCTGTGATCTTTTTCAAAATGGAAAAGACTCATTCATTCTTTTGATACAGCAAATTAGGTATCAACAGTTGTCATGGTCATAGTTTCAAATGGTTCAGGTTAGGATATTAGATAGTTAGATAGATAGATTAGATAGATATTGGAGTCAGGTAGAACTAAAGCAAAAAATAATATAAGAAATCTGAAGACATGAGATATTGAATTGCTGTGGTCTTAAAGATACAGACTGAATGCCCTGTTTACCAAACTTGAAGAAGAGCTCTGTGTAGTTTGGAAGCTCGACTCTTTCGAAACAAGCAAGTCCACTAAAAGATATTTCCTTACCCCCTGTGTCTGATTCAAGAAAGCATGATCCTTCTAAAATTACAGATGAATTGATCAGCGTTATTGATAAGACATAGGCATGGTATTATGGTTTGCACACTGCGTTGGAATATAGGAACTTCTGAGTTCTAATCAGAGTATTGATTCCCTCTGTGGCTCTAAACTACCACTTAATACCTGAGCCTCAGGTTGTGTGTATATGAAATGGGGATGATAATGCCAACGGAGCACACTTTAAATGTGTCCTTTTACTGTTAAGTAAGGCATTAAAAATATGAGTAGATATTCCCTTAGATCTGAAATAGTTCTTTTAATGCCTTATTTAATGGTAACAAATTAAAAGGGAACAGTTTAAGGACATCCCACTGTACTATATCTATCTTTCAGGGATGTTGAAATAAATAGTTGTTTGTAAAACACATGGAAGTTTAAAAATATTATCCAAGTACTAATTATTATTTACAGAATGGTCAAATCTCAAAATGTTCTAAAGCTGAGCTTTAGTTTGCTTTCTCAGCAAATTGGGTTCAAAACGTAATAGGAACCAAATTCAGAGCACTACCATTTTTCAATCTGTTTCAGAAAGCCTGTGAGAGCAATCTTTCTTGTGATATTTTGGCATGTCTGGTATCTTTTTTGTCCAAAAGGGAGAATTGCAAAGAAATGTGCAAAAAACAAAAACAAAAAAAGAGAGAGAGAGAGAGAGAGAGAGAGAAAACCTATGAAATGTTTGTCTTGAGTCAGGTTCCAGAAATGGGTGAAAGATTTTGGGGATTATTTTTTTTAAACTAGCTCATCCATTCATATAGTAAATGTGTATTGCATACTAATGTAGATGAAGTAGTCTCTAACAATCTTGTTGGATTTTTAACTAGGAATTAGAGAAAAATTAAATAGGTAAATATTTTAAATAATTTTTGAAAGATTTCAATGTTGTTTTCATACATTTTTAAGTTAGCAGTCTTTCTTTTGAGGCTAACACTTGCTGTAAAGGCAGTCCTCAACTTTATGATGTTAGGCTTACAATGAACGGCACTTACAACGTCTCTGAATTGACCCCCTGATCTTACTTACGACAATTGGTTTTGACTTTGTAATGCTCAGTCCCGCAGTGGAGTGTACTGTGGTTCCGAGTTATGCACCGCAGTTTTCAGGAACCAATTCTGTTGTAAGTCCGAGGACTGCCTGTATTCTTCTTTGAGCAATCTTTGGTCATTTGGTTTCCGAATTAAAATTAGTACCTTTCAGATTTATGTATTTAACACCTCTTTTTCCTCCATATCCTCTCCTGTATTTCTCTGACATTCTCTGTCCTTCTGGTTAGTCCCCTATGCCCAATGTCAGCAGCCCCAGATTTAGCAACAGGCTGCCTTTCTTTTCACACTCACTCTTTTTCTATGTTAGTACGGTTGCTGTAGTTAGAGACTTATGTTACCAGAGCACCTGAGATAAAATTATTAGTCACTATAGATTACACTAAAAATTGTGTTGCCTGTATAGATCCAAATCCATGCAAAATATATTTAATATAGCAGAGGAGGAACTTTTATGGTGTGACCCGATTTCCAGACATTTAATTATGGAAAAATTTTCCTTCAGGATGAAATTAAATATTTTTTGAAAGATTGGTTAAATTTTGTTTGGTCATTTTTGAATTATCCAAGTGCTAAAAAGTATTTATTCTGCTTTCTTGATTGATGATAATGTACATTTATATAGAATCTAAAATTCTTTATCGATTTACTTTTGATCTGGGGCAAATTCTATCCCCAGATCCCAACCTGTATTATTTTAATGTTTGATTATTGTTTAAAAGTAATAAAAAGGATATAAATGTAAAATATTATATATAACCTTATGGTTGAGATTTTGCATTGCATTTAAAGTTATGATTCCCACTGCAACTTCATGTCATACTGTACAATATGCATTAAGATAGAAAAGTTATCACTCTATGAAGTAATAACAAATACTACATATGCATGAAGGGGCTGCATTGCAGTTGAGAGGAAACCATACTTCGAATTTCCTGATGATGTAAAATCTCACCATAATGTGTAACATAGATTTTCAATTATTACATCTACATTTTGTGCACATATATCTATTAGAAGCCTTTTCATTAATATCTGATTTTTTCTATACTTTTCTAATGCACTGGAATGTTGCCTGTTACTGACAAACTTCTGATAGTGCTCATATGCATCTAAAAAGAGAACTTCCTCAAGCAATATACCCACATGAAAACAGTTTGAAGATGCTCACATTCTTTCTCTGTCTCTCTCTCTCTCTCACGTTACATTTTGGCACATCATAGAAGCAGGTAGCATATCTACTACCTGCTGTTGAAAGTGTTGAAGATACTGAATTATTTATTCTATCTTCTACACTATCCAAAATCGTTTTGGGTAGTTTGACACATCACGGTCTTCCATATGGATACTTCATGGTGACAGCGTTGCCAGCTGCTCAGGTTTTGTGACAGTCTCAGTTTTTCAAGGACTGTGTTAGTTTTCTTGGGAGAATCCTGCTTTTCTTAAGACCCCCATTCTTGTGCGGGGGTATCAACTTTTAGGGAAGACACACAGGGGTGTCAATATTTGTGAAAATTAGCTACAAAAGAGTTAGCTGCCACAAAAAGTTTTTAAAAGGCATTAGAGTTATCTTCAGTGTTTTAGATGCTCAGATTTTATTTCAGTATTATATTATTAGAAAATCTTGAAATACATTTTTCACAAAATAATGCGCTCCTATCAGCAGCAGCCCTCAAAATTGTTTGGAGAACAAGTTGCAGAATTGGCATAAGAAACAATCACTCACCTGATATGTTTGAGTGACACCAGAATTGTAAAACTGCTTAATAAGGTGCTTAAGGCCCTGATCATTTTCTGTTCTTAGAATATTCAAGATGTGACATTAGATTCTTATGCAGGACTACTTCTCCAAAAGTGGAACATATATTAGTCCTTTAAATGGAGTAACGATTTTAATTGTGCAGAACTGAAAAAATATTGAGAATCAGCTTTGGAGTGAATTTGCCCTATGTTTATGAACTCATGGCTTGTTAGAACTTGATGGTGTTTCTGTACTGTCCATATAAAACTTGCACAATTTTTTGCAGGGGGACAGGGGTGAGATGGATCTGTGTTTGCTGCTGTTTGCTAAATTTTGAGTTTAACCTGTTTCATTGGGATAGGTCTTTGGGGAAGTCACATGCTGTGGTCTAGAAAGGCCATCAATACCACTTCTGGTTCCAGTGAGTGCTATGTAAACCCAAACCAGAACCACAATAATTGGTTCATTGTGAGATTTAACCATGAAAAAATAGGGAACTATATGAAATTTAGAGCCTAGAAATTAGAGAGGCTCTATTCAGCACTTTATGTCGGCCCTTTGTAGACTCTTTCTTGATTAATTTGTGGATTTTTAAAAACATGTTCCCTGTGGCCTCTTCCCTGGCTGTCTCAGTGCACCTATCTATTCTAGAAGAGATGGAACTAGCTTCCCATCCTCCACTCCTCTGGAGGAACAATGCTCCTCTTACACCTCATTATGCACAGGGTTTTGATGTTGCAGAGGGACTTGTACAAGCCCTCTGCTAATGGTTAAATTTCACCTACTGGGAGTCTTCACCTGCTGATGTTGCACTGTATTTGTGAACATTTTCTTAATTATTATTTGTTCTTTAAGGTATCTGAAAGGGATTAAGAAGCTGTGAAACCATGGCTTTTCCCTTCCATCATCCCAGCAATATCTCTTTGGTCTTGACCCTTTCTGTTTATTGAAGCAGAAGAGATTATGTATTTCATGGTGAGCAATCTGCCCTTAAAGTGAAATGTATATCTGTCAGTAATTAGTTGTAGTCAAACATAATTACAAATCAGGAAGAAAATTATTACCATACTCTTGATACAATCCAGGATTCTTCAGTGCAGTTACCTAAAACAGAGAAAGCATTCTTTAAAGAATCTTTAGTTAAATATAAAAGTCGTATCTCTAAAACAATCTATTTCAAGCTTACTTCTTGATGTTATAGTTAAATAAAAAGTATGTATTTGGTTAGCTGTTGTTTGAAATCCCTTTTCAGGGTCTCTTGATTCAGAGGGCACATAAGTGTAATACAGATTTAGGGCTGTAGATTTTAGAGCTGGTGTAAATTGATGTCAGAAATCAATAGATTTACAGTAGTTGAAGATCTGACCCTTAAAATTGGAATCTGAGCTAAACTGCAACTTGGCTTTATGTCTGATTGTATGTAAATATTATGGTGAGGTGCTGAATTAACATTCAGTGATCCCAAATAGCTGGGACTAAAGACAAAATAGTGAGCACATTTATCTGTCCACTTGAATTGTTAAAGGATGAGATTTTCCACATTGTACATGAATTAGCATTATTCGTTTCCCTTTGAAGTCAACAGTAGTCTTACTTTAAGGGCTTGTCTTCACCCACAGCAGTACAATGGCACAGCTGTGCCACTGTAAAACTTTAGCGAAGATGCTACTATGCAATCGGCGTAGTTAATCCACCTCCAATCAACATAGCACTGTCTACGCCGGGGTTAGGTCAATATAATTATGTCGCTCAAGAGTGTGCATTTTTCACATCCCTGAATGATGTAGTAATATTGATATCGGTCAGTACTGTAGACCTATCTGAGTTTGCCACACAGGAAATTCCCTACTTTTGAAAACTATATCCAATATTTCCCAATACAATGAGCAATGGGGAAAATAGTCTTTTAACAAATATATCAAAAAGGCATTGGGCATTTAAAATATTTTTCACATATAATGAAATGAGTACTTTGTATCTTCTTACAGTAAAAACAAAATCAAAATAAAACCTTTTAAAATAAATTAACAAATAGGAATCATGAATATTTACTACTTATATTTTCCTATGTACATATAGTAATTACAACAAGAAGAAAAATATTTTATTTACAATTAATATTTGTAAATATTTTTGAAAGTACATAATAAATAAATATGACAAACACACGGCCTAATTATGATGAAAGAGATGACAACCTTGTGACTCGTTCTGAAAAATAAAGAACATTTCAATAGTAACACTTAATTATTTTTTGTAAACATTTCAAATTATTTTTTATATTTAAAAAAACTTAATTTATAGAATATATTTTATATCTATAAGTGTCTTGACAATAGTACATGCCACATGAAAAAGAAATTAGTTAATTTATTAATATATTGTATATTGAAATATATTATCATTTATTAGTATTTATCATTGTTCAGAAATTCAAAGTCATGTTGTTGTAAGGAAAACTAAAATGTTTTTATGTTAATTTATGCATTCTCAATATATGCACATAAAAATATAACTTTTAGAAGAGATTGCAAACCAAAATACCTCATCTAGTATACATTTAATCAATAAGAATACTTAATGTACAATTAACGTTTAATTTAAAAAGATAACATAAATCCAAATCCTCAGGCCTCTATGTACCTGAGTAGCTGGTCTGGTCTCATAGTAACATAATGAGATGGTAAAGCATGGAGGCAGGAGTGGTCCTTAAAAGATATGAAGTCAGTGCTACATCCCAGAGGCTAGTAGCCACTTTAATGCCATCAAACTTGCTCTCCAGGGAGAATCTGGTCATGAGTGTACTACCACATTTCTCTGACCCCTATCTCTGATCCCACATTTTGCATGCTGGTGTACAGGAGGTCACCATGGAGCTGAGATCCATCATTCGCATTGCCCTATCCAAATCTTGCCCCCACTTTCCTGAAGGACTGGTTCACACTAGTCTCAGTGCAAAATTTGTCCCTTTAAAATACTATTAATTACTCTAATATTAAGATATAGTTAATGTAATTTCATAATAAAACTGTGACACTATACCCCATGTCATAAGTATGAAGTGCCTTAGAATTACTGTTTTACCTGTAAAGGGTTAAAACCTGAACAGGAGAGGGGATGACGTAAAAGCTCTCATTCCTCGAGACAAAGAGTTAGTTTCACTTTTTCCCGGGCACTCGGCCTGTCTCCATCTTCTCCCCGGCTCTGGGGTAATGAATCATCGTTCTACTCATCCCTTGATAAGTTTCTAAGTCAGCCTGGCAGTAAGTGAAATTGTTAATTGTATAAGCTTGTAATCAGCCTATGGTGTCTTTAACCTCATCAGGGAGAGAAATCCCAAGGGAGGGGTTAAGGCTAGGAACTGAGTATCTATGAAGTCTGTGTAAGTTGTATGCTTTTCTCTTTTCTCTATTAAACCTTTTTTTTTTGTTATAAGAATTGTCTGTTAATTCTAGTGGAGGGATCCTATCTTTGGATTGGCTTAGCTCAGGGCTAGTGAGGGTCTGTGTTCTTGAATCTCTCTCAGGTAAAAAGGGGGAGGGGGTTTTACTATCGGGGTTTTAATGTGCCCCACCCCATAGTTTTGGGTTACTCACATTAATGGTGGCAGCGGATTCCAAGCCCCAACTGGAGAAATTTGGGTTTTGGGGGAAAAGATTTAACCTAAGCTGATCAAATAAGCCGGGTTTGATTTGTCTTTCATGTGCGAGATCCCCACATCTTTACCCTAAAGTTTAGAGTGAGAAAGGAAATCTCTGACACCCCATATTTTTCATAGAGATATTATTATGATATGATTATGGCATAACTATGATATATTTTATGCAAGGTAAGTCATATGAGATATCATTGAAAAGGCTATGAATTACTGACTATGATTAACCTATTTGTACGCTTGTATCATTATGATATCTGAAGTTAGGAATATTGTCTATGCATCTATTACACATGTGATTAAACTTGGGAAATGCCCACTAGGCAGAATGAAATCAGTCTAGATAACTGGCTGGAAACGGCCATTAGAGAAAACAAGAGGCCTTAGAAGAAGTTCATCTCCCACCGGGGAGCCTTCCTGAGGACACTACAAACAGCTTCAGAGTCATGGCTGCTATGACACAACAGGAGCATGTGACCAGATCACTTGTTAATGGACTCCATCTTGGAATACCGGTGTTTCTCGACTGAATGGTGTGGGAACCAAGCTTGGAGACAAAGGGTTCCTGCCATATGAAAAAGCTATTTAAACCAGGGGAGTGACATCATTGAGGCTCTTCACTGACTCCCCACCCAAAGAAGATTCTTGAAAACACCTGAAGAACAGGACTGAACTGAGGGGAAGGGCTGGACCCCAGGCTAAAGGGATTTCTAACCTCTGAAAGGAATAGCTGGGGTTTTAAGCTGCAGGCAAGTACAGCTTGCCCTTTAAGAGACTGCAGCCATCTTAAATAATCATTTAGGGTGAGAATTTGCTTCTCATTTCTAACCTCTGTAGTACATTAAGCTTAGGTTGTATTTTTGTGTATTTATGAGGTAAATGGTTTGATCTGTTTGCGATCCCTTATAATCATTTAAAATATGTCTTTTGTAGTTAATACATTTGTTTTTGCTTTATCACAAACCAGTATGTGGCAGTTATACCCTGGGTTAAAAGCTGTTGTAGATATCCTCTCCACATTGAGGGAGTGGGGGAAATTTCATAATCTTATGATGTGCAGATCTCTATGCAGCACAAGACAGTATAATTTTGGATTTACCCTCATGAAGGGAGCGTGCACTTGAGTATCTGGGCAGTTCCTTCTCTAAAGCTTTCCTATGGAGAGCTGATCTCAGCGTCTATATGTAGTTGCAGCTGGGTGTGGCCCTACCTGTATGTGTGCTGGAGGGGGCTTGAGTGCTTGTCACAGCAGTACAGTGTAAAGGGAGCCCATGCTGGTGGGTGAGGCATATTTAGTGGTACCCCAATTCCCACTGGGGGGAACCCATCACAAAAACATAACCCTCATTCATGCTATGCCTCATTGACCAGTTACTATTTATTTGACTTGCAGTAGTACGCATAAACCCTAACTCAGGTTCAGGGCCCCACTGTGCTGGGTGCTGTGTAAATTCACATCTAGCCATGGTCCTTACGTTAAAGAGTTTGCAGTCAAATGTATTATGAAATACGATGATATTTGGGATGAAATTATATGAATGTTCAAAACTGTAGAATTTACACAGCACATTAGGATTGGAAGTGAAGCTGTTTATAACATCCAATTGAAATTTTAGGAAGACATTTTATGTAGTGATAGAATATTATAATCTAAATCATAATTTTGTCAGAATACAGTAATCACCTCTAGTATTGTGAAAAGTGTCCTCGGATTTTTAATTAGTACAGGAAGTCAAAAATCTCAAGACAAATCTCTTATCCAAAGAGTGCACTGCCAACATCACAGTGTCTTAAACATCCTACTGGGGATGGATCAGTATAGATTCAAATAGCGCCATCTAAACAATATTTTTTCTTGGGTTTTCCTAGAGGTTTCCTATATAAGTACTGAACAAATATAATTCTGGATCATGAAATTGTAAGACCTACTATAATACATATATGGGAAGAGTTAACTGTGCCTACACTGATTTTCCTGAGTGCTGTGTGTTTCAATCATAAACTTTTTTGCACAATCTTGCAAAAAAGATATATGGACTTAAATTTCTACTCAGCAAAGGAGAGCTTTATGCTGCTTCTGTGAGCTCTAAATCTGTCACACCTGCTTCCCTCTTCAACACACCCTCTATTTTGCCACACTGGAGGTAATGGAGCCACCTTTGTGCTGACAAAAAGACTTTTCCAGTTACTATAAACATAGGTGAAATTAAAATGTAAAGCTTTTTATATATTACTGCTCTTCAGTGTTTTACTATAACAAATTTAAAAGACAGATCTCTGCAGAACTCAGACTATCCTGTGCACAAATCATGGCCCTGATCCTTCAAATACCTAAGCATATGCTTAATTTAATTCACATAAGTAGTCCCACTGATGTCAAAGGGGCTACTTACATGATTAAAGTTAAGCACAATCTTATATGTATGCAGGATGGGGGCTTGTAGAGTGTATAATTAGTGGGCACTGAAGTCCAAAGTAGTTCAGCCTGTCTTTGAAGAGATGTTGCTGCTGTATTTGGGATTAATTCTGGTTGTGTTGGAGAAGTGGTCATTTAAAACACTGCAAAATGCTTGGGACACTTTGGGGTGACCACTCAGAACAGAAGGCTGTTTAAGAAAGGTGGTCTTTAATGCATGTTTCAGGATAGTATGTACAGTAGTTATAATGTAAAGAAATGTACTGTATGTATTAACATGTTTGTAGTCTTGATGGGTCTGGATAAGAATATTGTAATAGCCATTTAAATGTACTTTTTGTGAGATGGTAAGCTAATGATGTAGCTGTTAATTTGAATTTAGGAGACATTTTAAATATAGGTTTCTCTTACAGATACAAAAGTTGCAATTTAAAGCTCTTTGGTGGTCTAAAAACAGCTTAATTCTCTAGTAGCATGGTAATAAGTACTAATCCAGCTTATACAGTGATTGTAGTATGTCATGTTTGTGAAAGATTGCCTAACTCTGCTTTCTCTGGGTTTTATGTTAATTTTTTTAAATTAAACATAAAACCTTATAACATCTTTATGCTGAGATAAACTGTTCAATTTAACTTGTGCTCAAGCAGCAGCTGTCAGGAATTATCATGTTTCCAGCGTTCTTGCGATCACCTTGTGTCCTTACCTCCTGGAAAGACTCAGTGGGATGATAAAGCTCACCTTGTTAGGATTTATTACTTAAATAATAACCTGAGGTAAAATGAAAGTTGATGTCACATAGAATGACAACTGATATATATTTATGTCACACATTACATTAAAATAAACTTTCCTTTCCTCCCTTAGTAGTAGGTGTTAAGTAGAAATACTCTTCAACATATCCTCCAGTGCCCGGCATGAATCCATTAGCCATATACACTACTCCTCTGTGGACATGTTCACAATGACTTGTACTGTCAGGTGATATTTAAGCTTATAATGCCTAAGGAAATTGGTTATTGCTGGTAGTTAAAGCTATTGTACCAGTAAAGAAGCAAAGCCGAGAGCAGCTAATATGTTTAGGTTTATGTTATAAACGTACTCTGGGACATTTTCAGTGGATCAGTGAGGACATTTTATAATACCATTATGGATTTATATTTTATTTTGCAATGTAATATTTCAGATGATTCAAAATTACTCAGGATAGTTAGGTCCAAAGCAGACTGCGAAGAATCATAAAGGGATCTCACAAATTGGGTGACTAGGCAAGAAAATGGCAGATCAAATTCATTGTTGATAAAGGCAAAGTAAAGTACACTGGAAAATATAATCCCAATCATACATACAAAATGATGAGGTCTAAATTAGCTGTTACAATTCAGGAAAGAGATCTTGGAGTCATTGTAAATAGTTCTCTGAAAATATCTACTCAATGTGAAATAGTAGTCAAAAAAGCTAACCATTGGTAAAGGGGTAGATAATTAGAAAGAAAATATATGCCACTATATAAATCCATAGTACCCCCCCATATGTTGAATACTTTGTACAGTTCTGGTCACCCTGTCTCGCTAAAGATATATTAGAATTGGGGAAAGTCCAGAGAAGGGCAATGAAAATTATTAGGGTTTTGGATCAGCTTCCATATGAGGAAAGATTAAAAAGCTTCCATATGAGGTGAAATTAAAAAGGCTGGATCTGTTCAGATTGGAAAAGTGATGATTGAGTGTGGGGGGGGAGGCAGGGGTTAGGGAAGTGGGGAATATGATAGAGGTCTTTAAATCATGAGTGGTTTGGAGAAAGTGAATAAGGAAGTGTTGTTTATCCCTTCACGTAACACATAAACCAGTGGGTCACACAATGAAATTTATTGGCAACAGGTTTAAAAGTAACATATGGAAGTACTTCTTCACACAAAGCACAGTCAACCTGTGGGACTCACTGCCAGGGGATGCTGTGAAGAATAACTATAGCTGGCTTCAAAAAAGAACTATTCATACTGTTCTCTTAAAGTGGCTCACTTTGTGCAATGGGTAATTATCTCCATTGCTATTCAATCTGAGATTTCACTGAGTGACATTGAGATGCAGATTTATTGACGTTGAGTGAGCATTGACACATAGTAGGGCATACCACGAGAGGGTTGTCATCATCTACCCTGGGAAAGGGGTGAGAGAGAGAGAGAGATTTAATAAGAAGAAAGGGATCAGGGACATCATCAAGATGAGCCTATGATTTATCCAGGTAACCATGTAATCTTATTATTGTACCCTTTATCCTTTCCCCCTCACTTCTGCTTGTTGCTGTCATTAATTCACTTATGTCTAAAATTATATTGGAAGTTGCTCAGGGCAAGGATTTTATTTTTTCTAGGATCACTAAATTGCCTAACAAATGTAGTGTGGAACCTTTTCACCTCATGTTTGAATCTGGCCGGGGCACTAGAAGTGAAAAAATTGTGGCACCCTGTGACAAGTGTTTGATTACTTATATCAAATGATTTGGTGCTCCAGTTGGCAATCTCATTAGAAAGAGATTACTTAATGGGCATGTAGATTCTCTCACATCCCTGGGGGGGATTCTTCCAGGTCAGGGTTGAGTCATGTTGATGAGGTTGGGTGAAGGAGCTGCTCTTCATATTGTATATATTCCATAAGTTCTGAGGTTGCCTATTAAATGTGCCATATTTTTGACATTGCAAGCCGATGTTACCACTGTGCTGCTGATAGTCCTCTGCAATTAGTAGAGTGAATATCTTGGGAATTCTATGGTACCTTTAGGAACCTCAGGTAACTGGAAAATTTGTAAAGTTAACCACCGCAAACAGAAGATTGACATTCCACTATGTGCATTTAGTATTTTTTTGAGCACTAATTCAGCTTTTTTTTAAAAAAAAAAAAGTAGGAAAATTGTCAAAGGTTACAGAGAAGAAACTCTGTAACCAAACATTGTGTTTACATCATTAGAATGAAGGATGGACTGGAAAATTATTGAGGAACATACTGTGTCTATAATGGTATATGAAAGCTTAATGTTTTAGTTGAGATAAATACCTGATTTCAAATATTTGCCTTGGTGCTGAAGAATTTAGAATACGTAAAAATATCTACAGATATGTGGTCCACTACAGAATGATGGTATACGTCAAGATTCTGCTCCAAGAAGACATTAGATATCAGCTTGCACAGTATGGGTGAAATCCTGGCCCCGTTAAGTCAAAGTGAGTTTTGCCATTGACTTCAGGAGGACCAGAATTTCACACTATTCAATTAGGTAGGTTAACTTTCTGATTGTTAAGTTATATCAAGGGCAATAAATCAGTATGCTAATTTTCTTTGTGCTTGAGTTATATATAATTTGAAGGATATGAACAATTTTATGGACTATGAAATGGTAACTGTACTATGACAATATTGGGTAGCAGGGAACAAAACAAAAAAATGTTATCTAGGATGCTTAATATAAATGGGAAAAGAAATAGAGAAAAAGACCACACCAGATAAGTATACTGCATAAATCAAAAGGGTTTATGTCATAACATGAACATGTGCCATTCCTGCTCATATATTGAATTTCAGTAGTTGGTTGCATAAAGAAGTAAAGTGTAATGAAACTGGCAAGCAAAGTATTCCCCAGTCAGCCTTATCTTTGTTCCATTTGTCCTTCAGATACAGCTTTTCTTGCCTTTTTCAATAAAATCCATCCAGCTTTTTTATTTTGCATTTCTCTGTAACTGAGCTGAGAAGACCAATGAGATTCAACGCTTTTCTAGTTGAGTTCTTAGCAGCTGCTTTTTAAGAGATCAAAACTTAGAATGCTGCTACATGGTATTAAGGCTTAGCTATTGATGTGTCCCTATGGGGGTTATGTATTTCTTGTGGGGGGTAGGCAGAGAGGAAGGGTAAAGGGTGACCCTTTTGAGCATGCTCATAGACACTACTTTCCTTGTTTCTTAGGATTCTCTTTGCAAGCTCAGTGCTTAACCTGACTGAACTTATTGCCCTTCGGCCTGACTTTGGCAAATTGAAAAAGGTCCTTTACTTCCACGAGAACCAGTTGGTATATCCTGTACAGAAGTGCCAGGAAAGAGACTTCCAATATGGATACAACCAGATTCTTTCTTGGTAGGTGTTTCTCCTATCATTATGTGTTATTTAATATCCTCTTTTAAGCATTTTTAAACCTGGGGAGTCCTGTGCTACTTAAACAACAACACTGTTACAATCTGAGATACAAATATGTACAATCCCAAGGAGGTGCTAAATCAAGGGCTTTGGCAGAAACAAGTAATAAAGTACTTCACATGTAGCCTCATCTCAAGCTATTGTTCAAGTCTACCTGTGTGCTAAAGGACTACCACTCTACACCTGTAAATTGCACTAATTTTCAGTTCATACCTATTCATCACAATCAAGATGCCATACCTCAAGTTCACTTAGAAGAGAGGCAGTTAATCAGCTCTTGCTGAGCTATAGATTGTAATGCATCCAACTGAATTAAAATAGGATTTTCAGGGAAGTAAACAAAAATTAAAACATAATGCAGCAGTTTTGTTTGTTTGTCTTAAAGGAGTGAGAGCAGTAAACATATCAGATAAATCCTTACATTTCTCTCTTTTGATATTCAGAAATTGTGCACTGCTAAAATACCCAGGCATTTTAAAGACTGTGGTCCTTCACTGTTACTTAAAACAAATGTATTTCCTGAATCTAAGTTAATGAAAGAAGTTAATAACAGCACACTGAAAAGCTTTGTGATTAGACACTGTACAAACCTAAGTGAATCTGCAAAGCTGAATTAGTTTGAATTAAAATAAATTTGTTTGGTTGATCTATCTCACCTATTTGTTATTAGGAGACTTATTACCGTGTTTCCCCGAAAATAAGACAGTGTCTTATATTAATTTTTGCTCCCAAAATTACATTACATTATATTACAGCAAGAGGCAAAACTGGAAGTACGTCTTATTTTCGGGGGATGTCTTACTTTCGGGGAAACAGGGTAGAAGCATGGATTGAATATTTTTAAATACATATAAAATATTTGCATCTTTGTAAAATGAGCTAATTGGTCTTCAGATTTCCCAAATGATAATCTTTATATATTCAGAGCATTTTATAGATCTGTTTCTGTCATTGCATTTGGAAGATGCTTCAGTTATTAAGTAGCAATGCTGTGAAAATGTAGTGAAATGGCTGTACTGTACTGTATTTTGAAAACAGTAGCAGCCATTTTGAAATTTAATGATATAAAAATATGGTGTTGGGTGGTAAAGCTGAGGAAGGAAATACCTAAAAAAGATGCATTTTAACTTCTTTCGGTATTGTAAATACTGTAATTTTCTGAGTTTGTATATTACAGGACCTTTCTCTTAATTAGGAAAAGACTTCTAAGAATGCTTGCTTCCATGTTTTCTTTAGCCTGGAGTTGCATAATGTACATGCATAATGTACATATTTTGAACATTTTTTGGCTCTGCAAATGGACATTTTTAATGGGAAAAGAGAAAAAATTGTGTTTCTATTTTGGTTGCAATCCTGTTAGCAATCGCCTATGAAGGGAAAAAATGTTGTGCTTCCTGCCCTCACCCCCTATATGATATTAGAGAAGGCTTGAAGCTTTTATTATTTTAGGGGGGTTTTCTTCTTTTTTTTAATCTTATAAATATCAGGAACATTGTCTTGTCTTTTTGGTTCAAAGGCTTCTTAGAGGACAAGAAGAGCTTTCTCAAGTCTGTTTTGTGGTGTTAATCTTTAGGAAAGAGAGCTTTTTTCCCATATGTTTGTCAGGAGTTTGTTACAAAGTTTAAACAGGATGACTAATATTTCTTCCCTTTTAGTTGCCCGGGTTTAGTTTTTTGTGACGATAGGATCCCTCCAGTTTGCCAGTCACACTTAAAACCTCCAGCAAAAAACAGAGTAGATAAGACATGGTATTTCTAATGTACAGAACACGCAGTGATACAAAATTTCCAGGCCTTTATTATATAATGGGGAAAAGATCACACTTTTGTTTTGTATGGCAATTATAAGTCCTCTCAAAGAGGTGGGCTGGCTCACTAGGTTGTTTTAACTTGAGAAAAGCAAATCGTAAAAAGTCATAGGTGGAGAGGAATGGGAGATCTTAAAAAACAGTTCAACTCTAATAGTCTAGGTAAAAAGGATTATTTCACTCTCAAATGTTTCCTTGCTTTTCCTGCTGACTCCTACTGCTTTTGTGAGCATTGCCCATTTACTTTCTTGGCCAGAAAGCAGTGTGAGTTGTGAGGATGAATGACAGGTTTTCACTTCAAACATACTTTTCACCAGTTGAGTGACTTATGAACACATGTCCTCAATGTATCTTAGGGCCCATAGGTCAGTATTACAATATGACATACTGAGAAAATCTACTAGCCATAAAACATTTTTAACTTTGTTATAATATTACATTTGTGCCAATATAGTTAAGATTGTGTCAGCACTTCCAGAATAAACTTCTCAATTTGTCATTTTTGATACTTTTGCCTTTTCTCCAGACTGAAAACCTTAGCAGAGAAATCTCACATATATAATTTTAAAAAATTGCAAAAATATTGGTTCTCTTGTTTTTAAGAGGTAATATTGAGGGACAAAATGTTTTCTGGTATCATGTCCTGTCTTCTGCTAATATACCAAAATTATGTCTTAATTATTTTTAAAAAAATATATGTGATTGATTAATCTATGATATTATGACTTTTTATATGTTTATTGTTTTATAAATATTTCCAAGATATCAAATATTTTGAATCAGGGTGACTGTGTCCATGGTTTGAAATATATAATTATATGTATTTATCTGTGTTCCAGTTAACTGAAATTCTTGGTTAACCAAAGGTAGGTTATGTGTCTCAGTAGGTACATGCACTGAGCAATTTGACTCCTTTTCCCCAGTTTAACTTCTTTAGAGAATTTTAGATGTCACTGAAATATTCAGGGGCAAAAAGGATTGTGGGGGATTGTACTATAGTTTATTTAATGTATTTTTTCATGGTAAGTGCTAGTAGCAGCAAAAGTATGGCTGTGATCCTTCAGACTAATAATAAACATTTATAATTCAATTTTTAAAATATTTTTAATAAAAATTGTTAAATAACCTTTAAATGATTAAACATATGGGCAGAAACCAAGAAATTTACTCTAAGGCTAACACTTTCTTTTATTCATCTGATATGATGGAAGCCCCATCTTTAATTTGGATTTCTTGCTTTACCAGTTACTATCACAATATTTGTCCTACGTTAGTCTAGCTTCAAAATAATTCTGATTTTTCTTAAAGAACATTGCATTAATTCTAGCTATATTTTACAGTTTGGTTGCTGATATTGTGGTGTTCAACTCTGCTTTTAATATGGAGTCATTTCTTACATCTATCGGGAAATTTCTGAAGCTGATTCCTGACCACAGGCCTAAGAATCTGGAAAAAATAATCAGACCAAAGTGCCAGGTTCTTTACTTTCCAGTCAGGTTTCCTGATGTGAGCAGGTCAGTACATTTGATTCCATTCTCCATATTATGTCATAGCTTGTTTCAAATGCATCTAAACTGATAACCCTTGCTGCTAAATTTTAACTGATTAGTTCAAGCATTGTTAATTAGGGAATTTGGTTATGTGTCACTGTGCTGCAAAATCCATCATTTACAAAAGTATTTCAATAACCTAATGATACTTACATTAGGACCTGATACTGCACCAGTGAAATCAATAGGAGGTCAATAGTCAGGACCTCTCATAGGAGGATAGTTTGATGTTAAGGAGGAACTACTTATTTTTGGCAAAGATAGAAGATGTTATTTGACTAGACAATTCACCAATGGCAATTTATTAGGTTGTTTTATTTGGAAAGGGTATTTATTCTCTTGATTCAAACCTACATAAGTGCTTGTGTGGAGAAGAAAGAAAAAAGTTCCAGAGATAGTGACAGTGATTAGACTGTGATTGAGAAGCTATATTTCCTACCCCCGCCACCTCTGTGTTTTGTTATATACAGGTAGATGAAAAGAACTTCACTAATGTAGATCAGACTTGCATACTTTTGGTGTTAACTGCAGTTATAGTAGCTCTTCACTCTACCTTAGTTAATACAAAGAACATTTTTATTACCCTTACTGCAGAACCCATCTTGAAATTACCAAAGGGTTGTGTTATGTGGCTGAAAGGGAACATTCTGTAGATTCTTTTCACTTCTGATTAAACCTAACACAATTGGTTTCCCCCTTCCCCCCTTCATTACATGGAACTCTCCTCCTCAACAGGAGCTTTGCTTCAATGGGGCTTTACTAGCTAGAGATAATCAGTTTGCAAAACTGTACTGTGTTCCTAAAAATAACATGAAGGGGGTTCTGCATTTTTGCTGATAAGGATAGGAAACAGTGTAATGAAACTTAAATGGCTATGCAGGAGTCTCGGGTTTGATTTTATTTCCAGTTTCATTCTGTTTAAATATTCACACCTCAAACCTTCAACATGGACCAGCTAGCATGTTACAAATAATTTTAAAAGGATTTGTCTATTTGTAGAAGGTTTCTCTATGGAAGAGTCATTTAACACTAAGACGAGGTTAGCAAATTTTGTTGACATGTTTAGATTTGTTTTAAGGCATAGAAAAGACAGCAGGATTCTAAAGCACTATACCAATATTTGTAATAATGGATGCCTGAAGTTAAGCCTTTGAACCCAAATTTAGGCACTTACATCCCTGTTGCTTAATTTTCTGGAGTGCCATTGAGAGCTGTGAGTGCTTAGCACCTTTGAAAATTAGGGCATTTTCAATGGAATTTCTGCACCTAAATCCTTTAAGTACTTTTTAAAATCCAACTATCAGTGCCTGATCTTGGGTATGGAGGCACGATAAATATATTTTCACTTATTACATTAACTTTTAATGTACATTATTTTTAATTAATAGTTTTAATTTTTATTAAGTCTTGTCTTTCTAAGGAATGACAGCTTTCTTCTATTACAGATGTTACATTTGAAATTGAACCTAAGGGCCAGAATTTCAGCAACGTCTGTAAATATTATTATGCATGTGCACATAACTATATGCACACACAAGTCATAGTTTGTTGACATGCCTATTAGAAAAACACATTTTTAAAAATCTATTTCATTTTTTATATGGGACACACTGATATATATTTTAATTTTCATTTAAATACTGTATTTAGAATTGAATTATAATTATGCTGTCTGGACAAAAACTAATATCATCGTAAAAGACAGGAGCATTAAAAAAACCTGTTCCATAATATTGAATAAAGTTTTGGGGTTTGGGGGCTTTATCTGCATCCAGTATTTGCCATTTCCTTACAAGATTATGTTTTAAATAATGTTGAATGCACCCATGGCAACTGAATACAGTTTATTAATTTAGACTGTATTATTATAGTGAAATCTAGATGAATGGAGATTGAAGAGAAAAAGGTTAAGAAATATTGTGGCCAAACAAGATTCATAAGGCAAGCTCTTAGCCCAGAGTGTTTTTTGAGTTATTTTCAAATGGTAATGTGCTTTATCCAGACCAAACTCATACAGTGTAAGTAAGTGATTATTTGCATGACTGACAATCATTTGAACGCCTGCAGTCTTTTAAAAATGCATAATTTTGCCAAGAAGTTGAAAAAATATCAAGAAATTCTGATGGCCAAATTACCAAGGTGATTTTATCCCTTACTTCAGTGCTTGTGTGTGTGTGTGTGTTGAGAGAGAGAGAGAGAGAGATGTGCATTTTTTATTTGGATACACGGCAGAGATGTTCTGAAAACAAAAATGTTTTGTTAGCAATATAATTGTGATATGTAAAAGAGTCTTTATTTTAAGTTAATATTGTGATTATAGGACAAAATAAAAATACATTAATATACCATGTTTGACCATAGAACAGGGTCATGTGACAGCAGAATATAAAATTATTAACCGAAGGTGCAGCACACCCTAAAAGAGAGAAACTTCTACTCCAAACAGACATATTTAGGCATGAAATGAAGGTGTAGTCAAGAGTGATTGATGCATTCTGATGCAGCAGAAAGTGTATCAGAAAATACTTTGGTTGATACAAAAACAAAAATTGAATGGTGTGAAATACTCCATTTTTATATGCATAATATGTTTAAAATAAGTTGTAAATGACCTTATTCTGCATTTAAAAACTGCTTTATCAACAAGCACAGCATCTTTAACAGTTATTTGAATTTTTTTTAAAGATAATTGGTATAAGTGGACATGTTTGCTAATTGCTGATAGGATCAGGGCTGAACTTAGGTTTGACAGGACTCTGCAAAGTAAAATATACAAAGCCACAGGATCTCTTTTCTAGACAGAACATATAGAATGGAGGCAGTTTCCCTCCTTTATCCTCAGTACAGTCTCTCCTCTGTGCTCCTCTCTAGTCTCCCTGAAGTCCTATCCTATCTGCATTGTTTAAGCTCTTTTTGTCCTCTGCTCCTAAGGGAGAGGAGGAGGGACAGTTTCCCTCACTTATCTTCCTCTTGGAGTAAATCCCTGTCTCGCCTTTCCTCAACTTGGGGACCCAAAAACTGTTAGAGAGATGCCTACTCTGACTTACTGCACAGGGATCTCTTCTGTCTGTTATCAGTGCTGTAATCCCAGGAAAAGGGAATCAAGACAGAACAGTTGAAGTCCTGTAATCGCAAATCTGCTCCCTCTTCCTGAACTAAGAATAGCTCTGGTCAGCTTTCCCTAGCAAAGTGATTAGACAATAGTTTTTGTCAAACACTGGGAAGATGAGGAAGGGGTCAATGATTCGGGAGTCTAGAACAGGAAATTGACTGACCCCATGCTTTTCCCAGTGGCTGTCTTCAGTTAGTTCTATCCACTTGTGCTGTGTAGTGTCAGAACCAGCCCTGATACAAGACTATTGTATCAGGTTTCAGAGTAGCAGCCGTGTTAGTCTGTATCTGCGAAAAGAATGAGGAGTACTTGTGGCACCTTAGAGACTAACATATTTATTTGGGCATAACATCTGATGAAGTGGTCTGTAGCCCACAAAAGCTTATGCCTGAATAAATGTGTTAGTGTCTAAGGTGCCACAAAATACTCCTTGTTCTTCTTACTACTATATTACTTACTTTTTAATTGGTATAGTTTTACAGTCTGATACATTCTATATGTAAAAATAACTATCTTACAATGATTTTAAATTTACAAAACAAACAGAATCCTGAGTTAAGACTGTCATTCCATTGTGCAAAGGTATTACAAGTGATGCAGAACAGTAGGTGATTTTACATGCCGTATGTGCTGCCATACTTCTGTACAACACAGTGAGTTAAATCCAGTGTGACTCAGAATTACCTTATGTCTTTTTTTTGTTTAATTCAGATTCTTAATTGTATTGTAACATAATATGTAGCATTAAATTTGTGGTTTTGCTATTTTTTAAAGGAAGGGGGGCACAAAAAAACCCAAAACATTATCTATTTGTCCATGGACCTTCAAATGCAAGTAAACATAACTGGAACAGTTCTGCAGGTTCTTTGCTGATACTTTGTACTGCTTGTCAACATTTTGATTTCTATTGGTCCATCTGTAGCCATATCACCTTCAGCTCACAAGTAAATCAGGGTCAGACTAGGTCAGTTCTTGAATGGGAGACACTTTGGTGTTAATTTAGATGAAATGTGCTATATAAATGTCAGTTACTATTAATGCTGCCCTAGCTGTAGTAAATCTTCATGATCATTTATACATTTTTCAGAGCCATAGAAGAGCTATAGTTATAGCTATAAAGCTATAGATAGTGTTTTACAAACGTGTTTTAAGTTATAGGTGTGTTCTAAAGAGATAACAATACAAGTTAGACAAAGAACAGATGGGATAACAGATAAAAAAAAGACATGAGAGGACTAAGATTATACTAAAAAAACAAGATCTTTTTTTTTTAAAGTCAACCTTGTAGTATCTTATACTATATGCACTTTAAATTTGATGGGTTGAAAAAATAAAACTGTCAACGAACAAGGGAAGACTCATATCCACAAGTGCTGGACATAGAACCTGTTGCCATGAGAGTGTGTAGTAAGATATGGAGCACATAACCAGCTTCTCTCTTATATTGGGGCTGCAGGTGGGGCCAAGGCAGCCACAACTGGTGCCCTGACTTTATCTCCAGCCTCACCCCTTGTGCAAGTTAATCTTGACATTTAAAGTTTACATCTACTGTGTTAAAAAAAATCAAGCTATTATGCAATAAACATAATGGGTCAGATCCTGGAAATACACACATCACAGGTTGTGAGGGAGATTGAAATGGCATAAAGCTCAGCTGTGGACTCTTGCAGTCCTCCAGCCATTGTGTGATGGGGTTGGTCACCTGGTGCAAGTTAGAATGGTGTTGGGCCACTTTGTCTTATGCTGAGTGTTAAGGGTAAAGGGTCAGAAATACAGTTAGGAACTGGCACATTTTAGGCATATTACAGTCATTCCTTTTGTGCTAACTACAGGGATGGAAGATTGTGTACTAGCATCTACCCCAGTTCTACATCTCCAGAGGATTACTTTTACACTAGACTGTTCCCCTGGGGCCAGATATATCAGCTTCACAGCCAGAATCCTGTGGCAGTTGAGTGCAGTACTATCAGCTCCCCCACTGTGGAGAATTATTTTTAGCTCAGTAGTCTCACCTGTCCATTGAAACTTATTTGTATTGCAAAACCGTTTAAAGCTAATTTCTGTTTAGCTGTTCAGAGGGGAACAAAGAGTTTTGTTGACTTTTTTTTTAACCTGTTGCAGAGTTTTTCAATTAAATGATATCATAGTAATCATTTAATCTTACAATAGCTCAGAAGGATACTTAAGCTGAATTCTTTGTGCAACCTAGTTTTTTATTATGTTGGGTACTACTCATGTTGCATGCAACACATTCCCATAAAACCTGCTTTTTGTATTTACAGAGAAATTTCTCTAGAGAGTTAAGGTCTTGTAAAACATTCTTGTTCTACAGCATGAACGAATTATTATACTCTGGGGCATTAAAAGTGAAGTGTACTGAAGAAAAGAATTTTTCATTAAAATGCAGTTTATATTGATAAAACAGATTACTAGCATTTGATGAAATGTGAAACTTGGATCTACCCATATCACTACATCACTAGTAGGTTTATTTTGGCAAGAGGGCTAGCATGGTAATGTATATCAGGACCAATCATTATACACTACCTGTTAGTTTTTTATTAGATTAAATTGTCTTTCACTAAAGTACTTGAAAAAATATGTACCCTATCTGTATACTGAAGTAGCAGAATGTACTAACCAAGAATATTAGAAAATAAAAGCTGTCATGTTATCAGTTTTGGCACAGTCATTTATCAATCAGTATTTTAAACATTGACAAGTGGTAATTTAATAGGGAATGACCCTGTTGGCAAGAAGTTCTAATGACAGATGATGCAAACTCATTTATTACTGTGGGGCTCTGCTGGCTTCTTACCTTTCTCAGTATCACAGCTCATACTTTCCAAATCTGGCATGTGAGAAGCCACAAAGGGCAAAACCTGTGGCCCCAGGCCTGTAACCACTCCCATCTAATCTGTTTCTTTCTTAGGTGCAAATTTCCCTATAGTATGGTAAGTAAGATCTGAAGTTTAGACACTGATTTAAACACCATTTGATTTGTGAGTGACATTCGTAATAATACTTCTCACTTGCATGCAGAGACGTTTTTAGAAGTGTGTGTGTGTGTGTGTGTGTGTGTAAGGGGTTTGTTTGTTTGTTGTGGTTGACTCAGCTTTTGGATGTACAACTTGAGACACTGTGTGCCTGGTTTCAGAGACAACTCATCTTTCAGTAATTTTGGCCAGCAGCACATCTCATCTGGAAACCTCAAAGCATTTTACAATTGTTAACTAAACACCCTTTATGGTGTGTAATTTATTTTTATCCCCATTTCAGGGATAGGGCAATTGAGGCATGCCAAGTCAATGGCAGAGTTATGACTGGAGCCCAGTTCTGTGGCGTTCAGTTCTGTGGCTATCCCCATAATTCCTTTTGGAGTTGGGGATAGCCTACCTTGCTCCATGTAATACATGTAAAGGTTTGAAGTTGAGGACTTCATGTTGAAGGAAATGACAACTGTGCTATAAGCTGGCAGGGATGGCATTTTTTATTCTCCTAAAATGTTCTATCAAAAATATAGCAGTTCAAGTATTCTTTGCTTTGAATAATTTTTGTTCATTTTACTTGAACTTCTGTTATGTGAGAAGGTAATCTCCATTTATTTGCATATTTCCAACTCCCAATCTATATCACCTCCCAGAGTCATCATTGTGGATGCTATTGTATGAGCTTTCTCAATTTAAACCTCTATCTGGGATTTCTATACCTTCCTATTTTAATTATGTCATTTGTTTTTCCTCCTGTGCTAGTGATCTTTCACAATAGAATGTTTTTCTTCTTTTTCATGTTAGAATTTAGTTAATATCACTCCCATGGGGAATGATGTTGTAATTATGTTGATGTTAAATGGTGTTAAATCTATTTGGTTTAAAATTGTTACATAGGGGCATTGAGGTAAAACTGTTCCATCTTCTTGTCAGAATGGAACAGGGTTACTAACTAAGGGTAGTATCCTGCAAGGTGCTGAGTACCCCCAACTTCTATTGCAGTCATTCAGAGTTGAGAGTATTCAACACCCTGCACCATCAGTACCCTGGGACAAGTGGACAAAGATATTAGATGGAAGTAAAGGCTGGGAATTAAGTGATGTAGTCAATTGGTGAATTAGCCAGACCCCTGTGTTGAGAGCTCAGTTCAAACTCTTACATTTCAGAAAATTCTCTCACCCCAATTTTTTTTTTCAAAATTCTGCCAGACAACATTTTTGAGCTATACATATTTTTCATTGTAAAACTTTGAAGAATGAAAATAAAAAAAAACCCTTCCATCTGTAAGTCTTGCTCATGAAATTCTGAGGAGAAGTGGGAAAGCACCCATCTTTGGTTATTTTGTTTTCTCAGTAGTTAGGTGAGGAGAGTGCATGGATGAAGCAGAGAGTGAGAGAGCCTTGTTGTTTAGATACCATTTAGATATCATAACCATTATTTTTGGTTATGTAAGGAAAAAAGAAGATTGGACAGGAGAGGAGGCTGCATTGATAACTAATGGAGATGAAAAAGGGGGCAGAGGGTCCAGCATTTGGAGATGCTTTCCTGTGAATGAGAGCCAGGGCCTGAGAAGCAATGTTAAATAAAAAAAACAACGTGGGAATGAGGTGGCTTGCGGTATCAGTTAAGGGACTGTGGCAATGTGGGCACACCTTAAGAGCACCGAGAAGGAGTTGTAGTTGGCGTACACCCAATGAATGATAAAAAATATACTCCATCAAGAGAAGAGGGATAGATGCACCATCAAGACCAGAGTTAGTTAGACCTCCTAACCTGCTCCCCAGTCATCTCACTGTTTTTAAATGTAAAGCAATAACCAGAAGAATACTGAGTTTGATATATGCACTTCACACACATTGTGTTTCTGGATTGCAAATGAACAGAAAGTGTAATAAAATAATAATTATAAAGTATTATAATTATAATATAATTATAAAGCAGCAACAGTTAGATTTCCCAGCCTGATCCCCACTCAGGATTGCTACTGAGTTTTTTTTTTTTTAATGTGTAGCCAAAACATTACTGGATGTGACCTCTGCAGGCTATTCACTGCATTCACAGATGATTAGCATATGAAAGTTTAATAATGAAGCACTAGGCAGGAGCAGCAGCACATAAGATGTTCTGCAGATGTTTCAGGTAACTAATTGTATTTCAGTGATATACTATATGTGTAATATGTAAAATGAATTTTTGGGAGCCAGAAGGAAACACGGGGCATTCCAAGATGACCATTATGTACAACATAAAGAAATAGCCTGATGAAACTGTTGTTCAGTTTTTTAAAATTAGGTATGGGATGAGGTGAAGTGATTTTGGCTTTGGCAAAATTTCAGTTATTGCCTTTATTACACACGGAGAATCTTGCCAGGTTTGGGGTTTTGGTTTTGGTTTTGCATTCTCAGCTAGAGGTATTGAATATTTTATACTTTGGACATTTCCCCTTCTCTGTTGTGACTCCCAAATGAAGTAATTCTCTTCTTTTCCCATTTAAATAATTCAAATGGAATACATTTTAAAATATGAAATCCCCAGCATTAACGTACCGAAAGTACTTATAAAGGATGCAGCAAACCAGATTCAGCAGTAGAAAGATACCATGAGACTATGTAGGAAATGAGCTTCAGCACTAGAAAGATATATACAAAAGTAGTGATAAACACACTTCAGAGTTTTATATCTATAAGCGCCAAGTGGCTTGGCTGGTAATCCAAGACCCAGGAAGGCCCTGACTAAGTCCAATTGCCCCTCATCCCCACAGTTACCTTTCTACCAAAAGATCTTCATACTTCTTCTTGTGTTGCCTTGATGCACCCTCATGAATGCCAAGATAGTTCAGAGAACATCATTCAAAGCTTTACATCTTTGTCTTCAGTCTTTGAGTTTCGAGCACTGATGTCAGGTCCTGATACTAGCCAGGATCGTTGAATCAGACAATATATAACTCAGCGAACTGTGATTTCCCTTAGAGAGTAGATACTAAAGAAAGAACTATATCTGTTTTCTGATGACAGGGTTTCACTCCTCAGTAGTAGATATGTTCTCAACTCAGGGCATTTGGAAAACAAACTTTCTTCATCTTCAGTGTACTCTGCATGTCTTCTCCCATCCCTCTAATCTTGTGGATCATGAGCAAAGCCAAGGAAAACACATTGTATCTGCTTTTGACAACATGTAAGTAGTTGAGCAGATTATGGTGTTAATCTAGTATCATTTATGGTTATAAATGATACTAGAACCCATGATCTTTCTAATCATTCTCCCTTACTACCTGTCAAGACTTGGCTTGCATGCAGGTGATATACCAGCATTTTGGCCTTTCAGACAACATTCTTTCAACTTTGCAATCATCCAGAAAAACAGAGGCCTCTGTCATATACTAAAGGATGTAAGAAGAGTTGTATTTCTGGCTCTGACCCAGGTGAATGGGCTCTATTATCAAGTATCTCCAAGACAGATTTGGCAAAGGTCTGTTCCTTTTCCCCATCAGAATATAAATCATATCTATGGGTGCTGTATGAAGAGATTATATGGCTTCACCTTGTTGGCTCACCCTTTCAATTTATAGTCTAACATGATGCTGAGTTCACACAGATGCTCCTCTTCAAATCTTTGGATTGTTTTATTTACAATCCTAGTTGTGCTAGTAGCTAGAAAGTATGAGTCTCTTCCTGTAACATTCCTGAGGGCCAAATTGTGGCCCATCTTGTGTTGCTATGTAGGTGAAATGGTGGTGTGTGTGTGTGTGAAAATTTTCTTATGCCTGCCTGTGCATGGATTATCCCTACTGTGAGTAACTGTGCAGTGGCAAAAACAACCTGTCTAGTGCTGCTGTGTCCTACCCTCCAACATGTAGGCCAGAAGGGGGAGAGGGCTGGGTAGAGCCCTGGCTCTACTACACAATATACCTGCCATCAGAGATGTACCAGTGTGCCAGGGCACGTGCACTGCACCAGATATAGATGCAGAAAGAGACTAAGGGCATGTCTACATGTACAGCGCTGCAGTGGACCAACTGCATTGAAAGTTCTCCCATCGGCATAATAAAACCACCTCCATTAGCGGCAGAAGCTATGTAAGTGGGAAAAGTTCTTCAGCCCACATAGCGCTGTCCATACCAGCACTTAAGTTGGTGTAACTTATGTCACTCAGGAGGGTGGTTTATTTAGACTGCTTAGGTCTTGTCTACACTGTAGTGTGAGGGAATCAATCTAAGTTATCATGTAGCTGAAGTCAATGTAGTTAGATGTACTTACTGTGGTGTCTTCACGGAAGTAAGTCGATGGCTGATGCCCGCCTATTGACTACGCCTGCGCCTCTCACTCAAGCGGAGTACCAGAGTCAACCAGAGAGCACTCGGCGGTCGATTGATCATATCTAGACTAGACGCGATAAATCGACCCTCATTGGATCAATCACTGCCCGTTGATCCACCAGGTAATGTAGACAAACCCTGAGTGACATAAATTCTGCTGACATAAGCTGTAGTGTATATATAGCCTAAGTGAGACATCTGTGGCAGAGCAGGAAATTGAACCTGGTTTTCTTGAAACGCTGACGTCTAACCTAACAACCTAACTTCTAACACTACTCCAGAGCAGATTGAAGGAGATTATGATCTTTTTGATCACGAGGCTTTTATAATCTACCTCCAACACACTGATAAATACATAAATAAATCCAGAATTAAAGAAACAACCCATCCCCACCCTCCCTCTGCCCTTCGAAAAATATGTTCAGTCACCCTGTTCAAAGATTCTAAGCAGAGCTCTAATGTTTTTAGTCTACTGTAGGCAAGTGGATTAGCCATTGTACTACAGAGGCCTATAAGAAATGTTCACTTCACAGGTTTATTGCAGCTCATTGGGATTCACTCTTTTTCACACATTCAGCAAACAGTGCAGGCTGAATATTTGGTTCTCTGTGAGCTCTACCCTCAGGCACAACTTCTTGAGGGCCATGGTTTAGTCAAGATCCCTTCTGGCCCTACTCCAGTTTACTGTTGCTAGCTGAAGCATTGACGTTTGGATGACACTCCTCTGCTGGGAGATAGTCCCGGTTTGAGTCAGAATGGGTTTCTTTTAGCCTTACTCTCTTGATGAGTTTTTGTAGTGGGTAGCTTCTTATCCCTGCGTGGAGAGTATTGCTTGCAAAATCTCATCAGTCCTCACTGGAGACAGCTGAGTCACAGGGAGCTTTTTACCTGTGATCTGTTTTAAATGTTGCAGCCATCTTCCCTTCAGCAAAGTTTATCACAGTTACCTTGGTTCTTTGAGATCATTTATGTTATCTGCTAACTAAATTTAAATTACCAACCACTCTGGACTTATTCAACTTTATCTATGAGGAGGAGAAATGAAGGATTTGGCCCTCTTTAGGGTGCCAATTTTTTTTCTTCTGTTGATTGTCAGTTGTCTGACAATCAGAGGAAGGACTGCATAGCTTTAATCAGAATTTATGGCAACCAAGTCACAAATGAATTATTGGGTGAGAAATTCTCTTTTCTTTTTTTATCCCCAGCAACACCTGATGGGAAACCCATAAAATGTATTACATATTTGTGTCATCAAATAATATAACTTTAGGTTTTCAAAGTAGCTGAAATATTTTTTAAAGTATCCAATCCTGAAGTCATTTGTTCATACGTATGTTAGCAACTTATTATTCTGTGAGCATCACTTCATTTTGGCTAGCAATAAGTCCTATTCAGTCATTGTGCTGCACTGGAATGTTTAAAGCTGAAATGTGCATTGGAATCTGTTTGTTTGCAGCAGATGATTTGCCTAAGCTTTGATGCGCAGTCACTTTCTGACATTTGTGTATTTCAGCAGTGAACAATGTAAACTCATTTTCTGAGCACTTTGATTACTTGCACATAGCAGTGCCCATGGCATGTGACAGAGAAGAGCACTCTATCCACTAATCAGATAGATATGCTTCAAGCGTATTTACACAAAATAATGAAAACAGCTGTTAGATACCTTTAAACTTGAGTGTGTTTTGTTATTAATCTACTAGCCCATACACATGACACTATAATTCTTCGCTCACTCAAGTTGCCTTTAATGACACAGTAATAAAACTGAGAGGGATGAAAGTAATGGAATTGTAGAATGTAATGCCTCAATTGTCTACAGTGTCTTCCTTTTTGCCAAAATAAACCACAATTAGGTCCATATGGTGTTTTGAAGTTTTCAAGCAATGACCCTAATAAAAAGTAATGAATTTCTGACAAAAGAAAGCATGGTGCTCTTTTAAGCAGATATCTTTGCTATTGATCTAGTTATGATTGCAGACTGATATGCTAATAGAAGAAGAAAGGTTCAACATGTCTGCTACAAGCACTTTCATTTGTGGTTTATTTTACTCATATGAAATTCAGATTGAAAAGGTAGAAACATGTTGTATTCCATTAGTTATCATTTCCTTTTTAAAGACTTATTATTTAAAGAAAACAAATGGATTTCTCTCAGAAATATGATGTTTTAAGGGAGCTGTTAAGGTGGAGGACATCTTGCAAAGGGAATGACAGGGATGTGTTATGTGGGAATGTCAAATTTAACCTGCACATTGAGTGTCTTTTGAAGTTCAAGTTCACTTTGTTATTCTGTCCCTTTAAATCTTGCCATGGGGAGAAAATTTGACACTTCACTCTACTCCCCCTCATCTAAACAATTAAACTGTATGTTGAGTGTCTGTACGGAAAGAAAAGAAAGGGTATTCAAAGCCTATAGTAATGGAGGCTGTATAAACACACAGAGAGATGGGTGACTTAGGAGCAACCATCAAAAAAGCAATGTATGTGTCAATATTATTGCAATGAAGCAATAGTAGCAGCAGAAATATAAGTAATCTAGTCTAATGAAGAGAGAAAAATGGGACCCCGAAGCAGAGAGAAACAGAGATGCCTAAACCAGAGGAGATAGGGAGGGAGAAAAGAAATCATTGACTTCATGAACTTTAATTATTCCTTCACATTTTTTGAGTAAATGAGAGTCTCACACCTGGACAGTTCTAAATGGCAGAGTTGGAGAAAACATCCTAGATCATCTATTACTATTGTTAAATAATTATTGTTTACTCTGAACAGTGTGCTTAGTGATGTATAAGGTACATTTTTTTACAACCTAAAAGTGCACTCTGATTGTCCTCTAAATAAAACCCTCATATTCATCTCCCTTTGGTCACCAGTACAAATGGTGTTTTGGTGACCCTTCTTTGGCATATTATTCTATTTATCTGATAAACATTACTGGGTTTTGTATTTTTTTTCCTGTGTTTTGATTGGGGAATAAAATCAAGGTCCCAACAACCAATTTTTTATTAAAGATTTCAGAGCTCTTTTGCAAGAGATGATGTTGATTAGAATCATAGAACTGGAATGGACCTTGAGAGGTCAACTAGCCCAGGCTCTTTACTCATTGCAGAACTAAGTATTGTCATGACTATCCCTGACAGGTCTCTGTCACATTTGCTCTTAAATATCTCCAGTGATGCAGATTCCGCAATGATGCAGATTCTGATGTGGTCAAATTCCTATTTTACTTTCAATCTACCAGAATTCCCCTGCAGTTTCATCTGTAGATGATATTTGCTTTTTGTCTTAAATAATTAAAATGAGGCAGGGTATTGGTAAGCAGTTGCTACATTCCAGCATGGAGATGGCAGTCCAGTAGTGGGTGAAGTGGTTTATGTGAATATGTGTATAGTTCTACATTATAGGGTGGTAGAAATTTATAAGGTAGAAATATAAATAAAGTTCATAGAAATGTAAGTTACTTGGCCAGATGCATTGTTTCTGGTGCATGGTGAGCTCCAGTCTAAGCCTTGCACTCCTGCTCAGGAAAGGGCAGGCAATAAAATTACCATATTCACCTTCACCATTGAGCATATTTAAAATCCACCAGGGTTTCATGCACCTGGATATGCTTAATCAACATATCTCCTATCGCCCTGGTCATACCCCTCTGTGACCAGTGCTGCCCACATTTTAGACAACAGTGGCCATCTATGGGCTCCCAATGGAAGTCATTTATCCTTTTTTTGCTGCCGCAGCCACCTCATCCTCTGAGTGGACTTTCAGTTCTGGGGAACTTGAACTTGAACATAGAGTTATGCTATTGGAAGTTAGCATAATCTTGGTCTGAGTAGCACCTTATATCTAAACTAAATTCTCCCTTTATTTATGTATTTACTTCCTTTTATGCTGTTAAATACTTCCTTCTCTTTACCTCTCACAAGTTTATGCTTGGTTATTCTATCTCTCTTAGTTAAAGAGAGACTTTATCCCTGATGAGATTGTACACTTTAAAATATATCTTACTTTAACAACAAATCATTTACCTTTCATGTGTTTTTCCTTTTTATTTTTACCTCTTGAGATAGCTATCTCTAATATCCCATCTTATATTTAATTCTTCAGTGACATTCTAATGAAAAATTTGTGCTATCACTATCATTGTAATGACAACAGACTGTGATAGCTAGGGATTATGACTTCATTTTTGAAAAGGGATCGGTTGTTCAAGTTTTAGTCAGTGTACTGAAATCCTTCTTTTTCATGACCTCTTCAGTGGAGATTTTCACTCTTTTTCTTTGTTAAATCACAACACTAATTAAAACAAGTTAAGAACTGATGATGTATAAAGTTTTGTTTTTAATACTAAAACATTTGAATTATAGCCATAAAGTCATCTGAAACTACTAATTTGTTTCTTTCCTTTTTTCCCCTCCCTTTCCTAGTTCAAATATGTCCGAACGGATTTTTTTCATTTTAAAAAAAAGTCTGAGACTATGAACTTGTGTGCCAAATTTCAGATTATAGTATGTTTTTGTGGTTGAGTTAAAAAACCCTTCAGATAAGAGTGTATAATGAAACTATTAACATGTTTTAACTATTAAATATGGGTCTAATCATGTAGTGCTCATGTGCTTAGGTCTTTGCAGTATCTGTCCCTACAATGGCAAATTTAGCAAGGTCAAGTAGTGTTGGCTTCAAAATATTAGGGGCCACTTCTGCAATCACTTATTTGAATAGTCCAACTGATGTCAAATAGTACTCACTTGTAATAGCTTGCAGGATCCAACTCCATTTTTGTAAAAGCCCAATTAGAACTATTTAATGGAGGATCCAGTTAATAAATACTTCAGAAGCACTTTGTGGCACTCGGAAGACTTGTAGGGCCAAATTCTGGTTCCATTGAAGTCAAATGAAAATTTCACAAGAGTCTTCAGTGGCCCAGGATTTAGCTATTAGATTGAAGAGTGAATGAATTCATTGATACCACATTTTGTTTTTTTATTATAATAAATGTTACAGAAGTGCCCAAAGTATGTTAGATATTGTATTATTATTACTAATGCAACTTACTGTTTATATTACAATAAAACCCCAAACATGCCAGGTTTCTAGACTCAGCAGAAATCACAATTCATTGTCTGAAGTGCTTATTCTTTAAAAAGATAAGTCACGCATGAGGAGTGGGGAAAGGAATATAACATACAAGCAAGAGTATTTTTTGTTGATTTTTTTGTTTAACGTAGTTTTGCATGATTAAATATGCCAGATCTTACAAAGTAGTATGCACATGAGTAACTTTACTCATGTAAGTAGTCTCACTGTGCATACATGTTTGCAAGATTGGACCCTTACTGACCAGTTATTAATTGTCCTTCTACCCTGCTATTAATAGTTAGCTAATTTTCTGTATGTTCTATATGGAAATGGGTGGATGAAAGAGAGGAATATATTTTTAAATCCTTTTTACAAAGGGAAGAAATTAATTATTTTATTCTTGTTTGAAAATTTGATTTTAAAGGAATTTTTGGAACATGTATCATGACTTTTTAAAACAAACAAATAAAAGATATTTTTCTTTTCCTTTTTAAAATGCCTTATTGCATGATGATCAAAGATAGTGATTTTTACCAGTAGATTAAGGAGACAAGTTTAAGAAAACATTTATTGTGCTATGATTTGGGAACATAATCAAGTTGTAGAGGTTACATTCACAATAGCATGAAGTAGTACAGCAACATTTTAGTAAATTGGTATATAAACAAACATCTGTTGCAGGAATGTAGGAATGACATCATAAAGAATGTATGCAAAAAATTAATTGAAAAAGAATGATGGGGAATTGCTGCATGCCTTTAAGTCTAAATTGATTTTTTTCCTTCAGAGTGAAAGTGGGATTCTTGTGCAACATTCCAATACCATAAAGTATTTAACATGTAATGTCCTACTAATGTACCTAAAAATTAGACTCTAGGTCATCCAATAAGAATAGTACTTACAGTACTTACAGCATATGTAATATGCAATTATCTTGACAATAGTTTTATTTTTTCAATACTTTTGTCATAAAAGAGCAGTAAGATACAATGAATTTGATTCATTTTGTGTGTGTGAATCATTTAATAGGCCATTACATCTATTATATTAGCCTCCATTCTCCTTTCAGAGCTTTTCATTATAAGGCTGTCTTTAATAGAAAGAAGTTTAACCTTCCCTCCCAGATAGATTGAACCCCATAACAGTGTAAACATTCTCATTATAACATAAAATCCCCTTCCCCAAGGGCAGCACTATAATTATGTTGCAGAGTGTTGTGCAAATGTTTCTCTTAAAAATGCTGTCTCATTCTTGTCCTCAAGTTTTTATCATTTTCATTATGAAGAGAATCAATAATACCTTTAAATTGTAATTTAATAAAATTAATATGATCTGATTATTTTTTAATTTTTGAAGTTATTTTAATCAAGTTTGAGAAGAAGTCATCAGTAAAATTGCTGTTGATTTATAAATAGGATAATTAGAGGCTTTCCTCCTAAGTACTGTTCACTGGCATTGTGGCTGTTTTTATTGCCTAGTCAAACCTCTTCATTCAATTTTAAAATTGCCTTTTGAATGAACTGCACTACGAGCTTGCCAAACAGTGTCACCATTAATACCATACCTCCTCTATTTCATTGTCCAGTCTGTAAATGCACAATAAATTGTTTGATAAGGAGGTCAATGAGGTTGTACTAGTTTTTAAGTGAATTACAACCCAACATTTTAGATTATGTCACACACTTGCTAGTGTAGCTCTGTTTTTAAAAGATAGTGATACAGTGCTTGAGTAGTTCATTTTGTATGGTTACGTGAAGACTGTATACAAATCAAGATGGCAATCTTTACATAAAAAATGGAGGCGAAAAACCACCTTATTAACTCAATTTACAATTTTGTAATCCTTTCCTTAAACCAATTAACTAAATTTTCAATGGGGAGATATACAGTGCAGGTTCCTTAGGGATGAGTTAGAACAACAATTTCTGAATCGAGAAGAGTATTTTCAGACTTACTACTTTTTAAAGGATGCCAGAAGTATTCCAGGAGAGGCCTGAAGCCCATTTGTTACTAATATAAAACCACTCAGATTGCCAGTGTTTTCTGATACTAGATAGCAATTACATTTCTGTGGATGTGTAAACTCATTGAAATTTGAAGTGTGTATAGAGAATTGTGTCGGTCTTAGGTGCGGATTGTTATAAGGCATTCTTCCATTGGTTTCATTTACAATCCCCTAACCTTGATCTAGCTGGGGGAGGTTATAACTTTGGTATAGGCTTTTGTTTCCCCTATGCAGAATATGCAAGTATTTTTGAGAGAAATTTAAAAGGCAAAAATAAGAAACTTTGTGCTTGTTGAGTCTGAAAGAAAGTCTGTTTGTGTGCATCTCTCCCTTTGTAACAGAAGGAATGTTTCTTATGTTTCTGTCTTCAGACAGTTGGCACACATTTCATCTCAGCAGCTGCTTTCTCTTAAAGTGCAGTAGAGTGTAGGACTGTAGTGACACTAGCATTAATACTTCACATTCTGCTATCATATGCTGTCACTGTGAAATATGGATCTAGGTTACATGTGTTTGCAGACTTTGTACTGCTGAATTATGAAAGCTGACTCCGTTGGAGGATTGTGTTGTATTCAGAGACTGTGAACTGAACAATAAATGAAGCAATAAGGGACTTATAGTGATACATGGCATCATCCTTTTTTGGCCTATTTGAGCCTATAGTTTTAAAATGTAGAATTACCAAATTAAATTTCATGTTCTGTCTTAAGAAGAGGTAGTTTAATAGATATCTACATATTTCTGTCAAAAGGCACCTTTTATTTATTATCTGTAAGCTTTGTTTAAATAGTATTTTTACATCCCATTTTAGACTGTTACAAATTACTGCATTTCAGATTATTGCAATTTACTACAAAGTGAAAAATAGGAAATATGTTGGGAACAATTAATTCTTTTATTTGCAGGAATCAAAATGTACCTATGAATATAGTTATACAATTTCAGATTGTCTATATGTCACTGAATAACTATACAAGAGTGTACACACACACACACACACGAAATTCTGGGAGTCACTGGTAGTTTTGCCCAGATTTCACTCATGATATCTAACCAATGAGTAACTAATGAACAAACAAAATTACTGAAAGGGAAAATTTGAGAATATTTTAAAATTATTACTTAGGACAGTAATAATTTCTTGGAGTAATTACTTGGACATGGCCCTTATTACAGGCTTCCTTGTGTACATTCTCATTACAGTGAGAATATTTTAGTACTGCACTAGTAAAAGAAAGTATTGACTGGAATCCAACATTCTATCAAAACAGACAACAGCTTGGAAAACCTAAATTCACACAAATCTTATGATTACTGTTTCTTCGATTAGCTGTGTCTTTGAGCACTAATAGTTCCAGTCATACAAGAAAGACCAACGTGCTGCTTTCACTGCATCTATGCATAAAAACTTCAGGCTATGTTTGTGGGCATCTCAGTACTAGGGAGAAAGAATTTGATCAGCAAGCAGAAAATGGAGTCTCAGTGTGAATACACTGTGTTCTCAGATCATTTCTTTTCATTTATAACTTTTAATATTCACATATTTACCAGGAGGAAAGTAAAGATACAGAGCACACCCTATAATGTTAGATTGCTCCACTGGTAAATGGGCTTTAAGCCATACCTTCTTAGCAATTTTCAAGCAGCAGAACTAATATAGCGGGCATCATTATGATGATGTTCTAACACTCAGCACAGTGCTCTTGTTGCAGTCATCATGAGATAAACGGCAAGACTTATTGAACTCATCTGCATTGTAACTGGTTACATACTGAATATTTTACTGCTTAGTGTATGTTCAGTGCCAAGATGGTAACACTACACTGTTCTCGTGTTGAGTAGTGGTATGCATATTAACCTTTGGTTGAGTAAATGGTGTCATGCTCCTATCACCTACTCATTTTAAGTTTTCTTTGTACATAATAGTTATTTGGAACAGTGATGTTTTACCCATATTAAGCAGCATTCTCTCTGCACACCAGAAGTGGCCCTCTTTCCCATAGCTGCATTTTACATTATTATCTTATTCTGTAGCCTTTTATTCTGTATTATCATCTTATTCTGTAGCCTCTTTTTAATTACAAGTAGGTGTCTAATAAGTTTAAATATCTTTGTCAAGAAGTGTCCTAGACTACAAAACCATCCAATCTGATTCTGTAGTATAACAGTACATTGTTCAGTTGATTGTAAAGAGCTAGAACTTGCCAAAAATTTTAGCAACAAAATTTAACCTACAAATAAAGTTAAAGGCAATACCAACTTGTTTCTCTTTGCTTTGTAGCTATACATATAGTTAATCAACATCATACCATTTTCTCTGTAACAGGCAGCAATATCAGTCTTTCCATGGGTGCTTTTCCCCATGATATTCACCAGTCAGGCTTTTTTGTGCGTGTGTAAAACAGACCAACAATGTGTAGAAATTCTGCTCTGAGAAATTTGAGTTTTTCTTTAATGCAGAAAGAAATGTATAAATAAAAAAAATTGCTCAATAACAAAGATTTGTTTATGAAAAAAGTGTTATATTCTGCATTTTCTATTTAGTTAGAGACTGCTTTTGTTTTTCATGGCGCTGATCAATTTGTGACCATCATATCAAACCAAAAGAAGCAGGATGATTGTTGATGTTCTCATTTACAAATCCACTTTGTAGTTCAGTATTTTTCTATAGCTTTGTAAATATAATGCCCTCTCTAACAAAATATTTAGATGGCATATGTCAGTACAAACCAGCACCAGTTAGCTTATAATTGGATCTTGTTTTCAGTAAATGGTTACCTGCCATTTTAAGTGGGAAACTTCAGTTGATTTGATAATTTTATAATCTCATATGTATATGTAAAGCATTGTATGGAAAAAGTTTGCACTAGCTGGGAAATGGATTTGATAATTCATAGGTATTTTTCATCTTTTATTTTATGGTTAAATTACAACTAAATCTTTACAATTATTAAATATAAAATTTAGCCATCACATACATGTCTACAGATATATTTTGTTAGGAGGAAAGTGTTTCTCAAAGTCTGGCTGCAGGAGAAGGTCTGGAGATCTTTATAGTTAATTTCTATTTTTCTTTTTTGGATCTGCGGGGTAGTTTTTTATATGAACAATGGTTACATGTTGTCTACACACATTTTTATACTAGTAATTGAACTAACCTTAAAATCACCGTGGAACACTATAGCACTTCTCTTGCTTCTAAGTACTGATTAACTGTTCTGGTGTCAGAGAAATTGGTTATGTGCTCAGTTGTGTCTTTAACGCACAGCTCTGCATTGGGAGCAGTGTGGAAGCTCACCACTCCTTTGGAGATCTTTGGGAGGTGGTTGCTAGACTAAATTAAATGAAATCTCCTGTTCGACTCCACTGCATGAGGGTCTGTCACTAAATGACAGCACTACATATGCAGCATGAAGTACTACAAAATATTCCATATGTGCATCTGAAGTTATGGAAGAATCTCCATTCTATCAAACTGTTTTGCATTATTTGCTAAGAAATATGTTTCTTTACCATGTGTTGTCTGCCATGAAATAAATAACCAAAACACACAAGGGGAGAGACCAAAGATCTTAAAGATCAGCAATTTTTTTTCCTACACAACTCTGACAATTTTTAAATGGTTTAAATCATTAAAATGGGAATATCTTAAATATTTAAATCCCAATCTGCTTGTTCCCTTGTGGTGTTTACATTTGGGCTCCATTTCTGTGTCAGGTTTCAACTTTAGTGATTTCCTGTCTGAGAGCAAGGCCTATGTGATCCCTCTTCAGAACTGATTCCAGGGACAGGCAAACTGTACAGGTGCATGTGGCAACTTCTTGCCAAGCAAACACTTGGAAATGAGGGTGATGGGAAGAAAGTTTCCTTTTTTCAAATAGGAAAAAGGTGAAAAGTGGTGACCTTTGTAGGCATTGGGGGTAAACAATGGGAATTCCCTGAAAAGTCAGTAGAGGAATTAAAGAAAATGGTGTTATTCTGTAATTCCATTGCTTCCTCTATAAGTGAGGTAGGCTCGCATTGGCTGCCTTTGACATATGGGGCAGGAGGGAGCAGTAATTGCACATATTGATGATCCCACTTGCTGTGCTTAGGAGCTAACAAAATTCTGATTGTGAGAATTCCTGTGTGTCCTCTTTAGTCCCATTTCAGCAACTTGAGGGAAGAAGAGCAACAGGCCTCTGTCTTTCTCAGATGCCAGTTTAAATTGGGGAGGGAGGAGTTAAGAGACCACTGCTGCTGATACTACATTCAACAGCAGCTGACGTGCATGTAAACCTGGGCCTTTACTATACAGTCACTATGTTATAACTTTAAATGCAAAGCAGAACTATCATAAAGTGGGTTCTTTACTTTCCAGCAGGAGATGTTCCCTTCCCCTCCTTTGCTGCTACCACATCTCCTACTAGTGCTGGATTGCAGGACAAATTAAATACCTCATCTGGTCTTGCTTTAACATAGGGTCAGGTTTTTATGCTGCTCCATGGTCTGTGGCCAATTTTAATAATCTCCCTGCCTGAGTTGGTCAATGCAAATTAACTGGTATGCAATTATATGAAATTTGGAGACCCCACCCCACTCCTGCCCCTTACTGTGATATGGCTCAAGATTTCACTTAGCTTTGTAGCAGCTTCCTAGTACGGCAGCTGGGCGTCTATGGGCAGCAACTGCTGTCTGTCTATAAAGCTGCTGCTTCCCATTGCCCTAAACGTCATCAAATGAGGCCAATGATTTGAAGTCAAAATCATTAAAAATGAAACTTTGTCTAAAAACTGCTAAATTGAAATTTAAAACCAAAGAAAATAATGGATTGGGGTTTAATTATCTAAGGACTTTCAGAAACAGTAGAATAACTTAGATGGAATTTCTTGACTTCTGTGTATTTAAAATGTCAGTCTTAACAGTACATTAATGTAATCATTTTGCATAAATTACCTTTTAAAAATAATTAAAGTAATTGCAAGAATCAGCAATACAGCATGAATAGCTCTAGGGCTTCATGTGAGAAGTACATTGGACTTTGGAGTACAGTTTGGTCACAAAATTATATAGCACTGATGTAAGCAGACAACATCTGCTGAATTTGGTTAATAAAATTCAATGAGTAGCGTAATTGGGGCCAACCAGAGAGGCTAGAAATGCTGGTGAGCCCCCCCCCCCACTCCCCAAAGGTAGGATGGAAGAAGCAGCACTAGGGGATAGACTTGGATTTTGTCACTTGAGGAAACTAATGAAAAACTAAGAGAGAGATCGAGTTTCCATAATTAGGAAGTTCTTTTCAAATTTGGATATTTATATGAATGGATTTTCTGACCTAGCTGAAATTTTGGCATTGTAAGCTGTTAACAGGTGGTGATACGTACTAGTGTAGGTAAATGTACGGAGCAAGATTTGGTCCTATGAAAAGTCCCCTTTTTCGCTATTCTGATGCCACAAAAGGAACTTTACAACTACTCTGAACATGTAGCATATAAGAATTCCCTCGGGATATAAAGCTCATATAAAGCTTGTTTAGCTGGCTGTACACCATCTGCTCCTGGCCCCATTCACATGTAGGGAATCTGCTATGGACAGGATGGTCTGTGACAGGACATTGATTCATTCTATTGATATTCACTACCATATTCACCACCACAGTTCATTCTGTTGATATTCACCACCACCTGTTATCACCAAGGAGATTCACCAGTAGATAAACCAGCATCCCACTGCCTGTGGGATAAAAAGGTGTGTGTCTAGAAAGTGCCATAATACCACCTTTGCCCCAACACGCATGCTGAGCAGAGCTCTGAAGTCCCTGAGGATCTCAGTGTAAATATATTGGGACCATGTTTTCCAGTAAATGAAAAGTGGTTGCTCTAAATTGATGTGACTTGAAGGAATGAACTGAAACTATTATACATGTAAGACTATTTCTGGGCATTGTTAGAAATAAGTGTACTCGGTTGTCATATTGCCCTTTAGTCAGGATTTTTAAACCACCACCAAGGTATGGTCATAGGGCAGCCAAAGACTGTCCCAGCTAACTTGTAACCTCCTAGATATTTTGATAATATATTGGATATTTTCCCCCCAGATGACCTGTTAAAATGAAGACTGTTCTGGGAGAAGGTCCAAAATAATCTCAGATGTGTAGGTTTTGGAGACCATTCAAAAGGGCTGTTCCATGGAATTTGAGTCTACCAAGGTCAAATCAGTTTATTTAGGCAATGTGTATCAGCAAACTGCATAAAAATAAGAGAATCATTTTCTTTATTCCCCAGTGCTTTATACAGCAGCTAATATTCAAACATAGCAGTCAGAAGAGTGTATATCTCTTCTGTTTTCCAGAGTAAGCATAAATGGTCACAATGTTTAATCAGGAAGGTTTATTTGAAACAAACAAAACATGTAAACAATCTAAGGACATTTTTTCCACCAAGACCAATCTATATATATAAAAGTCAAATGGTGTATGCGTGTATGTATGCGTGCGTGCGTGTATGTATGTGCGGATGTATGCTTACTCCTTCCACACTGTTTGAGCTAGAGACTGGAAATTTGGTACAGTTAGAGGTCTTGGGGTCCTAATGACCATAAGAGTCGAAAATTTTTCAAATCTCACCTCTGACGCCCCCCAGGGGTAAAATTCTTTAAAGGCCAATCACATCAGCTGGGCAGCTGCTGTTCTCTGTGACATAGTTATGATGTCATAATACCCCCTCCAACAGACACCGCATTCGCTCAGCTCTCTGCCCCTCCCCCCTCCAACGGAACCCCGGAATCCCTCAGCTCTCTGCCCCCTCCCCACCTCCGACGGACCCTGGAATCCCTCAGCTCTCTGCCCCCTCCCCACCTCCGACGGACCCCGGAATCCCTCAGCTCTCTGCCCCCTCCCCACCTCCGACGGACCCAAGTTGGGTTTGGTCGGAGGGTAAGTGAGGTAGGGGTGTCGGGTTTGGTCGGGGGGTGAGGTGGGGGTGTCAGGTTTGGTCGGGGGGGTAAGTGAGCCGGGGGTGTTGAGTTTGGTCTGGGGGGGTGGGAAGGTGTCGGGGTAGGTGAGGGGTGAGGTGTGGGGGTTGGGGTTGGTCAGGGGGTGTTGGGGTTGGTGGGGGGGTAAGGTGGGGGTGTTGGGTTTGGTTGGGGGGGTGAAGAAGGGGGTTGGGGTTGGTCGAGGGGTAAGTGAGGTGTGGGTGTCGGGTTTGTTTGTGGTGGTAGGTAGGGGTGTCGGGTTTGGTTGGGGGGGGAAGTGAGGCGGGTGTGTCAGGTTTGGTCTACGGGGGTGAGGTGTGGGTGTTGGTCAGGGGGTGTTGGGGTTGGTAGGGGGAGATGTGGGGGTGTTGGGTTTGGGTGGGGGTGTGAGGTGGGGGTGTTGGGTTTGGTCGGGGGGATGAGGTGGGGGTGTCGGGTTTGGTCGGGGAGTAAGTGAGCCGGGGGCGTTGGGTTTGGTCTGGGGGGGTGGGAAGGTGTCTGGGTGGGTGAGGGGTGAGGTGGGGGTGTTGGGGTTGGTCAGGGGATGTTGGGGTTGGTACGGGGGTGACGTGGGGGTGTTGGGTTTGGGTGGGGGGTGAAAATGTGAGTCGGGGTTGGTCGAGGGGTAAGTGAGGTGGGGGTGTCGGGTTTGGTCGGGGGGGGGTGAAGTGGAGGTGTCAGGTTTGCTCTCTGCCCCCTCCAATGGACCCCGCATTCGCTCAGCTCTCTGCCCCCTCCCCACCTCCGACTGACCCGAGCAACGCCGGGTATTTTCGCTAGTTTCTTATAAAAGTATCTTTGTTAAGTCTGTTTCAAAGAGACAATGTTAGGCCATCAGATTTTCTAGATCTATTGTAGATTACACCTGCTGTTAGAGCAAATGACTTTAGACTAAGAACATTCAGAAAGTAACTCAGAATCAAATTTTCTCATTGAAAGCCAGCCTGACATCCCATCATACCTACCTTTTAATTAGATGATGTTTTGATCAGCATTCCCATTAATTAATTATCAATACTTTCATTTAAAGTCAGAGCAGGATTTAGCCTTCAAATAGGAGATCATGTTATGGACATTACTATGTCCAATAAGAATTCTTTATTTTGGCTTTTTCATAAACAGTTCTAATAAACAGAAAACATGACATTTTATATTCTTCATCCTTATGATGGGGGGAAACTGGCAAACAGCAGCACTTCTGAGAAGGATCTGGGAGTTGTGGATCACAACCTCAACATGAGTCAGCAATGCTATTGCAAAAAAAGGTAACTGAAATGCTAGGTTGCATTAACAGAGGCATAGCATTCAAGTCATTTACTTGGTGCTGGTTAGGCCTCAGCTGGAGTACTGTTTCCAATTTTAGTCACCAATTTATAGAAAGGATGTAGAGAAACTGGAAAGGATCCAGAGAAGAATGACAAAGATGAGCAAAGGAATGGAATGCAAGTGATATAAGCAAAGGCTGAAGGAAATGGGTATGTTTAGTTTGGAAAAGAGGAGATAACAGGGAACATAATAGCAGTCTTCAGATGCTTGAAAGGCTACCATTAAAAAAATGGCCAAAAGTTGCTCTCTTTTGCTACAGATGGCAAGACAAGAGGCAGTAGGTTCAAACTACAGCATAACAGATTTAGATTAAATCTCAGGAAAAACTTCCTACATGTAAGAACAGTAGGACAATGGAACAGACTGCTTAGTGATGTTGTGGAAGCTTCTTCACTGTAGGTTTTCAAATGATGGTTCATAGTCATCTGTCTTTGATGGTTTAGATACAACAAATCCTGCATCTTGGCAGGTAGTTAGCCCTAGACATGACTCTTGTGGTCCCTTCTAACCCTATGATTCTATGATGTCATAATTGCATTCCAGTTCTCCAATCTCCATAGAGATTGCTAGAACAGACATGACTTGAGTTTCTAAGTGAAGAATGAATAGGATATATACATGTATTCTATAAAAAAAGCAAATTGGCCGTAGGCCAAAATGCCCATGATTTAAATGCATGATTTAGTGCAATACTATGTGTTACATTCCTTTTTATTTTATGTGGTTCTTCTCCACTGGAACTACATTTGGAAAGGGAATCCTGGTTTGAACTTGTACTATAAAGAAGACTAAGTTTTTTTAATGTATATGTAAACTGCTATGTAGGTGTGTCATCAAATTAAGAATATTTAATTCAGGGGTAGCCAGCCTGAGAAGGAGCCAGAATTTACCAGTGTACATTGCCAAAGAGCCACAGTAATATGTCAGCAGCCCCACATTAGCTCCCCACGCCTCCCTCCCTCTGGCAGCCCCACTGATCAGCGCCTACCCTTCTGTCCCCGCACCTCCCAATCAGCTGTGTAGTGGCATGCATCAAGTGCAGCCCAAGTGTCCTCTGCCTTTTTGCATCACTGCCTGCAGATGTAAGGGAGTGGAGCTGTTCCCAACCTCCCTCAGTTCCTTCTTAATGCCAGTGACAGTTGTTGGAGCGCTTCAAGACTTGTAGCAAGTTCTTCCCTCATTCCATTGTAGATGCCCTGTTGTTCTTAGCAGTTAATTAGGTAAAGTGTTGTTTAATTAGATTTTCATATTTGGTTTTAGTTTTTCGGTCTTTTTTTTACCAAATTGTATGATTGGGTACTGAGGTTAGTACCACTGCAACACCTCACTCTCCAGAGCTTAAGACCTGACAAGCCTTCAGTATGACAGTGCTAGAGTCATATTCAGCTGCAAGAGACCTGCATAGCCACTGTGTGCCAGTATCCCAGTGGTCCAGAAGCCTTGCAGTCAGTACCGATGCCTGTGGTCTTAGTTCACCACAGCAGGAGCATGTGGTATTGTTACCTTCCACAAAAGCTGGTGCAATTGAGAGGCAAGCCAGCAATGATATCCGCACAACTGCCATCTCCAGGTTCTCTCTGTCTTCCTCAGGTCTGACTGGCTCTGCTCCTCCATTGTCAAAGACTCACTCTTCTTCTTCAGGTTGGGAGGTGCATTCTTCTGTGTCCCAACCTAGGCAGAGGGTTGGGGGCCATGAGCCACACACCAGTCACAGCACTAGTCTCCTTCTCAGGAGTAATAGCCCTGCCAAGGTTGGTCCCAAATTGTCATTTTATTTGCATTGGCCAAGAAGATCACTATAGTTCACCGAAGAACTACATCAAATGGACAGGGTAGTCCTAACTCTAGAATGTTGACCCAAAATTTGCTCTGAATCTATCTCCCAGGAGCAGAAATATGCCATCTGAGAAAACTGTGCTGAACCAGATGACACTAAAGGTGAAATCATAGAAGTTAATGACAGTGCTCCCCTGACTTCAGTAAGGCCAGGATTTTACTTTAAAAATCTTTTAGTCACATACAGTGGAACTTAGGAAGCCCATGAAAAATATTTAAGCCACCCTGTGAGACAAATCAGTGTTTTTCCTGGTTGGCTACTGAAAGTCATTGAAGATCAAGTGGGCCCACAATTAACAGGTGTTATGAGCATCTCCTATGGGAACTACCAGACAGTCCACTGAAAAGTGTGATAGTCCATGCTGCAAACTCCTCCCCATTTTAGTTAAAGCATAACTGGAAGATTTTCTGTTTAAAAACAAACCAACAAAAACATTAACCAATATATTACAAATAGGTCTTCCTATAACCTGAGAAGAGTGAAGAGCAGAGGACTCCATGATATCAGCTGAGACCTTACCATGCAGGTCTCATTTATCTAGGGCATGGTTAGACTGGCGCTTTGCAGCGCTAAAACCCTCCATTAGCGCTACCATTACCTGATTGTACACACTTGAAAGGCACATTTTGCACATTTACTCAGGGTTTAAAGCGCTAGTGTTAAACCTCATTTTTGAGAGGCAGAAGGCTTTTAGCACTAGCGTTGTAGCGCAAGGTTGGGAATGTGGCCCAGAATTCCCAATTACATCCTCTCTGGCCACCATTTAAAACTCTTCTATCACCTCTTCAGGTGACCCCATGTCAGACCCTCCCCCATATTCCCTTTGAAATTAGAAAAACCGGCCCGCCGCTGTGGGCGGGCCGCCGGGTCCCCTGCCGCTGTGGGCAGCAGGGATGCCGTGTCCCCTGCCGCTGCCGGCGGCAGCCCTGCCGCGCTCCCAGCCGCTGACCCGGGTCCCCGCCACTGCAGGCAGGGCTGCGGGCGGGCTACCGGGTCCCCGCCGCTGCAGGCAGGGCTGTCGGGTCCCTACCCCTGCCCCGATCCCCGCCGCGGCCAGGCGGCCAGCTGCACGCCGGCCCCCCAGCCCGCCGCCGCGAGTTGCGGCAGCAGGAGCTCGCGACCCCCCGGGGAGCGCTCGGCGACCCCCCAGGGGGTCTTGACCCCCCAGTTTGAGAAACCCCGAATAACCCCTGGAAATGTTTGCAGAACTGACAGCCTGAAGTTCCCTCCCCACGCACACGTTCCCAGTTTCCCCGTCACCAAAGCAGGTTGCACCCAGCTGAATGCTGGGATACCTGCCCTATCCCGCTACTCTCACTGCCGCCAGGAGCGCTGCAAATGTGTGCATTCTTTGGCGCTACAGAGTTTAAATGTGCACAGGCTCAAGCGCGATATCTATTGCGCTAAATTGGGAAGCGCTATAAAAAAACGCGCTACAATCTGTAGTCTAGCCATAGGCCTAGAAAGCATGTAGATGCTGCAGTAATGGGTGCTACAGAAAACCCTAGCTGAACATAGCCACCCAGAGTTCTAGATTAACGTAGCCACCCAGAGTTAACAGTATTTTTATTTCATTGTTTTCTTTTTAGACCATTAATAATAATAATTCATATACCACTGAATGTATATGATATGGTCAGACTATACAGGGTGTCTTTTTTTTTCAAAATCACTCTTGTTTCATTTTCTTAAATTGCAGAAGAATATTGGAAAATATTTGAAATCCTTTTCATATAAATATTTTTATTAAAACATCAATATAAAAATTAGAATATATTCTGATATTCTTATTTGTAAGCATCCAAATGTTTTGATGTGAAAACAGTAACAGTAAGTATTAAATATTTGGAATGAAAAAGTAACACATTTGAATATCTTTAAAAAAATTATATATATATATATATATTCGTTAAAGCCGAAAGTCCGTTAT
>JAVMKO010000011.1:44565102-44607602 GCA_032164245.1 Sternotherus odoratus
TCACCAGTCCTTTGAGATGTACCTACAAGGATTATGCTGTCACTTGCCCTACCCTACTTATTTACATTCTTGTCTTCACTTGTTGGCCATCTATTATCCTACTGTATTTTCAGTTTGAAACAAAGTATTCATAAAAATAAAGAGCAGCAGAAACAAGAGCCAGCATACCTAGCTTGCCTTATGCTTGGTTGTTTTAGATAATAATGTTGGGCTTGGGTTTTTTTTCCCAGTTAATGTCCCATTTACTAAATATTTAGTTTTTCTTTTATCTATAGTCATTATTTTATGTGAAAGTTGCAGGACATTTAGCAAGCATTACAAAAAAAGTTTTATTTTAAATTGTCCCTGGTCTAACTAACTTGATTTCATTTTACTTGTGCTGTATTTAAATTTCTATTGAAAAATTTAGTCAGAATCATTGGGCAAATTATGCACCTTAAAATAATTTTCTTATCATTTCATACTTAGGATCCAAATACAACATTTAGATGCTCAAACTGATGTTAACTGGAATATCCCTTATTCTCTTTGATTAACATATGACATTTAGACTATGTTTCTAATTTTATATTGACTGGTTGTGGTACGCTTGATCTACCATACTACTCATGGGTCATACCAGCAGTGCAACAAATAACTCTTGTCTATAAGCCTGATCTGAAGCCCAGTGAAGTCAATGGATAGACTTCCTTTGATGTCAACCTTTGAATCAGGCACTAATGGAACTTGAGGCTTGGATGAGCTCTGGATGACTGTGCTTTAATCTAGAGAAGACTGAGATAATATGGGTTAGAAGTAGGAAGAGTTACTGAAATTAACATGGACAAACCGAGTGAGAAACTTTGGTTTGTCATAAAATTAAGTTGCTTCTGGACACCCTCGCTTCTGTGCAAAGAAAGTTTTTATTTTCCTCTTTGTTTTTAGTGAGAATAGTACAACCTTTTTTTCTCCCGTGTAGACCTTGCTATAATTATCCACTCCTTTTTCATCTCAGGATTAGAAAGCTGAAATACACTCTTTCTGGGACTTGCTTTTGTACCACTTGGAAGTTGAACCTAACACAGACTGTCTTGATGCTCTCATAAGTGGATTTACACATGGGGAGCACGTTCCACTAGTGCTCTAATATCTACACTGGCTTTCACTTCAGTTCCTGATGGAACTCAAGGTGTTGATAAACATTTTTCAAAAGCACCTATATTAGGTCCTTAATTTCCATTGGAAAAAATTGATCCTAAATTCTATTGACTTCAATGAGAAGTAGGTTTCTAATTCCCTATTGCTTTAGAATATGTGACTTAGTCCCTCAAGTCACATACGTACTTTGGAAATTTTTGCCCATAGTCACTTTTCATAGAATCCTAGAATATTAGGGTTGGAAGAGATCTCAGGAGGTCATTTAGTCCAATCCCCTGCTCAAAGCAGGACCAACACCAACTAAATTATCCCAGACAAGGCTTTGTCAAGCCGGGCCTTAAATACGTCTAAGGATGGAGATTCCACCATCTCCCTAGATAACCCATTCCGGTTCTTCACCACTCTCCTAGTGAAATAGTGTTTCCTAATATCCAACCTGCCACCACTAAGAACAGCCTAGCTCCATCCTCTTTGGCATCCCCTTTCGGGTAGTTGAAGGCTTCTATCAAATCTCCCCTCACTCTTCTCTTCCGCAAACTAAAAAAACCCATGTAGCAGGGTGCTGCTGCAGAAGGCACCTAATCAGCCCCTGCTCAGCCATCCCCAATCAGGAGAGATGGTTTGGGGCTGGGGAGAGCTGGATGCCTGGCCTGTGGATTGGCTACACCTGCTGGCCTTTAGGCTATAAAGGCTGGAAGGAGCCAGAAGGTGGGGGGGAATGGCCAGAGTAAGGTCAGTCTCCTGGCTGCTGTGTTTGGGAGGAGCCAAGTAAGCCTCTCTTGTATTTAGTTGACACTGGTGGTGGGCACTATATTGTGAATAATAAAGGACACAGGTGCTGCACACTAAAGCCTTGCAGAGCTTTTATTTGGGCAGCCAGCGGGCTGCAGAAAGCAGAGGAGCAGAGAGAGACCCTGTGACACCACGGTTCCCTCATCCTTTCCTCTTCAGTCATGTGCTCCAGCCCCCTAATCATTTTTGTTGCCCTACAGTGGATTCTATCCAATTTGTCCTCATTCCTTCTGTAGTGGGGGGACCAAAACTGGATGCAGTACTTCAGGTGGCATCACCATTGCTGAACAGAGGGGAATAATCCCTTTCCTACTAATACAGCCCAATATGCCGTTGGCCTTTTTGGCAATGAGAGCACACTGCTGACTCATATCCAGATTCTCGTCCACTGTAATCCCCAAGTCATTTTCTGCAGAACCGCTGCTAAGCCAGTTGATTCCTCAGCCTGTAGCGGTGCATGGGATTATTCCATCCTAATTGCAGGACTCTGCACTTGTCTTTGTTCAAAGTAGAACCATTGTGAAAAATTGTTCTGCCTTTCTAACTGGAACAAATACGCATGGAAACTAAAGGACAAGTTTGGAAAGTTTATGATTGAGATAAACCCGTTACTATGCTGCTGAAGAATGGATCTTTTAAGCAGTTGCAACTATCTTAGAGAAAATTCTTTGCATTGCAGGTCTCTCTTTGTGTCCTGTTCCCTATCATGTTCTATATAGGTCATGTTTCTCCTTCCAGTCAAGTGGGACTATAGTTTCCATTTATTCCTCCTTATTTTATCTCCCAGAATGTCCAGCTTTAAAGGGCCAGGGCCCATAACAAGCATACTGGACTGTACGTGTTCTAAAGGACCAGTGCCCTGGTAAAATATGTATAATTTTTCATTTGCTGCCTAAATCCCCAAGTGATTGTATCATATAAATGCTCATTTGTTCGTCCCTCTGATACTTGGAATATATTTGATATTCATTGTTGCAAAGGAACATACAATATAAATGCTTTCCTAATCAAAAAAGCCTTTGTGCATAAGAAACATTACAGTTAAACGTATAATGTGGCTGAATTAAACATTGTACTTGTTTTCCTTGTGCTCCGTGTTTTTCTAACGATACATTTCTTGAAGCAACTTTACTTACAAATGGTAGACACTGAAAATACAAAGTATAGTAATTAAACTATAGTATTTTGTGTGAGAGAGAAAGATCTATTACACACATATATTTCTTTAATGATCAGGAAGAATGTATTGAATACATGTAACAAATTATGCTTCTCTAAGTAAATACAATTAAAGTTGGACCATGGCATTACCTTTCACCTCTGCAAGCATATAGATATAAATATGGCTTGGGTTGAAAGTGAAATAAATCTGAACATCAATTTAGTTATCTAGTGAATGCTTTTTTCAGATCACAAAATCCATACTTGATTGGCACAGTTAGGAAGAGGAGGCAGTCTTTACAGAACTGGAAAAGTAAGGGTTATGCAGATCAAGGCTGAGGGACCTTAGCAGAGTTTCAGGAGCCAACGTCTGAACTGCCCCTGCTGTTATAATTGCTCTAGCACCTGTACAAGTAACTCCAGTTTTAAATGCTCAAGATTCAACTACACTTTTTAAAAAGTTTGGGTCTAGTTGTGGTGTGTAGGGTTTTGCAATCTGAGTGATATGTGCTGCACATAATGAGCAAATAAAGGAATGTCAATAGGCGAAGGTGCTAGAAGTCACTTGGTTTCTGTTTCTACTCACTAGCTGCATGACCTTGGGCAACTACCTCAATTTCCTCATGTGTAAAATGGGGTTAATAAGGCTTGTAATTTGGTACTGCTTTGAGCAGAGGGTTGGACTAGATGACCTCCTGAGATCTCTTCCAACCCTAATCATCTGTGATTCTATGGTTCATATGTCTAGTATATAAAATAGCAAACTAAAGTGCCTTTAAAAACATGGCCAATGAATTTAGAAAAATGATTTCCCACTTCATATTAAAACTGTAAATGAAGACAGTAAGTTGTCAAAATACACTAATATAATTCCATTTTTGGAAATTGCGTATTTAATGTCGAAATGTGAACTACTACATATTATCTCTTTTGGAAAGAGTTTTTGCTACAAGAGGAATAATGGCAGCATACTCAGCAGGCTGCAGTTGGATGAGATAGCATGCTTGCAGCATTTCCTTGCAGCATAATTGCAGCATCAATGAACCATGAATTCAGCCTAATTAACATAACTGGAACCACTGCAATCATGCTGCCATTCAATTTACTTTTTGAACATTCTGGTGAAGCATCACGGTTTCACTATTTTTTGTTGAAATGCCATAGAGTTCTCTCCACCTACTGCTTCCCTGGCACTGTTCTGCAGTATATATATTGTTTAAAGGTAACCCAAGAACTTTGGTGATGTAAGATCATTAGATCATTTATTTCCAGTAATTCTGTATTAATCTTCATGTATAAATTTAACACATTGATATGATGCAAAACTCAGGGAATAAATGCATGGAAAACTTGTAGTCTCAAGGATAGATATAGACTTTAAATAAATTAATAAATTAATTTTAAGGCAAATAACTCCATGGTTTGTTAGAAATAGTAGTATTTATTTTAAAAGTTTTTTTTCCAAATAGTATTTTCTGTGGTGCAGTTGAAACATTTATTTGATAACTTGTCTCAGAGATACTTTTATACAAAAGATTTGCATTCCATATTTTTGAAGTGTGCTAGTCAATAAAAACCTTCTTATTGTAATTATCATTTGTTTTATAGTTGCACCCATATATAGCTCTAGGCACTGTACAAATGCATAGTAAGTGTCAGTCCCCCGCCTCAAAGAGCTTGCAATCTAAATATATAAGGCAAATAAAGGGTGGGAGGGGAAATAGAAGCACAGAGAGGAGAAGTGACTTGCTTGAAGGTGCACAGCAGGTCAGTGGCAGGATTGGAAATAGAATGATGATCTTCTTAGTCCTCACCACTTTCCTATGTACTAGACCATGCTGCCTTTCTACTCACTATATGTGGGATTAATAACCTTGTATATGGTAGGCTTAGCCTTGCTTTGTTTATATTCTTGCACTACACCTGTTATGGTGTGTGAGCACCTTCTAAAAGTATCCAAGATCAATTACATCAACAAAGTTTCTTTTCCATTCATCTCCTCACAATTTTGGGGAGTAAATTACATATTTTTACCTGCATTGCAATGCTAAACAATTCTGAATCACTTTGTGGGAAAGCAAGTTCAAATCAGTGAGTTTTGCATTTGAATCTGGAAGTAGTAAGATTTGAGGTCATTCTTGGTTATTTCTAGAATTAATTCCACAATCTCAGGGTTGACTGCTCAGAAAGCCACTTCTGCTGCATACACAAACCTGATCCTCGAAATAAACAATTCCATTTTCTCTGAAGAGTGGAGCTGTTGAAGGTAGTTGAGATCCCACCAGGGTGAGACAATCTTTTAGGTATCTCGGGCTCAGTCCATTGAGGACTAAATATGATAAACTTGATCAGATATTAAACTGTTTGTCAGTGAGTGAGTGTACAGAAGTAACGTATTCTTGGTATCATGTTGCTGTGATAGTGTGTTGCTGCATTTTACATAAGTTGCTGCTTTTCCAAGGCTAATGCTTTCAAGCTAAAATATATTGTATTGCAGTAATTAAATCTGAAAGTAATGAAAAGCATGTATGATTGAGGTTAGGTCATCACTGAAGAGAATGGGGAATTCTTCTATCAAGTTGCAGATGACAGCATATTTTACAGCTGATACTGTCTGACAATCTAGTGTCAGTGAGTAGTCTAGAAGGACTTCTGATTTGCAGTCTAGATATTGTTGGAAGGAAAAGGGGGGAAGTCACTCATAGTGTTTCCCTCTGTCTAAGAGGATAATCTCCATCTTCCCTGGGCGTAACTTCATCTATTTCTTCCGTATCTACATGCTGATATCAGTCAGCTCTATGATCATGACTCACAGGCTCTGCAGCTCCTCAGTTCATTGAATTGCTGCTGTTATCACTGAATATATCAGCTTCAGGAATATAATTGTTAAACTTCTCACTCTGAGCATTTAAGTGTTTAATTTAGCTGTTGGATCTCTTGAAATTGAGGTAAGTCATAGCTGGAATCAAGATGCCTTCCGTTCTTGATCTTTCCTTCAGTTAGCATCTGACACTGAATGAACTGCTCTTTCAGATCTCCACTCTAGTAAGGGTAGAATCTCTTGTCAGAGCTCTTTGCTTCAATTGTATAGGAGAGATAGGGAAGTCCCTCTCTGGGAAAGAATCCAATTTCATCCTCTGAAAGTGATTATGCAAAATGGCACTTCATAAAGGAGTAGACTGTGCATCCTGGGGGCAACTGCATTGGAGGGATATGAATATCATGGTGTATAGCCCTGCATGTAAGAATGGGTGTTTTACATGGGCAGCCTATAAGTAGGGGTGTTTCAAGTCAAGAGTCATCATGTGTCTCAAATCAGAGAGGTAGCCGTGTTAGTCTGGAATAGCAGAGGTAACAAAGTCCTGTGGCACCTTAAAGACTAACTATAAAGTTTTGAAGCATGAGCTTTCGTGGGCTAATACCCACTTCGTCGGATGCAAGCAGTGGAAGTGTCTCAAGGGAGCAAGCACAGTAGGATTAATGTCTCAGGGTAGCTGGATGCAAAAAGATGAACATGTCTGGGAGAAGCCCAAAGTAGAGAACTGAGGGAAGAGTGGTCCACCCGTGTCCTTCTCCAATAATTTTGCAATCTCCCAACCACAGTTCTGCCATCTCTGGAAAAAGCAATGGAAGCTCCCCACCAACACCTTCCATTCAGCCTCCTTATAAATATTCATTTATTTCTGTTAACTGGTGTTTCTCTTACATGCTACTTGAAACCTAAGTGATTATAGATATCTATTGGAAACATCTCACTTTTAAAAAAATCAAGTTAATATAAAAACTTCTTGCTAGTATATGAATTTCATATTGTTAGTCTGCTACTGATAGAATCTTTTTTTTCCTATTGTGGAATCATATAGAAATAGAAAATGCATTGTATGCAGAACTTGAACATCATGGTTTTCAAAGAGAGTAAGACAATACAGAAGAAACTTTTCTAACTTAAACCAGTGCTTCTGATGTAAATGCCAATGTGACCTTTGTTATATATGTTTTTGATAAGTATGTAGTATAACCTTGAATTCCTTGCATACTTAAAATTAAAATATGTAGATATTCTATGAAATGTCAGATATTCACAGTAATGTAATTGCAGTAATAGTGACATAAGCATTCTAGGCTGTGGTTCAAGAAGTCATGAATTCCTACTGTATGATTCCCAGTGATTTTTAGAGAAGCCTTAGGGATTTAGGTGGCTAAATCCCATTGACTTTCAATGATATTTAGGAACTTATTTTTTTTATACTACTTTGAAAATCCCTACCTCTATCACTGTAGTATCTGGCTCTTTCCCAATCTGTAATGTATTTATCCTCACCATACCTCAATGAGAAAGGGAAATACTATTATCCCAGTTTTACAGAGGGGGAACTTAGGCATTGAGAGGCTAAATCATTTGCCCAAGGTCACAGTGATCACACTGTGGCACAGCATGGAATTAAACCAAGCCTCCCAAGGTGTAGGATACTGCCCTAACCTGGACCATTCTTCTCTTTAATGCAGGTCTCATCACTTGAGCTTACGAGTACAGTATTATATTATTATGTGGAGCACATTGTACTGAATTTATAAAACCAAGCTCTCTCTTACTCTAATATGTGACGTGCCTATCAAAAATAAAGTAAATACAATGCATCACCATCCACATGTTGAACTATGCAAGAAATACAGTTCTGTTTCACTAGAAGTGTAGTGGCCTCATGGGACATGCTATAGGATTTTGCAGGGCCCCAAGGACCCAAAAAATTCCATTGGGCATATTGAATTCTCTTCTCAGAAGAATCAAGTCCCCGTAGTCTGTTACAAAGCTTTGACGTTTCATTTTCTCTGCAGGGGTATGTTTGAACATTTTCTTTGTCTAGGCACTGTATATTTTCATATTCAAAAAACACTTGAAATCAGCTAACAGAAATGCAGGCCCAGTGACTACTACCCAAAGCAAGGCCCTATTTCCATAAGACTCTTAACCTCATGTGCAACTGTAAGCATGTGAATGTGAATATTGACATCAGAGTCAATAAGACCACTCACATTCTTTAAATTATGCATATGCCTAAGGCCCTTCCTAAAATGGGGAGCCAAGAGCATATCAGAAGATTGAGGGAGAAGCACTCAAGCACGTTGGGTTCAGAGAAGAGAATGACTCATGAGTTGCCTCTCTTTCTGGACTCATGAGCTTTTGCGTTACTGTATTAGCCAGGATGACAGTCTGGGGCCCAAGAATTTGCTTCAGTTGATTATACCTAAGGCTGGTCCTTGGGAATTGCTCCTGCTGAGGAACTTATCCAAAAAGCCTTTAGGAACTGATAGCAGAAGTGCGGCTCCCTTGGTACCAGGAGCAATAACTCCATCAGAATTGTCACTGAATTCAACAAGTGCAGGATCAAGCACTTAAATTGTCAGTGGGTCGAAACTTATCAAATGGCTTCTTAGGCAGGATCTATATTTTACTTAGCTAAAATTGTTTTGAAAAGACTCATTTTTATTTACATAGCTTAATTTGGACCTGATCTCTGGCCTTATTGAAAATTGTAACTTTAAAATAGTTTAAATTAACAGAACAGATTTTCATAAATGGACCATAATGGGGACTAATACCTACCATGTTTTTTTATTTTTTGTTTTTATTTAATCAATCTATACATACAAGTCATAAGCTCTATGTATCTCATGTGCACACAGTATACTACAGGACCTGTTACCGTTGATGAATGATTGTTCTTCTTATTGTTTTAGTGACAAAGAATCTTGTAGCACCTTATAGACTAACAGATTTTAGGGATCATGAGCTTTCGTGGGTTAAGACCCACTTCATCAGATGAATGTTGTGGAAATCTCCAGAGGCAGGAGATTGTTTTAGTGGTGAATCTCTTTCAGTTCTTTCCTTAAGCAGTCTACAATGTCTGCTAGATAGTTTAGAAAGCTCTATTTTCTTTTACTTTTCTTCTGGGTTTTATCATTCATCTATCCATTCTTTTATCAAAAAGTTTTATTTTCTAGCCAAAACTCTTTAGTGATAAATTTTTCAAAGTCGGGGATCAAGCTAAGAACTAAATGTTGCTGAGAAAGGGTTTAAGGGAGTTTAAGGTAGCCGGTTTGGTGGGTTGTTGTAAGACTGTGCCTGGAAATGAACTGTTTTGAAAGAAAGGTAGAGGAAGCAGTGCCTATTAAAGATACCTTAAAAAGGTTATGATAGGCATCCAACCTATGTGGATGGGCGATCAGAACTTTCCAGAACCTTATTGCTGATTTGAGTCAGACATCTACTGTATGTAAATGTACAGAAGATTACTCAATTCCCATACATTGCAAGTAAAATAAAGTCAAGCTTGTTACTGACTACAGTAACTAAGGGCAGGGTAGCAGATTGGCGGATAGCAATCGATCTGTTGGGCGTTGATTTATCGCGTCTAGTCTAAACGAGATAAATCAATCCCTGAGCACTCTCCCATCGACTCCGATACTCCACCGCTGCAGTAAGTCGACCTAAATATGTCAACTTCAGCTACTCTGTTCTCATAGCTGAAGTTGTGTATGTTGGGTTGATCCCCCCTCCTAATGTCCACCAGGGCTAAGAAATTACAGAGCAAAATATTTTGAATGTAGTTTGAAATTGTGTTTCAAGTTTAATGTACTGCAAAACAACACATTTGAATAGTTACCTGATGTGGCAGAAATACAGAATAACTGTTCTGTTGTAAGATATAAGAAACAAAATAATGGATTTTTTTGGAGAACAAATATTTTATTCTTTGTTAATGGATGCAAGTTCTGACGAATCTCATACTCTGAAAAGTTAAGTGTCAGAAATAATTAATCTAAAAGTGTGAAGGGAATAAATTGCAATCAGAAGTTAAGAACTTTTTCTCACTACTGTGTGTAAAGATATTATTTTAGGACCACTTATATTTACTTTTCAAGTACTATTTTTTATCTTTAGTTCCCCCATTCCTTTCACTGATGATGAGAGTGAAAACAACCTCTCAAATAATTTTTAGAACTTTACGTATCATTACTTTTATTTTTCTCTCTAGTCTGATATACTTTGTCTTACTGATAGAATTGATAGCATTGTCCACATTATCAGTTGCTTGCACTATTAATTGTCCATAGCAGACATATGCCAACATTTTCAAATTTAGTTACATGAATTCAGATTTGTTTGGGGTAGGTTTTTTTAGTATATTTTGTTTCCTTTCTTTAAATACCACCATATAGCTCTCAAGAATAGACTGAGCAGAAGAGACCATCCTGCTGAGACAATTTCTGTTTTTATGCTTTTTTTTTTCTTTTCCCAAATACCTAAGAATGACAATGTTTAACTAGCCCTCTGTTAAACCAGAAGATTTGCTTCTCTGGTTTAAAGATATATTTAAAGATGTGAATAGGCTTGTGTTTGTATTCAGATAATATTTGTGTATGGATTTATTTTATTTTTTTTGTTCATGGAATATTTGGATTTAGAAAACATCTAATGGATATAATGGGGTAAAACAAATTATGATGAGAAGGAAAGTGGAGACAAACTTTTAGTTTTTAAAATTATTTTATTATGAATGTATGTAACTTATTTTTATTATTATTTATTATGTATATTGCAGTAGCACATAAGGAGCCCAGTCTTGGATAAGTCGCTGTTGTGCTAGGCACTGTACAAACACACCAACAGAAAAATGGGTAGAAAGGTCTTAAGAAGGTATTTGAAGGCTGGCAGAGAGCTGGCTTTGCAGATGTTTTTAAGGACCTCCCCATACACATCTTCATGAACTAATTTTGGTAGAAATAACAAAGGTAGCCCTAGATGGGCAGGACATAGTACCAAATAGAAAGACAGCAGTGCATTGACTGGCAGCTGGAGTTCAGTGCATACCACAGCAACATCCCAGCTCAGAGCTGGCTGGAGGTGCCTCTTTTGTGGGTAAGGGCAGAAGCCTGCTGAGTTTTTGAGGCAGCTGGACCAGATTATCTGTTTTGATTTGTGTTGGACTGTTTAGGTTTTGAAAATTAAATCCATTCCTAAAGAAAGAAACTGAAATTATGCTATTGTTGGGACTTTATTTGATGTAGAGGCTTGCAAGTCGGCTCTAGTAGCTTACACTGCCCTAAAATGATGCTATCGAATAACAATACCATTAAGGCACTTTTAGTGTCTGGTACCAAAAATTGATTTTTAAAAATGTATTTATTTTATTTGTTTTTGTTTTGTGTTGGGTTTTTTTGGGTGAATTTATTTATACTACCCGTCATTGTGTCACTACAATTCAGAATTATAATTATGAAGAATAATAGGGGGAATGAATATTAATCTTTCTTTTAAAAGTCTTGAAGTACAGCCTATCTACAGAATTTCAGTGAATTTTAACTGTAAGAGAAGTCTGAAATTACCTCATTTTTCTGTTGTTAAGATCATTCAGGACAAATAAATGGGCTGAAACTGGGCTCTAAACTTCTTATTTTTTAGTTATTTGTAATTCATAAATTAATTGACATATCTACATATAAATTTTCAAAATTCTTTTTGTACTCAAAGGGCAAGTACTGTAATTTTGGGGAGAATGAGCTGTATTTATGTATAAGAAAGTGCTTGGATCACTGATTTAAGGGCAAAACTCAGCCCAACCTTCACCATGGAACCATGAGCAATGCTTCCATAAACACATACAGTGCAAGATATAGTCTGTGAATTCCTGCTCCTTACCAACACCATCCTCTGACTCACTGCATCCAAAAACAGACCCTGGTAGTGCTCTGTGTTGTTTTTTTTTCTCACTTCTGTGCCTAAACACTAGATCAGGCATGTCCAAAGTCCGGCCCGGGGGCCAATTGAGGCCCGTGTTCTAATTTTCACCGGCCCGCAGACTGTTTTCTAAAATCAATAATATGCAGCCTGCCAGCACTGTCGCCAACCAGTGCGCGGAGCCGCAGCCGAAGGAGAGGGGCGGGGTCAGTAAGAGGCGAGCGGGGGGGGGGAAGAGCGGAGGCGGAGCCGGGGGAGAAGAGCGGAGGCGGGGCCGGGGCACGAGGCGAAGCGAGGCGGAGCTGGTGGAGAAGAGCGGAGTTGGGGCCGGGGCACGAGGCGAAGCGAGGCGGAGCCGGCGGAGAAGAGCGGAGGCGGAGCCGGGGCCGGGGCACGAGGCGAGGCGAGGCAAGGCAAGCTGGGGGAGGGGGGGAGTGAGAGCACGGCCGGAGCGGGGAGGGAGGGAGGGAGGGAAGAAGAGCGAGAGCACGGCTGGAGGGGGGGAGGGAAGAAGAGCGAGAGCACGGCTGGAGGGGGGGAGGGAAGAAGAGCGAGAGCACGGCTGGAGGGGGGAGGGAAGAAGAGCGAGAGCACGGCTGGAGGGGGGGGAGGGAAGGAGAGCGAGAGCATGGCTGGAGGGGGGGAGGGAAGGAGAGCGAGAGCACGGCTGGAGGGGGGGAGGGAAGGAGAGCGAGAGCACGGCTGGAGGGGGGGGGAGGGAAGGAGAGCGAGAGCACGGCTGGAGGGGGGGAGGGAAGGAGAGCGAGAGCACGGCTGGAGGGGGGGAGGGAAGGAGAGCGAGAGCACGGCTGGAGGGGGGGAGGGAAGGAGAGCACGGCTGGAGGGGGGGGAGGGAAGGAGAGCGCGGCCGGGGGGGGAGGAGAGCGCGGCCGGGGGGGGGGGGGGCTCGGCCCTCACACATCTTCGCCTTACCAAATCTGGCCCTCTTTCCAAAAAGTTTGGACACCCCTGCACTAGATAATAAATATATTATTTTAAGGAGAATGTTAATGTATGTATTTTCTTTTGTTGATTTTTGGAAAAAGAACAGTGAGAACATCTTCTTGTCTTGTTTTGCTCCCAAGAAGCAGTACAAAGAGAGCAGGAAAGTGCTTCCAAACAGCACCCAAAACTATTGAAGATGTAAATCCAGCCGCTAATTAGCTGGAATCCTCTCGTGAGACTTGGAAATTTCCCTTACCTTATTTTGGCACATGCTCTTCTGAATATCCAACAGCCAAATATTTTCTGGTTTATGTTCAGAAATTTTGCATTGCCAAGTATTACTTGTATGCATGCTGTCTGGCAAATTTGTTATTTGATTTGCCCATAATAAAATGTGACTGAATAATATGACTAAGATGCAGTCCCTCGCTGGAGGAAGAATAATTTTATCTGGAGGGGAGTGGAAAAGGAAAGAGGTCTGGGTAATGGTGACAGAAGGTGAAGATACGCAGATGGAGATGCTACTGAAAAATAGGATATTCAATGTCAGGGTTGGTGCAGTGCTGTGATTAAATTTAAAAAAATGTACCATGGGTGTTTATACTTCCAAGAAAGTACTCAATGACCACTTCTTGACAACTGTGTACAGTAAACCCTCAATTTAACGGACCTCGATTTAACGGACTTCGGATGCAACGGACAAAATTTCTGAGCAAGTCTGATGCATTCCTGATCTATTTCTGGCGGGCTGGCTGACGGCTCCTGGCTGCCGCCCGGGTCCAGGCAGTGGGCGGGCTGGCTGCCGGCTCCCGCCTGCAGGCGGGCGGGCTGGCTGGCTGCCGGGTCCCGCCCGAGTCCCGGCAGCAGGCGGGCTGCAGAGCTGCCGCCCCGACCCTCTGGCGGGTGGGCTGCTGCTCCGACAGCTCTTTTTTTAAAAATTATTAAATTACGGACTTTTTGATTTAACGGATACCCCCTCGCCCGAATTAGTCTGTTAAATGGAGGTTTTACTGTACTGTCACAGCTACAAAAGTGAGGTGAGACCATAACTCCATGAAACTCTACATCAGAAGAACTGTGAAATCTCTCCACTTCAGCTAACCACCATTAAATTTTTATTTTATATCTGTTCATTTCAAAAGCTCTTTTTAAAAGAAATATGTATTTGAGCATTTTAATTCATTACTCTTTTTTGTAATATGGGAAGGTGACCAAATGCAATTAAGAAAATGAAGCATTTTCTTCTGAACACTTCTCTACTCTACTTTTGTGCTTAAGAAACCTCAATAAAGTACATTTTTGCATCATATAATTTCAAGTCACTTATCAATAAACAAAATCCCAACAGATATCAATAAATGGCTCTGATTATTAAATATAGGATGTGACCCTTCTCCTGAGCTAATCATGTACTCCTAGTTATAAATATAAGCATGTAACTTACCCACAAGTCAGGGCTAGATATAAAACAAAACTCCAGTATTATCAAGCTGGAAATGTAACAAATTTTTCAAAAAGGGGTCGTATATTCACAAAACAATGGCTGTTTTTAGCCCCCAAATTTCAGTGAGATAATCCATAAATTAATTTTGATAAAACTTGAAGGACCATCATCCTTAAATGAATCCAAGAGGATTATATTGCTTGTTGAAAATTACAGTTTAACTTATCCGAATTTTGCCTTTCTAGTTTAAAAGACCAGCTAAAGCAGTTCCAATATAAATGGTTAGGTTTACTTAGCAGTAATTTCATATCTGTGAAGACACATTTGGTCTCAGACATTAAAAATGTATGTAAAAAAAGCATTGTATGCTTACCCTTAGTGTTTAAAGTATACCTGTGTGTCACATATTTTGCATGTTAATACCAGAGGAGATTAAACTCAATGTACTTACCAAAAAACAGCAGTTTTCTTGATAAAAACTGAAATCATCCATGTAACTTTCTTCCAAGAGTTAGCATCTGTATATTTTTTTCCCCAGACCCACTTTCTACCCAATAGTGAAGTCACATTTCCTTGTAAACTTGCATGAGATCTTAAAAGAAAAACAAAAAACACCCCTTGGTTTTATTAATACATTCAGCAATATAATCTCCAACCTTCCTGTTTTAGGCTGAATGTTTCCTTCTTAATGTAAAATAAATAAATTCCTATGAGGAAGATAGCTATAAAAACCTTTGTATCCAGAATCAAACTTGGCACAGAAGAAGCGGATATCATTTTGACAATCACCGGTGAAGTAGGGCTGGAAGGGATCTTGAGAGGTCATCTAATACAGCTCCCTGCACTGAGGCAGCACCAAATATACCTAGACCAATGGTTCACAAATTTTGTACTGATGACCCCTTTCACATAGCATGCCTCTGAGTGCGAACCCCCTCCACCACCCTTATAAATTAAAAGCACTTTTAAACATATTTAACATATAAATGCTGGAGGAAAAGCAGGGTTTGGGGTGGAGGCTGACAGTTTGGGACCCTTCAGATAATAGCCCCATAACCCCGCTCAGTGCTCCAGGTCCCTGGGTTGAGAACCCCTGACCTAGACCATCCCTGGAAGGTGTTTGTCTAACTAGTTCTTAAAACCCTCTAATGATGGGGATTCCACAGCCTCCCTTGGAAGCTTATTCCAGTGTTAGCTATCTTTATAGCTAGAAAGTTTTTCCTAATAGCTAACCTAAATCTCCCTTGCTCCAGATTAAGCCCGCTACTTATCATCAGTGGACATAGAAAAGAATTGATCCCTGTCTTCTTTATAACAGCCCTCAGCCTATTTGATGACTGTTATCTGGTTCCCCCATCAGTTTTATTTTCTCAAGAGTAAACATACCCATTTTTTAAAACCTTTCCTCATAGGTCAGGTTTTTTAAAATCTTTTATCAGTTTTGTTGCTCTCTTCCAATTTGTCCACATCTTTCTTAAAGTGTGGTGCCTAGAACTGGACACAATACTCCAGCTGACGCTTCACTACTGCCAAGTAGAGCAGGACAGTTATTTTCCATGTCTTATATGTAACACTCCTTTTAATGCATGTCAGAATATTAGCCTTTTTTGCAGCTATATCATATTCTTAATTTATATTCAATTTGTGATACACTTAAACCCCCAGACTCTTTTTCAGGAAGACTAATTTCTAGTCAGTTATTTTCATTTTTGTAATTATGATTACTTTTTTTTCCCTGAAGCGTAGTACTTTGCACTTGTCTTTACTGAATTTCATCTTGCTGATTTCAGATCAATTCTCCAATTTTCAAGGTCCTTTTGAATTCTAATCTTGTCCTCCAAATTTCTAACAACCCATCCCAGCTTGGTATCATTTGTGAAATTTATAAGCATACTAACCATTCCATTATAAAACAGTGGATCCAGGACAGACCCCTGCAGGATTCCACTATATTTCTCCCCCCTAGTTTGACTGTACGCAAATGACATTTACTCTCTGAGTATGGTCTTTCAACCAGTGTTGCCCCCACCCTAGAGTAATTTATTTTAGATCACATTTCTTTAGTTTACTTATGAGAATGTAATGTGGAACTTTGTGAAATGCCTTACTAAAATCAAGATATATCATATCCACTGCTGCTTCTCCATACACTAAGACAGTAATCTGGTCAAAGAAGGAAATTATTTTAGTTTGGCATGATTTTTTCATGGGAAATCTATTTTGGCTATTATTTGTAACTCTTTTATCCTCCAGGTGCTTACAAATTGATTGCTTAATAATTTGTTCCAGTATCTTTACAGGTATCAATGTTAGGTTAACTCTGGTCTATAATCCTCCAGATCCTCTTTTTCCCCTTTTCAAAGACAGATGCTATGTTTGGTCTTCTCTAGTCCTCTAGGACCTTACCTGTCCCCTATGAGTTCTCAAAGATAATTGCTAATGGTTCCAGTTCTGTTTCAGGAATCTAAAAGTTACCAGAAAGTGCATGAATAACAATAATAAGGGAGTTCAGCAGTTCTTACAGCTCTAATTATAATGATTTACTTCTGAGATGAAATAATGCTTGCCCAAAGAGACCCGTTTATGAGTTGCAAAGACAGTATTTAGGAGCTTATGTTCTGTTCCCAGTGGTCACCATTTTCTAAAATCATACTGTACTTGTTCTGGGCATTTCTTCATTTCCTTATAGCTGGGAATAGGACTCCTCTGTATCTGTCCGAAAAGAGAATGGCACAGAAGAATACAATCCAGGAGTGGATTGTTAAAAGGCCTAAGCCTATTTTATGGTTTCTTTTAGATAAGGTTACCTTTTTAGAAAACCATCACAGAACCAGTGCTCACCTTTTGGTTAAGACAGACTAATATGACAACAAACCACTATTCTCCTTTATCTGTATTCAGACCTTTAAAATTTCCAGCTTATTTCTTAGATTCATTGGCAGCTATGTGTTCCTTAATGGAGGCTGGGGTGGAATAGACACACATGCTTTTCTGGTAATCATTGCTTTGTAGATTTCTATAGGATAATCTGGAAAGGTAAATTTATCTGCTAGCAGATTTCTTCAGTCTTTGCAATAAGATTAAATATTCTCCTGGGGTAAAGGAAGTTCACTAGAAGTAATATTCCGAAATGTCCATAATCTTTGATTTAATCATCAATGTAGGAGTTCTCTTCAAGAAAAGAATGATTTTTAAAAGCTTGTAGTAGTACTTAGCTTTATAAGGGACTTAACACATTCTTCCTTTATTTTTATATGCAAATTTATCAGGAATTAGTCATTTTGTGAAAGTCACAAAGAAAGTGATCAATTAATAGTATATTGCCTACTAGTGCTAGTCCGTGTCATAGCTTGTGATTTGACATATGGTGCTAATTTGTCACTCTTCCTACCATGAGGAACTTTTGCACATTTAGTAGGCTGTTCTTTATCCTCCTCCCACTCCCCCACCACCTTTTTTGTTTGTTTGTTTGCTTATGTGATCAGTTAAAACTGATACACTGTATTGTGAGTGAATATACCTCTGGCTTCTCCAGCTATGTATGAAAGCCCAAATGACAGATATATACCGTGTATTCAAATATTTTGACTGGGTTTGAAGCCAAGAATATTGGAGTGGCAGTCCATGAAGAACAACCCCTCAATTGTTGTTAAGGAAATGTGTTATATTGTCACTAACTATTAATTCATTAGAACTCAAGAAACTTCCCCAATTTCAAAATGCAATTTTTCATCTATGGTTACGAAGTGGTAGTATGACCTTGAAAAAATTATGAATACTTCATCTTTTTCCTACAAGCTGTCTTCTAGAAGAGCCACCTTTGCCCCTTAAACTGTGTTTCCTGCTGAGCAGCACAGTTTTCTCTCATACTGAAGTTTCTGTGTTCCTGATACTAAACAAGCCCTTAGTTATTGATCAGTATCAGAGGGGTAGCCATGTTAGTTTGGATCTGCAAAAGTGACAAAGAGTCCTGCCTTATAGACTAACAGATGTATTAGAGCATAAGCTTTCGTGGGTGAATACCCACTTCGTCTGAATTTCTGTTGAGAAGCTCATCATCTGTGCCTTGCTACAGATACAATCTGCTATTGGATCTCTAGTTTTGTGAGCTTTCAATTAATTTAACTTTAGCTATGGAGGCGTTGAGAATCCTCTGTCTACAATATGTAGTCTCCATGCACACGTGTGGTTGTGTAAATGATGAGAGAAGATGGGTATGGGGGGCAAAAGAAGCATGCACACACAGAGATATGTACTTGCACATAGTTGTTGTCAGTGAGACGGATTGGGGAGAGCTGGAGCAAACTTATTTTAAATATGAAATGCATTTGACTCCAACGGTATTGGATTTCCTTAAAAGTTTATGTAGCCAATATTAGAGTATCACCTCTTCAGGGCAAGGGCTGTGTCTTCCTATGATTATAGATAGTACCCAGAACACTGGTGCCCCAATCCTGACTGGGCACTTTCGATGCTGCCACAATATAAGAAATAATAATAACTACTATTAGGTTTCACAAGACGCTTTCTGCAGTGAAAAAGACAGCAAACATCAAATATAGCCCTTTAGCAATATTACACAAAAACAACAAAAATGTGCTGTATTTTAAAGTGTACTAGCAATCTAGAAAGGATTTTCAGTCTGGGGCTATGTTAAATGTTAGTAGTGAAACCTGGATACATCTTTCTTTGATCTCTTCTCTAGCTTATACAGAATAATAGGATCAAAATAAACTGCCATTTATATGTACACCTCATTCCTTTGATCTTACCAGCAAATAAATAAATACTGCTACTGTAACTCAGTTCCTTTTAGTTCAAACCATTGGTGTTTTCCATGGCTTTCTATATGTTGTGTTACAGTCTATTTTGTTGCATTTGAATTTACAGTTGTATATGTTTTTAAAAAGTTTTACTGCTACTCATGCAAAATTTCCAAGAAAGAAACGGCACAGTTAAGCAGGTAGTTTATTGTGAATTATGTATATACAAATTTATTACATAACAGTTTATAATTCATAGAGGAAATTTTGGTGTGTTTCAAAATATCGGAATGTGCTAGCAATGGATTCAGTAATAATTTAGGGTAGATTCTTAAATTGTAATCTGCCCAGAGTAAGGAACTGTGAATAGCTGCCCCACTCCAGCAACAGATCAGGGAGGGAATTGTGACTCATAGTCAGCAGTTCTTTATCTCCTCCTTGCTCCAAGGGGGCAGTAATGTGCCACTGGTCCATATGTTAGCTGATATGTGCGAACAAATGGAATAGCAGCCTCACAGTCCTTATAATGTGTCCCCTTACCCTGTGCAGTGACCCATGGTAAGGGAAGCACACAGATGAGTAAAAGGTGCTTTTCACCCCTTTACTCCCCTATATGTTATAAGAGCAGGTCACTATCCTGCCTTTAGAAATAATAATTATAGAATGTGCCTACTTAAGTGTAAGGCTGTTTCTTTGCAATCCTTGAAATCCCTCTTCAGGATTCCCCTCTGTCCTGATTCCTACAAAAACTTGACACTGGCTAGGCAGCTGGTGTGCTGTTACCACTGCTTATCATGCTTAGCAAGACTTTTTCATTGTTTCTTTGTGCTCTCTCCACCTCTTTGTTGCGTCCACCTGTTGTCAGTTGTCAGAGTCCAGAGATTTTCAACGTGTAGTCCACAGACTCCGGGGGGTCTGCGGACTGTCTAACATTTCTAAGATTTCCAAAGGTGTCCACCCCTCCATTCAAATTTTTTTTAGGGGTCCACAAATGTAAAATGGTTAAAATCACTGTCTTAGTTTCTATCTGGATGAACATAGAGTCTATCTGTTATGTGTTTGTGTAGCGCCTAGAGCAGTGGGTCCCAGATCCATGGCTGGAGCTCCTATACAGTTCTGTAATACATATAATAGAAATCCAAACAATAAAAAATAATCCACTAATTAAAGAAAAACAACTTTGCTTTAATGTTTTATTCTGAGTATTTGCCAGCAGAACTTCCTAAGTATGCCATGGTATAATTTAGAAAGATGTTTGCAGCTGTATTTATCTTGTAGTTTCAGCATCTATTCTATAAAAGCTTTGACTTTAATCCCCAGTAGGACATAAGGAGCATCCATTCTTTCATACTTGCAGCTTCCATTTACATATTAGAGGTGGGTCCAGCCATTCGACATTTTGAAAGCTACAGTTACATCATTTAAGGAAAGGGTTAAGCGATGTGTCATAGAAGAAGTTATGATAAAACAGTTACAAAGATTATTATTAATTTTATTTCCTTACAGCAACAAGGCCAGAGGGTGTGTTCCAACAATAGGGGGATCACATTTCTCAGGCTCCCAAGCAAACCTATCCCAGGGTGCTGGAGAGGTGGTTATGCCCATTAGTTGAACCTTGGATTCAGGAGATACAATGCAGATTCCGTCCCAGCCATAGAACAACAGACCAGCTCTTTGTTCTCTTGGAAATACTCAAGAGGTGTGGGAATTTGTCAATCTGTTTCGCCTTTGTATTGTAGTCCTGTCTTGTGCAAAGAAATATGAGTTTCTGGTGCTACTTTTGGTGCTACTTTTGCATGCTATCTGGACTCTCTATTCTCAGAATGAGAGTTGTGTTTGTATTCTTAACATTAAGTTGAGTTCATTCAAGGTGGACGTTTGACTCTGCAAGGGGTGTCTTGTCCCCACTCCTATTCATGATTTTCATGGACACAATATCAAAGTGCAGATGAGCTGTGGAGTGCATCCGGTACAGGAACTTGGAGGTGTCATCTCTGCTGTTTGCAGATGATGATGTCCTCCTTGCTTCTTAAGAATGCGATCTCCAACATACACTCAAATGTTTCACTGCAGAGTGTGAAGGGGCTGGAATGAGAATCAGCACCTCCAAATGAGAGATCATGGTCTTATCCCAGAAGAAAGTGGACTGCTCTATCCAGGTGAGGGGAGAGCAGCTTCCCTTTGTTGAAGAGTTCAAGTGTCTAGGGGTCTTGTTCACAAGCGATGGCAAGCGGGAGCGATGGCAAACTCTCTGTTTACAGTTTGCTCTACATCCCCGTCCTTAATGACCGAAAGGATGAGATTGCGGGTACAAGTGACAGAAATGAGGTTTCTCTGCAGGGTGGCTGGGCTTACTCTCCAGCACAGGGTAAGAAGCTCGGGTATCCGGGAGGGCATTGGAGTAAAAACACTATTTGTCCGGATTGAGAAATTGAGGTGGTCTGGGCACCTGATAAGGATGCCCCAGGAGGCTTCTGTTGGAACTCTACCAGGCACATGCTACTGGGCAGAGGCCCCAAGGCTGACCCAAGACACACTAGAGGGATTATGTCTCCCACCTGGCCTGGGAATGCTGTGAAATTCCCAGGAGAAGCTGAAACCTGTTGCAAAGGAAAAGGAGAATTGGTCCTCCCTACTCTCCATGCTGCCATTGCAAAGCTCACAAGGAATACAGCATAAATGAAAAAGAAGAAGCATCGAGCTCATTCTAGTATTGTGATCATGAAATAAATGAGGTCTGTCATGAAGTCAGTGGGTACAAGTTAATACAAGGCAGAAAAGAAATAATAATAAAATAAAACAACAGTGGGTCTAGAGTTCCTTCATGACAACAACAGTGTGATTGCATTGTAGTCTAAGGCACTGGTGCGAGTATTATTTTTTGATGCTTGAGTGAAACATATTTACATATATACAAAGCTATAACATTGTAGCACTATACTTAGTATTTTACTTTTTGTACCTTAAAAGTAATTTACTGTTGTTCAAAAATTCAGCTGTCACTGGTTTTATGTTTCCAGAACCCCAAAAGGAAGAGAAAAACAACAGAAGTCCACAAAGGCCGAAAGGATGTATTCTCATTTCAGTTCACAGAACTTCTTGCCTTTGAACAGTACAAATATATACCCCCTAGGTTTGTAACAACACTAAAGATACCGAATACTTGAAACATCAAATTAACAGCAAGTTCACTAGAGCTATGCAGAGTTTTACCAGAACATCCAATAGATCTTGACAAGAATTTCATTGAGCTTTAACCAACTTGCCAAGCTTTACAAAATCCTATACTACAGACACTCCTTCAAGGAATAAACTTTAAAAACTCTGCAAGCAAACTGAGTTGAGTTTTACATAAACAAAAACTGATGCTTGACGGTCTCTAGATGAGAGTTTTAAGTAAACTGCCCTCGGTTCTTCACACCTGCATAAACCTAATATTAAATAAGAAAAATCCACAAAACTTATCAACAAGCCACACTGGAAATATACTGTACACTCACTATAAGGAACATTCATGGGGCCATGGCTTCCATTATTTATAGTGATATATTCCCTATACTGAATATGCAGTAGTATTCCTTCACTTCCTGCTGGATGTTCTTCAGAAGCACATTGGTGGCATGGGGTCCATTGACCACTGCACTTTCACCACAGTTGCACCAAGGCAAATAATAGAGCCATAGGCAGATGCCCAATGTCCCAAGAAGGTTTTGGGAGATCATCTTTTGGCTATTGCCACATTAGAAAGGGAAGAACTGAAGAAATATCAGAGCATCTCATCATAATTACACACTTATATTCACATATGCCACTGAAGTCCTGTACTGTCCCTTTCTCACACTTTATAGTTTATTTGGGGTGTTCCCGCCAGTAACATACCATATATCAGTGACATGCAGACTCTCCCCACTTACCTTTTACAAGACCACTTGCACAATTAGACTGCTGGACAATGAAGATAGTAGGAGAGAAGTTTTTAATTCATTGTAAGTGATCATTCTTTATAGTGAAGTTATTTCATGTATGGAGAAGAGAATCTTATGACAAGTATTTTCCATTTCCAAAGTACAAGAGGATAGATCCTCAGCTACTTTAAATCAGAGTAGTCCCATCAAGCTATGCTGATTTATACCAATGAGGATTAGGCACAAAGATTTTCTTTTAAAGATACTATTACAGATAATCAATTATAACATCTTCAAGAACTTTGTATAAACATCTCGGAAAACCCCTGTGAGGTAGGAAAAAATTATTATTTCAGTTTTAGATGGTGAAATAAAGAGACAGAAATGTGTTTTGGGGTTTTCCAAAGAGACCCAGTGACTCACTAGCAGAGCCAGGATTAGAACTCAGGAGTTCCTCTAAACCAGGCTGCCTCTTTAAGATATAAACACATATACATTTAAACAATAGTTGTAATGCCAGGAAGTACAGACGTGTGTAACATATTTCAAGTGAGGCATTACCATACAGCCCTCAGGGCCTGAGGCAAGTGACTGGACCTTATGGTTTCTTATGCCCTCTAGCTGAGATAATTGCATCGTAAACCTGTGGTTTTTTTTATTGCTTGAATGTTATACTCATATCTCAGTGTGTTTTAGAATTTTTTGGGGTGTTCAATTATTTTTTCATACAGATGGGTAGCTTTTTCAGACAAAGTTATAGTTCACCTCAGAAAACCATCAAGTGTAACTGGGTTTCAAAGCTTATTTATTTATTAGGGTACCTGAGAAAGTGGTAAATAATTAAGGTGAAATACGAGTTTCCCTGCAAAAGAAAGAAGTTTGTATTTGTGCAGTAGAGTGGGTTATCAAAAACAGATGTGACCAAGTAGAATATTTTACATAAATTTATTAAAATAATTATTTACCTGTAAATTATAAGTAGGGCTTAGCTTCGCTAGTTTGTTGCCAGTATGTACTGCCAATAATCTGCCAAAAAGCAGCTTGCTGGCAAAATCTTTGAAATGGTTAGCTTATGCTTGCACAGAGCATTACAACCCTGATTCAAATGAAAACCTACCATAAACGAGCTCTTTGATGTTGGATTAACTGGAACATATTACTGATGTATGGTATACAGTTTATATGGATTGTGTATACTGTGCAAGAAATATGGATACCTATTAAGTGTAACTTGATATGTAATTATTTAGGACAGTTATTGTTTTCAGTATTCACTATGAATAGGATCACAGTGTCTCTTCAGGTTTAAAATAAGGAGTATATATATCCTGTGTAGCAGCCCAAAGCACTAGAATGCAGCTTGGTCAATTAATAAAGGAATGATATCAAAATGTAAAATATATGACATCTCCTTATAGTTCATAATTTTAAAGGCAAGCCTTTTCTTTTAGGAACAATTTATACATTACATAAACTTAAGTTTTTCATCCAAGTATCATTTCAAGAATGGCAAGCTTAAATATTGGAGGCCATAGGGAAACATAATATTACGATAATGTTCTTTGGTGCGGTTTGGAAGGTTTTAGGAAACATTTGGAAGTATTTTTCTCATAAAGTCACTTAACTATTGAAGTGTTATGATAGCATTCCCTTCTGCATTATATGTTACAAAAGAGTCCATTTAAAGGGGACGTCCGTTTTAAATATCTGATTAGAGGATTTCCACAAATTAGGAAATTACATAGTACAGTATCCTGGTATTAGTTTAATTTTTTAAAATGTAATTAAATAAGCAAAGACATAGATGATTTGAGGTGTGATATCAGTTTCAAACACCCATTCATTTCAATCCTGCATAGTAGAATGAGAATCTGTATTGTTTGGTAACAAGAGAGTCCTGTGGCACCTTAAAGACTAACTAAAGTATTGAAGCATAAGTTTTCGTGGGCTAATGCCCACTTCGTTGGATGCAAGCAGTATTGTTTGGAAACCTTATTTTCTAAATAAACACTAGAGAGTTCAAAGAAAATTCAGGATTTGAACATTAGTGAGTGGAACAGTTTTATTGGAGTCCATTGCAGCTCTCATACCCCTAAAAGTTAAAGTCAAACGTAACCACAGTGAAACCTCGATTTAACGGACTAATTGGGGCGAGGGGGTGTCCGTTAAAGCCAAAAGTCCGTTATTTAATAATTTTTTAAAATCATTAAATAACAGGACTTTTGGCTTTAACGGACACCCCCTCACCCCAATTAGTCTGTTAAATCGAGGTTTTAGGAGCTGTCAAACCTCCCCCCCCCCACCTGCCCGGCTCCCTGCAACGGGGAGCCGGGCGGGTGGGCTGACAGCTCCCGCCTGGCTCCCCGCTGCGGGGAGCCAGGCGGGAACTGTCAGCCCGCCCGCCCGGCTCCCGCTGCGGGGAGCCGGGCGGGAACTGTCAACCCCCCCGCCCGGCTCTACCTGCAGCGGGGAGCCCGGCGGGAGCTGTCAACCCCCCCGGGTTGACAGCTCCTGCCCAGCTCCCCGGGACGGGAGCCGGCAGCCCCCGAATAACGGATTTCGGATGCATCGGAAATTTTGTCCGTTGCATCCGAAGTCCGTTAAATCGGGGTCCGTTAAATCGAGGGTTTACTGCATTTTTAAAAACAACACTGGTACCAGTTCTTTTAAAATACTGCAGATACAGAACATACCTCAACAAGTCCTAACTCCCTGTCAAATGTTAGACTAAGTGGAATTATTTAGGGTACTGATAACCATTCTGCTGCCTTTTAATGTTAGTGTGTAGGTATTATGTACATATATAGTGAAGTAAAATTACTATTGTTAAAAATATGGGAATAAGTTCCCATGTAGGCCTAAAAAAATTGCATTCTTCTATCTTGACAATTTGCATCCTCACCTTTCACTTGCATTGTAAAATATACCAATTTTCTGTGGCAGTTAGTTATTGACTTACCTCTAACTTCCTAGCTCAGCATTATCAAGACCTTTAAACATGCTCGTGACCTTGACTTTACTTTGGAAAATAAAAACAAGTGGTATGTATTTTGTAGAAGATTAACATTTCATTCACTTATTTATAATGTAATTAACTTGAATTTCAATACAAGTTGTTATATTTACTTTTTAAGGTTTTGAGAATTTGAGACATAAGGGTTCATAAATAAAATATTTTGGGTGACATCCTGGCTATTTTAAATCAATGGGAGTTTTGGCATGAACTTCAAGTGGTGCCAGGATTTCACCGTCTAAGCACTAAAACACAAAGTAATCACTATCTGTTTATCTTTGGTGACCTAAAGTGATTAAGGTATTTTTGAAGTCATTTGTCAGCCTGGGGTAAATATGTTATGTAACAAAATGGAATTAGTAATAATCCCACAAGCAGTAGATTAGAATAGACATGGTTTTAGCTAGAGCTGCATATACAAGAAAAAGCACCACAAAAATCAAGAGTAAGAAAGAAGAAATCTACAAACAAGTCCATATTTGTTTTGGAGTAGTTTCTGCTATCTTCTGTTCCTATTCTACATAGTTCCACTGCAGATTTACTTTTCAGAAAGTGGTGTTACTATGCTGTGTACTTTCTGGAAGAAGGATTGAAGAATGCTCCAGTCAAAACCCTTATTATTTGGAACTGCATAATATGCCAATTTCACAGTGTGTCTTCAGCACTAATTTCAGTGCTGGAAATTCAGAAGCTGTAGGCCCATAAAGAGTTTTCAAATGGAAAACTCAGATGCACAGTTAGAGACTGCTTTTCCCTTGCCTCTTTACTGAGGTCCAGGTGGAGCTTTAGACTGGTGATAAAATGAAAGGCACTTTCATTGGTTCAAAATGAATTGGATTGCAGAGCAGAGGTGGTAATACTGAGAAAAGAAATTGATTTTTTTTACAGGTTTTGGAGTGTCTATTCAGGATTCTCCCACAGAAAATATTTGGAAAATAGGCAGAGAGTAAAATTTCCAAGTGTCAAAGTGACTAAAGAACCTAAATCCCATTTCAAAAGTGACTTGAGTGCTTAAGAGCCCTTATTCAAGGCAAATTTATGATGCCTCAGTTTCCTCTTCTTCAGTCAGCATCTAATGACAGTGATTGATTAGAGGTGATCTGCTCACAGGATGAATTTCTCTCTCTTTTTCCTTCCTCTACTTCCCTTTTCTTTGTGTTTTCTTCTACTTCTCTATTTTTCTCTTCTGTCATCTCTCTCCTGTTCACTCAACTTTTACTTCTTCTTCCCCTTTGTTTCACTGCCCTGTTCTTTTTGCTCTTGATTTCTCATCTATGTGCCTCTCCTATCCTGTAGACCTATTAGCTCATCTGGACTTAGCATCTTGTGCAACAAGTATTGCATCTGAACTCGGCACAACCTTTTCTCTCACAGAGTATCTATCTATCCATTCCATAAGATTGACCAAAGATGTTGCATTCATCTAAGTTACTGCAGAACAGCACATCAGCCAAACAAGCCATAGTTGGGGTGATATTTCAGAGAGAAAGAGGGATCTCATACTCATTTGTCTGTATCAAGTGTTCCATTTCTCTGAGTCTGTTCACTTCCCACAAAGGCTCTACGCAAGAAAAGAACGACTTAAATAGTTGCTCAAGTGAAATTAATTACTTTGGTTCCTTAGTACTCCGTGCCTCCAATCCAATAGGAAGCTCCTTGAGCAGTGTAGAGAGACATCTCAGGGATCCACTTCAGAATTTGTATGCACCTGATGAGTTCTCAGGAAGGTTCACTTTTTAAGCCAAAGACCCATTAGAGAGCCCTCATCTTGATTTAGCTCATTCAATTTTCTCTATCCCATTCTATACTCAGTTCTGTCTCATTTCTTCTCTTCCGTCTGCTCTTTCCTTTCTGTTTTTATCTCTGGGTGATTAGTCTCCGTAATACTATCCTTCAAATGGTATTTCCCCTAATGTAGTCCAGCACTTTCACATTGGAGATTATTTGTGATGGATAATCTATTCCCTACACAGGATGAAACACATTGATTGCTATCAGATCAGGAAGTGGAAACAGATCACAGGAAGTAGTGTAGAACCTCATCAAATCCTAATGTGAAGTGAACAAATCCAGAGGCATCCCTACATAATCAATGGAATCATTTAAATCCCAGGAATTCACTCACTGTTTTCCATACAAAAAAGTCTGAGTAGAGAATAGATAATTGCTTTCTTATTTTTCAACAGAACTGTTGAAGACTCAAGCACAAACACACTGCTGCTGTTTTCAGCAGTGTTATAGAGAAAACACACAAAAAGCAAGAAAAATGATGAGATTCTGGCTTATTTCACCCTCCAGGCTAGTGAAGGTACATCAAAACACAACATGATAAGAGTAGGGTCTCTTGAGGAGGGTGCAAATAGTACCACTTTTACTCCTGTTAATCAATTTGTGGCATTATTTTGGGGATGGATAGAAAATTACATACTAATTAGAGTTGCCATCTGCCCCTTTTTGATCAGCATAATATTGATTTTATGACCATTGTACTGTGTTCCTTAGCATGGCACACCAAATGCCATTAAAAAAATTGCCCATGTGAGTTTGGTATTTGTGTTTGCATTTCCCCAGTTATACATCTACTTACTTGGATAGTTGTAGTAATTTCACATTCAGTTATGGTAATTGTGGGGTGATTTGCCATGGGTCTTAGCAGAAAGAAAGGGAGGGACAGTGGAATTTCCCAGTGCCTGAGAAGGGCATTGCAATATCTGTAGTTGCAGGTTGGAGATGTACTAACCATCACAAAACCATCCATGACCCACAAGGATTCCAGATATTATAATAATATGAACTATGCAGGGATTCCTGCAGAGGTTTAGACTACATTAATACTTCACAGAGTTACAATCAATCAGTCATCTTAAAAATAAGAATATAGATCAAAACATCAAAGCACACTTTGTAAAAATGATTTAAAGAAAACCCCTACCAACCACCAACACCACCAGCAGTAACAACTAAGGAGGCAGAGGAGATTCTAAGGAGATTCCCAGACAAAAATGTTGTTAAACTAGAATTTAGATTATGATTGTGTATAAACAACAACAGATACTTGGTGGAAGAAGAGTGTCACAGCAGCTTTGATGTGAATTTGCTGAATTATGAGGTCTGGGGCAGGGATTTTCTCTCTCTCTCGTGCTCTCTCTCTGTCCCCTGCACCTCAAAGACCTATTGAAACTCCCTGAACACAACTTATTTACTCAGGCTTTTCACAGAGACCAAGATTTAACCTCTGGAGAGCTGCTGTTCACATGTACACTACAAATGTTACTGAAGTACATCTGTTTTTCTTACCTTTCTATAGTAATACAGTTTTGTCCACAGGACATTCAAGTCTACTTAAAATTTATAAGTGAGCATAAATAAAGGCACGGAAGATCTGAATTTTTAAAATTGCAGTCTTTTTGTAGCTTATGTTTGTTCAAGGAAGTTATACTTGTTTATTGAGACCAGCTCTTCAAAACACTGTGTAACACACAGTCCAGAACTTCTCCCCTAATAATTTGATCTAACCTAAAACAGCACTCCAGCCAGTATTTCTAATGTGGTTTTTATTCATCTGACAATGACATCATTATCTTTCCATTGTTTTATTGTTGTTGTTGCTTTTAATAAAATAGTGCACAGATTGATTGTTGGTGCCAGTAAAGGAAACTGATTCCCATAAGTGATTTTTCATTAGGGTAAATGAGGTGTTGTGAATAAACACATGCAATATAACATGACAACATGTTATGAAGAAAGAATGTAAAATGCACATTTTCTATTACAAGTAAATGTGCATAGGTTTATTGGCACTGCAATTTCATAGTATAAATGTGGAGAATATGCACACTGTACCGACTGAGAAAATCAGAAAATCTGGCAGATAAAATGGCAGACATTCAGATTGACACTCAAAATGACTTTTAGTATGTTATGAAATTTCTATTATGTAGTTAGGAGTGCATGAGTTTACTTAATTTTTAAGCCATTGTTAAACTGTCAGGTTATATTATTTGCTGTCTTCTCAAAGTTTAAATTTCTTTACAATATTTATAAATAGGCATGGTAGAATTGGATTTTAATTTTGATAATTTTGCTGTATAATATCAATCTTTATTTTAAGGCATATTTTATATTTTTATCGCTGATAATTTTTCACAGTTGTGCAGACTTGTGAGTTTTTATAATATTTTCCAATTTTATCCATTTAAATTTTCATACCTGTTGAAATTGAGTGGCCAGACAATAATTATTTAATGACAGTAGATGTTGAGATTCACAAAAGTAAAGCTTCATAACTTTAACTATGGATGTTCTATGTCATAGAAACCAACTAAATGTTGAATTAAAGAAAGAAGAAAATATAATTTCTTACTTTTTAGAAACAACCTATATTAGAATGAGAATAGAAGTGGTTTGTGCTGAAACAAAAGCACAATGTTTCCATACCTTCTATGTTGAACATCGTAAAAATGTGTGGGAACTTGATGGGGCCAGCAGTGAAAGGGGGACAGTCCCAGAAGCAAGGAAGGGAGACACTCCTGAAAGGACAATAGGTAGATCCTTCTCTTGGCAGTGTCTGGCCAGCTGGGAGAGAGAGATGCTGATTGGCCAGCATTCCCCAGCTCCCAGGATTTAACCCAGCCCAGAGGCCATTCAGCTCCATTCCAGCAGAGAAAGGGTTACTCACTAGCAGCTTCAACAGCAGTAATAAGATTCAGAGAGATGCAGGTAAAGATTCTGGGGCATCTTTCCCCAGGTGGGGGAGGCTCTCTTCCCTTCTGTGGAAGTCGCATCTCTTTCTCCCCTCTTTCCCCCAGCATGGGGGGCGGGGTGTCTATCCACTATTGGACAGGCAGGATTCCATGCTGATTATATAGGGTAGGGTAGCATGGTTAAGGCATGACAGACAATTTAGAACAGAGGGCAGCAGAGGAGCCTAGTTTACACGGGGGTAAAACAGACCAGGCACTTTGGCTGGAGGTATGACTCCTTATCACCCCGCCCAGCTGGTATTCACAGACTACAGGTTGCCAATGCCAAAACCTCCTTTTCAAAATACAGAGATAAAAGGTAATGTGTACTTTGCATTAATGATGGGAAATGTTTCATACATAAGGCAGGTACAAACACTGCTTTAGGGTGTGCAGGAGCTCAGCATTGTGCACTCCTGTTCTATGGGTCAAGGGCAGTTCCAACACGGCTTTGGGAAAGGGGTCTGCAAGGACCAGTGCTTCAGCAGATGCCACAGGGAGAGAGAGTAACCATAGAAAAGGCTCCTTCTCCAATTAAGATACAGGGTTGTGGGATTTGTTATTGGACAATCCTAGCAAAGAAGACAGAGTTTATTTATGAAATGGATTTTTGGCCAGTTTTCCCAGCCCATACAAGGGCATGAGGTGCCACTTTTGGACAGAGAACTTGAAGTCCACTGAAGACTTCAAGCCTATAGAAAGGGCAGAGATCACCTTGGAGATGGCAGCAGGAAGCGTGGCAGGTCCTTTCATATGGTCCAGTGCCAGAATGGAATGTCTCCTCTGAGTGTGTTACTGAAGAAGGTGAAGAGGAAATATCGGCTTATCCATCACCTGTCTTTCGCCCAGGGCTCATCAGTAAAATGATTATATTGACTCCCAGCTGTGTTCAGTGAAATACTTGTCATCTGATACTGTGGTAGCCATAGTTAGGGTAGGGCAGCTCCGGGACATGTTGGCAAAACGCAGCATCATGTCTGCATTCCAACTGCTTCCAGTGCATCACAGGATTCCAGTTTGAAGGTCACTACTATGTTGATAAAGTCACATGCCATTCTTGAAAGATGCAGCTCCCTACTGGAATGGGCAACAGTGAACCCCAGGAAACAGGACAGTCTCATGCACAATCTTGATGGCTTCTTATGTGCAGGATGACTTTGGACAGCTGCAAGTACATCCTTTAGGCATTTCAGAACCTAGCTAAGCACCTCCAGTTCTTTATTTGCCACAGAAAAAATAAACAGAAGGCCCTGCCCTGAAATTTAACATACCTGGATATTGAAATGGACTCTTTGGGGTTTCTAGGTTTCCTATGGAGAAACTGGAATCGATCAGGGCACTCAGATGGGCTGTGAAAGGGGCAAAGAAAATTACTCTGAGGGAGCTATAGGTAGTGATGGGACACCTAAACTTACAAAGGGAATGTGGCTTAAGCTGGGAACTGGGTGTCAGGACTCCTGTGTTCTCTTCCTATTTTTGCTTTGTGAGGCTTCATTAATTAGGCTGTGAAGGCTCCCAGTCAGGCATTTTGTGCTCTTCTGACATCTGCCTCTGGATTGAGAAAACCCCACCAGTTTATCAGAATGACAATGAAAATGACAGATGACTTAGAAGTGTGGGAAAGATTCCCAGAAGAGTTAAATGGGGGGTTTCGATATGACATTCAGACTGGTTGCTCAAGGTTGAGCTGCTGGTACAATCTGCTGCCTCAGGAGCAGGTTTGGGGGTTTACTTTCAAGGTGAGTGGTATGCACAGAGGTGGCCCGAAAACTGGTTTGCTCATGGTATTACAGGAGACATCACCTTCCTTGAGTGTTTCCTATACTGGTGACAGTGGAGAGAGAACTTTCAGAGCAATAGAGTCATTTCTGGCATGGCAACCAACCCATGGTCCTTATTGTAACTAGCCAGTCAGCTAAGACTGCTCGAGTAATGAGGCTGGTGAGAATTTTCCTTTTACACTGGCTGTGACTTAACATCTTTTTTCATGAAGTGCATGTCCCAGGAGTGGATAATGATGTTGCTGATGCTCTTTGTTTCAGGATGACAGATTCTGAGAACTCGCCCTGCTGGTCAGCAGGGGTCTGCGAGAAATGTCCCAACAACTCTGGGACTTGTTCATAACAGCAGTGGGACCAGTTAGGGACTCGATTACCCCTCAGACTGAGGGTCTGTGTCTAGGCTGATTCCCCACTTCGAGTACGGAAGATGGGGGCCCGCAAGGCTTCTAAAAATTAATACTGGCAACTCTAGTCTTGTATTAAACTCCCAAAGTTTCACCTCTTCTCTGACCTTGGGTGTGTACATGCTGCCACCACCCAAAGCAAAACCCCTTTGAGAACCCAAAAAGGCACACTTGGAAATTCCTTCCTGTGGGGTACCCTCAAGCCCTTTCACCTTCCCTCCAGGGAAGAGCTGAGAAAGAAAACAAAGGAAATCAGCTGTTGCTACCAGCTAATTAAACAAAATATGCACAAACCTCAAAGGTAGACAAAAATCTAATCCTGTTCTTAAAAAAAGGAAATTTTATTAAAAACAAAAAGAAAGAAAAAATACATCTGGAATTTAGGCTTTTTGCTAGATTTAAACAAAAAAAACAATTACAAGGATTAAGCTTCAAGAAAGCTTTCTTGAGGTCCAGCTTAAAGGTTACAAGCAAAACAAAAGCACCCGAGGTTAGCACAGATGAGACCACAAGCCATAAAGAAATAAAAGAGAGAAACCGAATCGCATCTTCCTAGACATTTTCTGATCTATTTACATATCTGGGGTTTAAAATGAGTAGTTTTTAGATATGGTCTGATGATTTTTCATACCTGGCCCAATGCTTTTTACATTGGATTGTGTTGCTAATACATTTCTTCATGATCTGGTGTATGGCAGTGCCAGCCAACAGTGGATATAAAATGCATGCCCATGTCTACATTGAACCACACTGTTGTCTGTCTGTTCCACTTACAGGCCACTTCACATCTCTGTAGATGGTCTTGATAATGTTGATGATTTTAGCTGAGATTCCATAGACCTGAAGAGTATTTCACGATGCAAATCTGTGCAGGCTGTCAAATGCCTTTTGAAAAGCAATGAAACTGATGAATAGGGAAGCTTGTAATTCTATATATTCTTATATGATGGTCCTTATAGAATATCATTGTGAATATCTGATCTCTTGAGCCTGAATCCAGCCTATTTTTCTCTAAGCTATGCATCCACTGACTCTTTCATCTCATGTAGTGTCACACTGCAGAAGGCTGTCCCAACAATACAGAGTAGTATAACTCCTTTCCAGTTGTTACACTCAGTAAGATCACCCTTTTTGGGTATTCTGACAGTGATTCAATGTTTCTACTGGTAGAAGGGGGTTATTTTTTCTAAACTTAATTGAACAGCTTCATCAGGTTCAATAAGATGGTGGTATCAAGTACTTTTGGCATTTCTGCTGTAATGTGATCATCTTCCACTGCTTTGTAGATTGCAGCCTATATTCTGACATCTCTGTCAGACTGATGTTAATGTGAAATTGATCAGGTTCACATGTTGCATCAAAATCTTGTGCTGAGGTGAGTCTGGGTCTATTGAGGATGTATTTGAAATGCTCTTCCCATCTGTTTTTCTGTACTACCTCAGCTGTAAACATTTTTTCCATCTTTGCTTTTTATTAGCCCGTCTCCTATTTAAAATTCCCACACAGGGTTTTTGTCATTTAGTAAACAGCTCTGTGATTTCCTATCATAGCAGCAGCTTCAGCTGCTAGATCTTCAGCATATCCCCATCTAGCTTTCCTTGCATTACTTTTTTTCTGCTTTGTCTGTTTTCTAATACTCCTTCTTTGCTTTTTTCCAATAGTTCATTGGTCTTAGCATTCAGGATATTTTAGTACATTTCTTTCCTCAGTAAGATGCAAAGTCTCTGGGTTTATCCAATTCTTGCTATATGTTGCTAACTATCATTGCTTCAGCTTCAAGTACATTGTCTCTGAGTGCTGCCCATTTTTGTTCAGTGTCTCACCTTCCTCTGTCTTGGAATTTCTTGTAGTACTCTTTCATTTTCAGTTGTATATTGTGGATTTTTGGTACCATTTTATGTTTAAAGTTGATCTTTCTCAGTTTCAATTTTAGTTTAGCAATGTGAATACTGTGGTCATTGCTAACATCTGCTATTCAATATGCTCTTACATCTTGGACAGAGTACCTGAATCTTGAGCTTATGCAGATGTGGGCAATCTGATTTTTGTGTATGTGTTGAGGGAACAGGGTACATGCAACCACAATTCAGTGAGTTGCCATTTTGGATGATGATTCACAACCCATGCTTCCCCATTGCTCTTTCCATACTTTGGTTGTCATGTCTTACTTTAGCATTAAAGTCGCAGAAGGAAGTGCCAAATATATTTGGGGCATATAATTCAGATGCCAGTACACAAACTCCCACAGGAAACTGGTAAGTGGTAACCAACTGATATGGGAAAATGAAGCACCTGAAAGAGATCTTAAGAAGAAACCTGAGCAGGGAGGGAAAAATAGTTGAACTCAACATGTTACAGCAAACAGAAGCAGCAGCAAATGACAGAGAGGAATGGCAGAGACTGGTTTCTGCCTTGAGCACCAGCATTGGAAAGGGAAAGATATAATGTAAAATATAAGACATTATGGGAAGCATATAGTGGAAGGAAGTAAATACTTCAAGTACAAATGATTCATGGGTTGTTTTTTTTATTAAGGATGGGAAGGGTTCTGAAATGTCTTTTTATTATTATTATTTTTGTCTCGACATGTAACTAAGCCCTAATTTTTACTTGAAGGACTTATACCCTTCTAGACTCTTCCCTTCCCTCCCCCCCCAGTACAGGATCTGTTGTTCATCCAACAGCCTCCTACTCATCTTTTCTATTTTACACTCTTTTACTCTACCTGTCTTTGATGCTATCTCATGAATTTCAAAGAGGGATCTTGGAAAGTTTGGTGATCTCTAATGGATGAAAAACTGATTTCAATTGAATTTATCTAGCACTTTACCAAGATCACTAACATGCAATACACTCATGACACAGAGAATCACAAAAGTAATCAAGCTTTTGAAAAATAAGTCAGCTTGGGCTTAGTAGAGACTGTTAGACCTACTGACATCCAATAATGGATAACTAGGTCTGTTGAGTCCAAACCATCCTTGTGCTGTGTCAGGGAAAAGGATGAGAAAAAAGCATGGTGAATGAAAGCAGACAAGGCCTCATTGGACTCCTCTATAAACTTTGTGTGAAATTAGGCAAATCATTTTATCTGCATCATATTTTTCACATCTGTAAAGTGAGCATAATAATATAGTACCTCATAGAGTTCTCAGGAGACTTAATTAATTGTTTGTAAAAATGCTTTGAGATCCTTGGCTGGACAATGCTATAGAAGTTTTGTACATTTTCGGTTGGTTTGTTGAGATTCAGCTAATCCCAGAGAGCAGATTACACTTGGATGGAGGCAGAAAGTACCTCAAAATGTTGTAAATTTGGAAAAGAAGGATTTCTGTGAATATTTTGAGGAGAGATTGAAAAAGTTGGAGGGAAGAAATTCTATTAAAATATGTTTTTCCAGTTTACATGATCAGATAGACTAAGTTTAGTAGATTTCCCTTTTTAATTTCAGTTGATTTGTTTAAGCATCATTCAAGGCTTTAGCTGGTGGTCAGGAAAAATAATGTCCACTACATCATTCCTATCATGTTGACAACATAGTTTATACTGTACATGATTTACAGTGAGCTATGTGATCTTCCGGGAATTATAAATGTTATATCCAGGTACAACCTTTTAGACATCATGATATATAATAAAGCTTAAATGTCCAAACTAGTCTGTGGCAAACGTCTTTCAAAATAAATCCAAATATGAATTATTTTACATGAGTACTATGGATTCCAATTATTACTATTCATGGGTTTGTACCTACATCTTTTATCACTTCTCCACTGCTGTTAATAAAATACACAAAACTACCTTATGCCAAAACAATGGAAGTTAATGCTGATAACTTGTTCCAAAGTTAACCATCAAATAAATCTTTTTTCCCCAAAAAATGCTTAAGTGAAATGGTATTCTAAAACTTTTAAAAATTGTCAAAATGATGAACACTCTGTGTGTAATTCGAGCAAATACCACAGAATTGATTGCACACACATCTTACATAAAAGATATTAAATAGTTTACTCCAAAGAGATATTGGTGAAGTCTTATCTAATATAAAAAAATTTGTAATGACAAGTCAGATTTATGAGGAAGAAAACTGGGAAAGAAAAAAATCTTCAGAGCTGGGGCAGTGTACGATTGCAGTGGAGAGAGAAAATATTAGGAAGGTAGAGGAGGATAGAACACAGAATACCCAGGCAGTCGAACCTCTCAGACTTCAGTGGACTATTTTCAAAAATACTTTAACCAAAGTATGCCATGGCCACATTGCTAGATAAACGTCATTTGGAAAATCTTTTTATTTTATTTTATTTCCTCATATTGGTTTTACAATGGTGCAAACAGGACCTAAAGTTGGTTTGCACCTCAACCTTAATTGTGACTACAGTTTCAGACAAAATTAAGCTGGGATCATTTGAGTTTTGATTAATTGCTGGTCATCATTGTTTCTACAGTAAAAGTGAAAAGACTCAAAATGAGTGACACGAGGAAAAAAAAAAAAAAGCAAGGATGGTCTTGTGATTGAGGCATGATACTAGGAGTTGAGTGATCCAGGATTTGTTCAGGTCACTGAAGCTGTCTGTCACTCAATTTTTTTATACGTAAAATGTGGATAATAATACTTACATCATAGAAATCTTGGGAAGGTTCATTCATTATAATATTCTATTGAAGGCACCATATAAGTAAAAAAAAAAAAGTATTTAAAATTGTAAATTATATGGATTTTTTATTAGTTTGTATTACTTCAATATTAATATTTCCATATTTCTGAAGTAAGTAATCTAAAGGGATCTAAAATAAGACATTTATTAGACTCAGAGCCATCATCAACATTTTCAGACTTAATGGCCTAAATTTAGGCGCCTAAGTCCTTATTTAGATATAGGGTGACCAGACAGCAAATGTGAAAAATTGGGATAGGAGGTGGGGGTAGAGGGGGTAACAGAAGCCTATATAAGAAAAAGACCCAAAAATCGGGACTATCCCTATAAAATCGGGACATCTGGTCACCCTATAATTAGATACCTAAATAAGTACCCTGATACTCAGAAGTGCTGAGCAACTCCAAGTCCCATTGATTTAATCTTTTCATGTTTTGAAGAGTAGCTCAAACACATGGGCACGGAAAATGGTAAGATTATGGAGCAGCACAAATGACACTTATTTGGGGAGAACCATCAGTACTTGGATCCTTTTATGGCACCTCTAAAATAATGCCATTAAGAAATATATCAGGCAGTTGTAGATCTATTTTATTCTATTTAGGTTCTCATACTGTGCTTACTACAGTCATATCTGAGTGCCTTCCAATAGTACATTACACAACATGACTCCACCTCCGTAACATGTTCTTTGTTCTCTCATCCTCTTCCCAAAGGGAGAAGTGTGTGCAAGGGAGCGTCTTACTTTGGTAGACGTTTGGAGGGTTGCTTTGTGAAGGTCCTTAGTTCTTGAGGAAGTTCAATCCACAGTCTCAGACTTTCCCCCAGAGAAAGTTCTATCTACCACACAGACGAGCTTTACTCTTACTGTAGAGAGTTCCATTGTGCCAGAGGACAGCATTGTTATGGTCTTTGTCCTGAAGCTTTAGATTGTCTTTTAGATATCCTGGGCCCAGGCTATTGAACCCTTAGAGATAAAGACCAAGACCTTGAACTTGATTTAAAATTCAATGATAAACCAGGGTAGACAGTAGAAGATAGATTAGATGTGCTCACAGTAGCCTGTGTTGCTGAAATGTTTTGCAACAATCTCGTTTAGTTAGAGTTTCCTAAGTGCTGAAGGCTTCGTGCCCAGGTATATTGCATTCCATCCAAAGGTGATGAAGTCATGAATAACTGAGACCAAGTGTTCATACTTGAGAATGGAATAGAGTCTTCTAGCCAAGTAGAGATTGTAGAAAGCATTATTCATAGATGCTGCTCAGCATCACTGAGAAATCTGAGAGTATCCCTAGTCTATAGACTGGATTGACCAACTGTGTATCTGCTGCCAAAGGAAACTATACGTTGGCTGCAAACTATTCAAAATAATTTCCTCTGCCCCTCAGCATCACATTCTCTCAGTCTTGCTTGGGTTGATCTTCAGCCAGCTATACTTCATCCATGAACTGATCTCATCCAGACAGTGAGCTATCTTGGTGGGAGGGGTATGGCCATCTGTGGTAAAAGCTAGAACTGTGTATCATCTACATACTGCTGCCACTTGAGTTCGTCATTGGACCCTTTCACCTAATGGTTTCATGTAGATGTTGGAAGGGATCAGAGAGAGGATGCTTGTGAAACCACACAAGTGTGGGGTCAAGTGCTTGTTGGGTAGCTGATGGGAAGCACTCAAACCATTTCAGGGTGTGTCTACATACCTTTGAGCTGGAGGTGTAATTTACAGCCTGTGGAGAAATACCTGTGCTAACTCTAATGAAGCTACTGTATTAAAAATAGAGTGAGCGATGGGATGGACAGTCATATATTTTTAGTGTGCTAGATTGCTCAGAGCTAGCACGGGGATGTCTCCTCCAGCTGGAAATTACATCTCCAGCACAAAATGTCACCATACACTTAGTGCATTACTCGGGACACCTGTCACCTCTTTCCAGACTGACAGCAGAATCTCATGGTCAGATGTGTGGAGTGCTGCAGAGAAGGCTAGGACGATGAGAATGTCTGACGGTCCTCTGTCCATTGACAGGAGAAGATCTGTCAGCACCACTAAAGCAGATTCAGTTCCATGTCCTGGTCTGAATCCACACTGTGCTGAGTCTAGAATGTTAGTTTGTGTTAGATGATATCTATTATCGTATTATTAGTATGAAATTTAGGCAACTAATACTTTGATGAGCACATTTGATCAGAGAAGCTAATATAGTTGTATGTTAGGTTAACCATTGGTAAAATACTACTTTTTTATATAGATATTTCCTCATAAAGTGCATGGGAGTTTTGATTTACCAAAAACATTTGGTAAGATTCGACATTAATATTTACTGGTAATAGTACGAAGTCCTGATAGGAGAATGAAATAGCCCTTTTTGAAAGTGGTAAATAAAATGGGGTTGGCTGAGGTTGGCTACTTCATCTAGATGGAAAGAGTTTACCTCCGAGATTGGTTTGGGAACCTCTCTTGTTTATACTATGTGCAATTAATTTGGATGAGGATATTGAATGTGAAATATCAAAATTTGATTATTATATTTACAGGATAAATATAACAAATAAGGGGGAACACTGTAACTAGATCCAAAAGAATCTGGATCATTTAAATGACTGGGTCAGTAAGTCGAAAATACATCTTAATGTCATTAAATGTAAAATAATGTTTGGGGGGTAACAACCCAAAATAGAGAGTACAGATTAAACAAAATAGTTATGCAGCATACGGACTAGGGAAAGAAATTGAGGAGTTATTGCAGACAAATGATCAAAACAATTAGTCAAGTGTATGACTGCAGTAAACTTCTGACTGCAGTGTGGGTAGAATTTTGGTATAATTTCAGAGCCATTTATTTTCCTTTAAAGAGACTAAATTGTAGGATAACATGGGAGTTCAGGATTTAAGAATATTTGTTTTGACAAAAGGCTAAAGTAGTAGTTTATTCTCAATTCAGAAATGAAGGTTTCAGTGTGATTGAGTAAAAGTATGAAGAATTGTAGAAGGAGTTGGTAAAATAGAACAAGTGTTCATTCTGGTAAAACAGTTCATTGACCAGGCCACACAATCTAAACATTTGGAAATTAAAGGAAACGGGGGATTCAGACTTATTTATCTTAAATAATACTAACCACATGAAATGTGTTGCCAAAGAAGGCAACTTATTGAATGAAGTGACCTTTTCCTCTCTCAGCATTTCCTGATGATGGCCCATAATTCACGACTACTTAAAAAACAAATATCAAAATTTCACTGCATAAAATGTCACTTTTCAAGTAGTAGTAAGTGATCGCTGTGTCCTGAATATAACTATTAAAATGTATCTTGTTGTTGAGAGGCTTTCAGCAGGTGACTAGAGGTGTAACTAGAATCCAAGAACTCCTGAATTGTAAGACTATCTCTGTGACCTTGGCAAATTCACTTAATCTCTCTACTTCCATTTTGTTAGCCGTAAATGAGAATGTGGTGATTATTCAGCCTGTTTCTAGTAGGGAGAGCCTGGGCAGAATCCTCCAGCTTGAGAGTGGATCTTATGATGTCTCCTTTAGAAAGGATATTTGCTTCTGAGCACCTTGGTTTATAGGGCAACAGACATGTCTGGCCTTTGTCTACTACTGCTGCAGTTGCTAAAGGGAGCCAGCAAGGGCATTGCAGGTTGAGAAGTATACACTGATTATGAATATGTAGTGTTTCGAATATGAATATGTTTATGAATATGTAGTGTTTCAAATATAATTTTCCAACTCAGTAGGTGTCTTGTTTCTAGGCTCCACTCATTTTACAAGTGTGGGAAAAGATTCCTATACTTGTGTCATGGTAAGAATGATCTGTATCCTTATTTTAGATGTCAGGCAGGTGAAATATTAAGTTCACTTCAGCCTACCTCATATTATAGACCAAATGCACAACTAAATCCAAAGGTTTTTTTAATGTATTTGTTAATTATTTTGTAATAATACATTTTGAATGGAGATCCATTTGAGTCAGATGATGACGTAGAACAGCAGTTCATTGAATAAGAAGTGATTTGCGGGTCTCAGTCTGGTCTCTAGGAGACAAGTGTTCACATGATAGTAAAACCACCATGCATTTGGCATTTATTAGCAATTGTATTGTAGTCTCTGCAAAAAGGACCAAAAATGTAATGGCTATGGAACAGAACTGCCTTCTTACCTGTTCAAGCTTTTCCTCCATTTAAAATTGGAAGCAAATGGTCTGCATGTGGTGTGGGATCCTGTCATCAATGTCTGTGGTATAGCTGAACTGGAGTTTAATAGAGGCACCGAGGTTCTAGGCCTGCGAGTCTGCCACAATGTAACAAGCACTATATTTGCTAAAATATGAAAAAATGTCACTCTTACTGAATCCCTATGATGCTGTTCCCAGGATCAAAACTGCTGACCATCCTGTCTTTTCATTTGCAATTGAATAACTAAAAAGTGCCAACTGAAATTATTTCTATCCAGTGTCAATGCAATACAGAAATTTTCTTTTTTGATAATAGATTCATGCCGGAGCACAAACTGGCGCATTTGGAGAAGATAACTGGTGTTAAAGGAAATGGAGATACTTATCTATTTAGGGGTCTGCCTTTCCAACAGAAGTATAGAGCCATTGGGAGTTTAATGAAAAACAGCAGCTCAAGTCCTGAGTCTGGACTTTGTGAAGCACAGTCTGGACTTTGTACCACACAACAAGAAAGACTACAATACCCATTAATATCACTAGAGAAACTGAACGAGTCTAAAGCATCAGAAAGTACAAATCAAGAAGTGCCTTGTCGGGAAGATAAGCAACATGTGACTTTTAACCCTTGTAATCTCTTGAGTGGAACGGACTATCAGCAAAGACCTTTGCACATTGTCTGGCCTCACAGGTGGTAAGTGCTACACAAATCAAAATACTATACCTTTGAATGATTTATGAATTTGTGTGTTTGCTGTTCCTGTGACTAATGTCAAGTATAAAGCTATGTGATACACATATAACATAACAGGTAGTACCTTGTATATCTGGAGTAGCACATCACTAA
>JAVMKO010000011.1:44610102-44645102 GCA_032164245.1 Sternotherus odoratus
GTCTAGGCAGACATTTACTAGCTACAGGGGTAGCAATCAGTTTCTTCAAAATTTACTGTTCTAAGCCCATTAGAGTTCCAGCGCAGCAAGGCTTTTCTATGAAAATCTAAAATGCCTGTATTTTCGTTAGGAGAGTATATGCAAATGCTAGGAACTGAACTCCTACCCTTTAGTGTTAGGATGCTTTATCAACCGATTAACGTAAATTTGCTCATAAAAATACAGTTTATTTTTAATTGGTGAATAAGAATTAGAAAATTAAGATTCTAGTTTGCATTCATCATACATCCAAACATCCTCGGTCACAGGAAGACATTTATTTACAGCCCAGATCAGACAGGTAAAAACTAGGTACTGTAAACTGATCATTCAATATACCGTATATCCAAATATCAGTATTCATTTCCTTAAACAGATTTGTGTGCCTTACTCAGGCATCAGCTACTTAAAACATCTCCTTCTTAGACCTAACATGAGTGGGTTAGTGAAATGTATTAAATTTTAGCTAAATTTAGAGTGTGTGCATGTGTGTTCTGTATGGAATATTGGCAGTAGTGTCCTACTCCTATTCCAACACACAGTACTAGCTTGCAGCTATTGCCCTGTACAGTAATACTTAACTAGTGTTGTCTGCATTGATGATTTAGATGTGTATCTAATTTTTAAAAATTAGAGAAGGAAGATTTTGAAGAGAGAAGAAGGATTTTGTATTCTCCCCTTCCCTTTCACCTAACAAAAAACCTTCCACCCTAATCATAAAAATATGCATGTGAAATCATGCTGTTGTCGTGGCAAAACTCTGAAAATGAAGTGATGCTGACCTCATTTTGTTAGTTCCACACTAGGATCATGAATGGCTTAAAATATGGTGTTACCCTCTAACACATCTCACATTAGTCAACCAAATGTAGGCTCCACTTGTTTGGAAATGTATCAAAATCAAAAGTGACATTTTCTAGGGAATACATTCTAGCTTTAAATCTGTGTTAAAATGTCTTTGCATGAGAACAGGCCCTTAAATGCAATCCCTGCCCCTTCTCTTCATTCTTCCCGAATCTGAGCCTGTCAAGGATTATAGTGTGCAACCTCTGTTGACAGTAGATAAATAACTGACAGTATTTTAGCAGAGTTGCTTGGTTCTCTGCAGAGTAATTTGTTTCCTCCTTTCCACCAACTCTTTAATGTTTTGTTATAAACATCTATAGTAAGGCACTGTTAACAGAAATGACTTATAGCCAAAGACCTGTATCAAAATACTGCAATGGTTTCCTAAACTTCTCTGCCTAAATATTATACTGCAGAACTAGTTTTTCCCTTTATGTAAATATTCTCTACTTAAAATTGGCAGCATAAATACAATGCTCAAGGGACAGAGAAGCAAAACCTAAGGAGGAGAACTTTGTTCGGTATCACAAATTCTCATACAGAGATAATAAAATTCACATTAAGTAAAGAGAGTGAGCTCCAAATTCAGCAGCGATTGGTGTGACAAACACCTCCTCCTATCCATGCATGCCCCAGGAGGTGACAGAGCCCTGTTAATGCTGCTTCTGAAATCTCCAGGCTACAACAGCTATGGGGATCATCCGTCTCCTGTCCACAAGGGGGTTTGACAAGTGGCTCCATGAATTGCAGATCCAGTAGATCCCAAATGATCTCTATGCTGAGGCTTAAAGCACACGTCTCTGGCATACAGAGGCTTCATAGTGTCCCTCCATCTTTTCTTTACCCTTTCACTCCATGTAGCAAACCTGCAATGGTTCTGCTCCATTCAGGGCTTTTTGTGGCTCTTACTTTGGGCCACAGGTTTTTGCCCTGTGTGTGCAAAATCATACCCGCAGCCATAAGAGTTGGCTAGTGGAGAGCTGTCAGAAACCAGTTCCTCTTACCGCAAGTGTCTGGGTATGGTGTAAGATCACATGCCAACTCTAGAGGCATTTACACTCACTCTCTCATGCACTCACATAGACACATCACACAGTTATCATCAAATTATCTGAGAGATCACACAAGCACAATTACATTATATGATATTGTTTATGAGTATGAAAAAGACAGACACATCAACAGGAAAATAAGGGGGGACGACAGTAAGAGGCACGATGAAAAAAGTAGGGGATAAAGATGAAAATAAAAGTGTTGTAAGATTCTCTTCTCTTTGGGAGAACAGCACATATCCAGATACAGCTGTACCTGTCTCAGTCATCGATCTGTTCAATTTTAAATGGGAGGTAGCCACTTATGTCCGCTAATGAATTTAAGAAGTGATCCCGTATAGAAAAGCCTGTTGTCAGTGTTCTGGCCTCCCTCATGTACTACACATCGCTGAGCTCCCTGCACACGGTGGAGATCCAGTCCCACCTCTCAGCAATGAACTATTCAATGGTGACTTATTTCTGACTTTGCAATCTGTCCCCTGCCGCAGTGATGTCACAATCACATCACTCATCAATGAGCTGCCCACAGCACTGGAGGAGAGGAGACCAGCACACACTTTTATTTAAATGGTAACCACTACTTACCAGTTCCTTAAAGCCCTGACATAATCAAGGGTAACTCTGTTAACAGATTATGATTTATTCAAAAATGTGATTTAAAATTGATTCCGGAATTGGAATTTAAATATTTCCTTATAAAAATAGTGAGAAAGAAGATTCTTGAGTAAAGGCTACAGAAATCTTCCAGGTAATAATGTTACTAAATTTTAAGATTGTTTGGGCCAAATGTTGTCCTCTTTCAATGCAGGTACATGAAAGTGGGGCAGGACAAAATAAACTGCTCCAGCATTACAATTCCTCCCATCAGTGTAAACCCCACTCAACAGGGGAGAAGAAGACATGACTGTTGTCTCACCCCTCCACACCAACTACCCAGTCATGCTGCACCATCTAAAGGATATAGAAACAAGGTTGTACAGAAACCATCTATGCCATGTCTTTGCCAATTGAGAGTTCCCCTATGCCAGGGAAATTCGTTGTTGGCAGATCAGACTACTATCTGGTCCCATTCCAATGGAATGTAATGGGAAATCTGGCCCAAGATATATACTGAACAGTTCACGATCTTCTAAAGAGCATGCCTTATTGACTGTTTATTTTACAAGGAATCTTCCCAAAAGGGCACTTTAAATATGCACTTAACTAAAAAGGTGCATCTTAAAAATGTGGTACCCTGTGTCTTTCAGTGCACCTTTATAAAAATATGAGTTACATTATTCATGCTTTCAAATGTTGGACTGATGTGTTCACATTATCAAGTGTGCACGGTGTGGTGCACAAATAGTGGGTGTAGAAATCAGCATTCATTGCACATGTAGCGCAGCGACTGGCACAATAAATGAGGGAGGCTAGAAAGTGTCCAAAGTTCATACCAAGTGCACTGCCTATGCCCAGTTCAGAGATTCATAATGCAAAGAAACTAAAACCAATTTTCACTAGATCTCTGAAAGGCGCATTTTTGTTTTGGAATGGTGTTTGTTCATGTACTTATTTATATATTTATTTACATTTTGTTTATAAGAATGAGGAAAGTGTTCCCTCCTCTCCTCCTTCTCCACACTTACCTGTATTCATAAAACATCTGACCAGTTACATTTAAAAACATAGTGTTATTCTTATCTTTAAAAAGCAACAAGCCCTTTCAAATGCATGATAATTTTCAAATAAGACATACAATAATATTAAAATGAAAATCTGATTTTTAAACAGTACTTGCAAAAATTTAACTTACCTATCCTACCCCAATTAAAGTTCCAATTCTGATCTCTGGTGAATGCCATGTATGTGATACATACAGATCTCATATGAAAAAGGTGTATCTTAAAAATGTAGTACTCTCTGAAGAAGCTGTACTTTTTGACTTCCCCAAAAAGCGAGGAGGGGGGAAGTTAACTATATTCTTGGAGAAAAAGCTTACTTAAACTGGAGTTAAGTTTGAGAGCACATGTGAGGGTAACAAAACCATTCAAGAATCTTAGTTATAAAGGAAAATGATTTAATATAATGAGGACCCTACATCGTAAAATGGCTTTTTTTAATCAATGGCTTTCTCTAAGTGTGTTAAGAAGTTTATAGGTTATAGTGGAGGACATCTTCAGTTTGGAAAACAAACCCATTATGGAATGTGGACCATACCTTTGCCAACCTTCCATCGTCCCTTTATCCTTTTTCCCTTAAGGGCTTTGAAAAGTTGGCAGACCATGAAAGCAGAAATGTTAAATTTTAATAAGGGGCAAAAGTGACTTTATGCTAGATCTGTACTCCTCTGATCACTGGGCCAGACTTGGCCCTCCTCAAAATTATGAGAGCAGGAGAAGCTCCTGGCGACCATTCCAAGAGTCAGGGATCAGCCGAAAAACATTTATGTTCCACTCTCCAGGCCCCACCCTGTGCTGCGTTCCATTGCCCATTATCCAGTTGAAAGCAATGGGAGATGTAGATGCTCAAAATTTCTGAAAATATGGCCACTGATGTCTGGATGCATAACTTGAACTACCCAATTTTGAAACTTTTGGTCTGAGACGATAATTAGGACAAATTCTAATCCAACAGTAACCTCTGCTTCAGGCAGAGTGCAGAGCAGCAGTCATTTTATTCCATGATAAAATTACAGAGAATGAAATTATTGTTGTGTCAACAACCCGATGAACAGTCTGAGTGACCTCGAGTATCCATTGTCGCCAAACAACAAATGGGGATACAAAATATCTTGCTTCCTGAACTTGACAGAAAATGAAAATGTTTGTATTAATTGTACTTGTGTACTGTGCATTTCTATAAAACCTTTAATCTGACTATCTCATGTGTTTACATACACAAATTAACTTTTATAATCCCCATTTTACAGATGGAGAAGTTGAGGCATGGTGCAATTAAGTGACTTTTCCTGGATAACATGACAAGTTATTTGTGCCTTCAGGGATAGTATTCAGATTGCCGAGCTCCCAGGCCTCCTTGTTGAACAATTAGCCTGTGCCACTTCCTCATATTTTATCTGCTCAGGCATCAGATTACTGCCTCATAAAACAGAGAGTGGCAATGACATCAATGCTTAAATAAGACGCTTAGAATTTTCATGAATGAAGGTTCTGATGGGCTAAAAATGGGGTAATGTATGTTTTATCTTTCAAGTAAGATCACATTTCTGCCAGTCATATGAAAAGATACCCAGAGACTAGTAAAAGATGTTAGGTTTTTCTTGTATGTTTTTTTATTCTTGTATGGTTTCAGTTGCTCATGCACCTGATTAATAGCTGAAACATTCTTTTCCTTGTTTATTAAATGAAATAGGGAAATATCTGAGACATACAAAGAGCTAAAATCTTTTGTGATCTATTCCCTCACTCAGATGTATACTTCAAATTACATTCCTTCAGTTGAGGGAAATAATTTCAGTTACCCTGATCATTTTAGAAAGCAGTCCTCTTTTTGAAAGTCTTTTTTTCATTAATGTAGATATGTTTCTAAGATGAGAAATTATGTTTCTTCTAATTATGGTTACATGTAGTTAATTTCCTTCTTTAAAAAGCTCTGTGTGAAAGACAGTTTCCTTTTAAAAAGCAAAAAAAGTGATACAGCTGATGTCCCTGTTGCCTTAGCAACAGATTTATTTATTAGAGTCTAAAATGACATGAGTTAATATACCACATACCTGCTGATCGGCAAACTCTCCTATTTCAGCTCCAGTTGACAATTAAGTCCTGGACAGCTACAGCCAGGGGTTAATGTTACTCATTAGGAGAACTAGGTCATTACTGGGAAATCAAGGCACTTAAGGCAGCATGGATAAAATACAAAATTCAACATCTCAACGAGTGAGGGTTTTTATGTTAATTAACCTTATTTTCCTTGCATTAAAAAAAAGTCTTTCATATGTGCATATAACAGTGGATCAATTAACTGGAAAAAAAAGTAAGCTTTAGTTTACTTTCCTCTCCTACTTGTCTTCATTTCCTATGGAAGGATTTCATTATTTTATGGAAAATTCTTATGTCTATATGATGAGTAAAAAGGGTATTAAAATTAAGAAGGGAATCATCATGGAAATCAGCTTTACCACAAGGGAATGAGCAAATAAAAGCCTTGGAAATGAAAATAAATAAGCTTTGCTAATACCTCACCTAAGGAGCAGAATATAAGCCCATCAGAGCTTGAAGATATTTAGAGGTACTTCTTTGCTTCTGTATTAAGCAGTTACATAGTTATTTGACCTTCAGAAACTGAAACTTCGGAGAAGTAAATTCAAGTGGTTGGTAAATATTCTATTTATGGAAAACTATACAGTGAATTAGCACATGGTAACTTTTGTAGTTCATAATTGCCTTTTTGATTTCCAGTAAAATTAGATACATTCACTGAAAGTTTTTATTAAGATGTCTGAGTGGGAGTTTTAACTTGATAAGTCATAAATGATTTAGCAAAGCTCTCCTGAAAGCCTTTATTTACTTTTTTTTCCAGCAGCCTTTATTCTGGAATGGGAGAACTTAATAGGCTGAAAAAGAATTATATCCAAGAATCCTTTATTTTCCTTTACCGCCCACATGAAAAATTTAAAAAAACAAACAAACTCTGAACAAAAGCTGTGGGGCCTGATTCTGCTCATAGTTGTATACACTATTATGTAGTGTAATTCTGTTGAAGTCAATATAAGAGCAAAATAAGACCTAGGATGTGTATAGAAGGTGGCAGTCCCAGGCTACCTGCTACAAATAAGAAATTCAAACCCTATGGGTGATTTTATGGCACAAGTTGAATGATTGCAGTGTCCTCTAAAGTTTAGAGTCTAAACTATCCTGTAGCCTCACATTTTTTCAGTTCATAAACCAGGTTCACTCAGAAGGGCAAAAAAAACTTTACCATTATGGAGAAAAGTGGTATTAGGTTATAAAACTACACTGCATCAGAATGGCCAAATCTTACAAAACTGCATCTGATTTAGGAATTTGGGGTGTTTTGTGAGTTTTGCTTTAATTGAAGATTATAATCATTTCTTTTACTGAAGAACTTGAAAACAGTTTGTAAGTACCATGGCTACTGGAATACATCAAGTCTAATCTTCCGTTGAAGTGTATTTTATGCTACCAATCTGGTAATGTGGAATAGAGTACAAGTAATATGGAAAATAGAAGTAAAGTAGAATAGTGGAAACAGGAATTGTGTATTGCTTTAACCACATTCATAAGCCACTTGTAAAACATACAGATGTGATAATGATAGGCATTTATTTTTCATTTAAAAAGCCTCATTAAAGTAACATAAAGGGTCAGTTTAAGCCAGCGCATTCAGAAAACTTCATTCTTCACTTACTCTGTATTAAGTAGACATGGTAGTTCATCTGTGTAATACTTTAGTGAGGTCCTGTGACAACTACTCTATCATCTTCATTGCTGAATTAAGGGATATCTCTAGTCATAATTTTCCATTGTCTAGAATGTGTATATTTATTTTTAAACTTGGAATAGATGAAATACCAATGTGTTAGAGTTTGTATTCTGTTTGGCTGTGTATCCAAAGGATTGTTATGGGTGGTCAAAGTGTATCTTATTATTTAAACTTATGAGTGCTTCCTTCCTTTTAAAATGTGTTATCCATTCTTCTTCAGAAATAGACCTCATGATCCTCCCTTTATTCTTACCCCTCCCTGTCCCAGAAAGCTTATACTACCCTTTGCTTTGTTCTGGATGGCAGACACAGTGACTTGCTGTCCTCCTTTTGGGTCTTCAGGGGCAACTGGAAGGCCCATTCCTCTATCTGTCTATCTACCTTCCTATCCATCCATCCACCCATTGTCTTCCATGTGTGTGATACATTAAAATAACTTTCCTAAGGTTGCAAAGTAAAGCACTCAAAATTAGGAAATAGCAGAATTGAGATTGAGTGTGCAACATTATTCCACTCCTTGGGGTGTGATGCAGCCTTTAATTACATGATCACATACTAGAGATCCCAAAGTTTTTCTGGCATGTCCTAATTTTTGAGTGCTTGACTTTGACACCTCCATTCCAGTCATATTCTCCTCAAATATCCTGTTCCAGTGTCCACTTCTCACGATTTTCATCCCAATCCCAGTTTCCCTACTTAGTTGCACCCCTCCAGACTCCCCAACCCATTTCCAGTTTTCCCCCCTACTACCATTCCCACTATTCTTGCCCAGCCAGTCCTAATTCTCTCTGCCCTCCCCAGCTCCTCATCCAGTCTGTCTCTATCCCTTATCCTGGCTTCCAGGTACTTTCCTCCCTGCACCTTCCCAATCCCTACTGGTTCCCAGCCCCAAACACTCTGTAGGCTCTTTGTCCAGAATGTCTCCTTGTCCCAGTCTCTTTTCCCAACCAGTCGCAGATCTCCCCCCGCACACATGAACTCCTTGTCACATCTGGCTCCTCTCTTGTCACCTTCTCCCATCCCATTGGTTCCCAGGGCTTGTCTCCACTTACCAGGTGACTGACATGCAGTGATTGATTCACCAGGGATTAAGTTAGTGAGTCTAGGGAAGACCTACTAAATTGGCCATTGATTACTTTCCCATCGACTCCGGTACTCCACCGGAATGAGAAGCATAAGGTCAATTGATGGGAGAGTTTCTCCTGTCAACCCAGCACAGCGTAGACACCACAAAAGGTCAACTTAAACTATGTCAACTCCATCTGTTATTCACATAGCTGGAGTTGCGTGACTTAGGTCAACTGTGCCCATAGTGTAGACCTGCCCTTAGTTCCAGTCTATGCCCAGCTCCCCATCCAATCTCAATCTTCCCCGACCTACTGGCTGCCAGTTGCCCCCATTTCTCTCCCTGGTTCTCGTGCCTAGTCTGCTTGCCCAGCTGGACCCAGTCTTTCCTCGACTCCCAGTTCCAATCTCCATGACCAGCTAATCTCAGTCAATGCCCCCATCTCCTAGTTCCAGTCTCCTTGCCCAGACAGTTTTAGTCTCTCTCCTCCCAAGTCCCAGGACCTGTTTCCCTTTTCTCCCCACTACCAGTCTCGAGTCCCAGGTTCTGCTCCCTTCCCCCAGCTTCTTGTTCCAATCTACTCCTCCCCTTGCAGGTCCAGCCCTTGTCCCCTCTACATTCAAATCAGGTAGCTTCCTCTGTACCCCCTGGGCCCAGAAGGAAGTTATTGAGAGCACAGGAGACACAAGTCCTCTGCTCTCCGTTGACGTGTTTGGAGTAAGCACCTGGGCTGGAGAATTCTCATTGTGGGCGGAATCTTCAGGGAATTAAACTGATAAAATCTAACACTCTACTTCTGCCATTTATCAGTCTTATATTTTGGCCAGATTTGAGTAGATTTTCACAGGGACAGTAAGAGACGTATGCCTGACACAAAGGCCTCTTGCCAAATTTCTAGTCCCTGTTGCAAAGTATGGGGACACTAGAGCTTTTCAAAGAAAAGATCATCAAGAATTTTTACATGGGCAAAACAATATATTTTTCTCTAACCTTGTTTTTGGAAACAGCAGAACCATTTGGCTGAAATTTTCCAAATAATTTTAGCCAGAGGCAGACACCCAACATGGAAAAATTCAACACAAATGGTTCACACTTGGCACAGTTAACAACAACTGAAAATAAGGTGTTAAAATGGGATGTGTAGGGCAACCTTAATAATAGGCGGTGCTACCAGCCCCACTAAAATGTACTGCACTCAAAATCAATGGAGCATATGACTACCTCTGTAACGGGGTCACCACTCACTCCCACGGCGCCTCCCGCTGGTTGTCTGGGGAATCAGCTCCTTCAGCGTCCAGAGCGCCCTCCGCAGGTTGATGCCCCGCTCCTTTGCTGGCCCCGTGTCCCTCCCGGACCCCGGTGCCCTCCAACTGTGGGTGCTGCACCCCTGCAGTACCCCCTTTGGTGTGAGGGTCTCCCCTCCCCGGGGGAACCCTCTACCCCCTATTCCCACCTCGCCTCAGAATGTGCCACTGTCAGTCACCACTTGCCCCCACTCACTGGGGCGGACTGCAGTATCATGGCTTCTCATCACTGGCAAGGAGGGTTGGCCTGCTGCTGCTATCTCCAGCCCTGGGCTGCTCCCTGCAACCCTGGTACTTGTGGGTCGGGCCTTGTATCAGGCCCGGAGGCCTGGGGCTCGTGGCTAGAGCCCACCCAGCTCCTTCTGCCCTGCCCCAGCTCTGCCCTAACCCAGGTACCTGGCTCAGCTCCTGCAGCTAGGCCTGTCTCCTTCTAAGTGCAGAGGAGACTGCTTTCCCCTCTAGGCTCCTGCCTCCCAGCCTTTATACCGGCCTGTGTTTGGGGCGTGGCCGCCCAGCCGGGCCTAATGCCCAATCAGGCAAAGCCTGCTGGCTCCCAGCCTTAACCCCCTTCCGGGCTATTTCAAACCCCTTTGGGGGCTTTTCCAAGCCCCTTCCGGTAGGGGGCGGGTGGTCACCCCGCCACAACCTCCCAAGAGATATTAAGTGAATCTCAATGGACAAATGATCTAATATTCCCCCTTACTTCCTCCAACATAGTAGGGGTATTCTGGGCTCTCCCTCCCACCTTCTTCAATTTAGTTTCTTCTCACCCCTCTACAGCTATTTATTTTTCTTCTCTATCTTTCTTTTTCTTTCTTCTTGCCTTCCACTATTTTTTTTTCTCCTTTTGCCTCCCTGCTCTGCTGTGATTAGATGTGGCTGTGGGAAAACTAAGTCAAAGAAATTAGTGTATGCTTTCTTTCTGAAGGCAGTGAGATTTGTGGTCATTCTAATCTCCTCTGGTAATAAGTTCCAAACCCTTGGTCTTGCTGCCAAGAAAGCTCCTGCTCATGAGCTTCACCCTTGTGGATGACAGCTTCTTAGTTCCCGAGGAACATAATTGCCAAGGGAGGTCATCTCTCCAGCAAGAGATGAGTTGTCTTAGAAAACTTAGGGCTAATTACTTAGAGGGCCTTGGTGGTTAGGACTGAGCCTTTGACACTGATTCAGTGTTCTATGATGAGGCAGTATAGTTAGCAGAGTACTAATGTGGTGTGCTCATATATATACACAGAGTTTCAGTATAATCCAATCTGGAAGTCGTAATGTCAGATCACAATGGCCAAAGCATCATCCCCCATGATGGGTTGCAGTGCCTGGGACTCCAGCAAGCAGGATGGGCTAGAGTCCTCTTTTTTTTATTTTGAGTCCTTTCCTTACCAATTTCAAGGGTATGGAGCAATTTAAGAATCTGGGGCAGGCTCTCTCAATCAGAGCTTTTCAAAATATTCCCTGCTTACCCACATCATCTCCATCTTGCCTGAGCTCAGCTTTAGTCAGCTGCCTTCATTCACATGCCAGGCCTTGTGACAGTTGGGAGATCTGTTTGTGTCAGAGGTGAAGTTAGCATTTGAGACCATGACGTCTCAAAGTTTCCCCTACAGCTCCAAATAGGGCAGTGGGAGAGAACTGAGCCGTGTGGGACTCCACAACTTACTGTGTTGGATGTGGAGGAACAGTTACCCATAAATCTCTTGAGAGTATCCTGAAGGAATGGACTGGACCCATTCTAGTTCTCTTTTGGGACCTCTGCAACATCTCTGAGGCAGGACAGTAGTGTGTCACAGTCACCAATATCAAATGCCTCAACACAGATCCAGTATGGATCTCTCCCCCTTTCAGTGGACAGGACCAGGGCTGCTTCTGTTCCATGACCTGGCCTGAAGTCTAACTGTGATGGATCCAGAACATTGTTGGTGAGTAGGTGTGTTTGGAGGTGACTTTTAGACATTTTATCATTTCCCTAGTGCACAAATGAGAGGCTGGACACTGGCTAGTCGTGTGACCCTTCAGTTCTTTCAGCGGGCCAGCTGCTGGGTCACTCCTCCCAACCCTTTTTGTTGGCATTTTGCAACAAAATGCATTGCTAGGTTTCAACGCAGCCATGGCTGCTGTCTCTTTCACAGTTAAAAAGCACTTGGGGTGATACACTACAGTGCTAATCTACACTATCTGATCTCATACAAATTGTGATCATTATACATTGCAATACGTAACACTCAGATGTGTTGTGCTGGGTTATCAGTGCTTCTAAGGTATATACGACACTTGGCCTTTGCATCATGCCTAACAATACCCCTGGGGAATGGCACAGTGCTTAATTAGGCCTCCCTGAGGGCTTGAAAGGAAGATCTGGTGGATTTTGTAACATATTTTTGTAGGAGATTTTAGATTTAAACTCTCTTACTTGCATTAATAAGATTTGCTGGATTGCTCTGCAAAATAAACTAAAAATGACTTTGAACCACATTTTGCTATGTTACACTTGTAACAAATCAGGGTTAACTATTGAAGTCAAAGGAGTAAGCTGTCATCCTCACTCAAATGCATGGCATTTCTCTAGATTTACACCAGTGTAACCGAGATCAGAGCTGGGCCTTTAGCTTCAAAGGTCATTCTCTCTATTGGGAATAAATAGAAGGCTCACTGATTCTGATCCTGAGGTTTCCTTGGATAGGAAATGCACAGTACTGTATTTTATTGTGAGGTTTTCGGTCATTAATTGTGAGGGAAAAACAAGAAGAATCTAAACAATAAGCACCCAAGGTTCTTTTCTTTATGAATCTCTCACAGATAACACAAGATAGTAGAAAATGCTTTTCCAGCGTAAAGCAGCATGCCACCCATTTTTCTCAGCCAAGTAATCTGAAAAATCTGGAGGTAAAATACACATTTCGCACTATACACAAGCTATGGACTGTAATTGAAAATAAAGAGCCATATCCACCAGTATATTCTGGCTGCTTTGTGCTGTTTTCGTGCCATCTTTGCATGCCCTGACTTGAATAGGCATTCCTCGGATGCAGTCAAGGATCGGGGCCTTTATTTTCCTATAGATTTTGTCATTTATTCCTGTTAAATATCGTTTATGCCTGCCACTGTTAAAAAATCAGGTTGCTGGATAACCTTTTTCAGTGAAACTGATGCAAAAACATCTTCTCCTCTCTCCATTTTATATTAACCTGTAGGGGTTGTGGTAACTTTTGATGCTGATGATGCCAGACAGTGTTTAGAGGCACGATTAAAGACAAGAGATGCTGGAAGTGTATCAGCTGAGGAAGAAAGCTCACTAATTTAACTACATACTTACACTATATCTATTCCTCTTATTGAGAATGTTAAAGGTGGAAAAATACTGTGATCAATTGGATAAATTGGACTTAGTAATGGATTTTTCCTTAGTATTTGCATTTTCTTAGCTATTTCCCCCCCCTCCCCCCAAATTTATTTTCCAATATTTTTTCCTGGCAGATATACTTCTCTTGCTGCTATCACAGACATTGTTACCAAAAATATGGCATTAGAATTTTACTTCTTTTGTGAACTCCTTTTCTTGATCTTAATCTAGATAATAAAGTACATTTAACTGATTTGATTTAAGAAAGCCCCCCTCTAGTCTGTGACCTGTGAAAGTAATTATTACTAGAATGTATTTCAGATTGTAGTTAATATTTTTGTAAAATGATTCCTTTTAGTTTAAGACAAATATTATCCACTTGAGGTACAATCGTTAACTGACTCTGAGCCTCAACACATCCCCGTGAGGCTGTGCTGTTGATCCCATTTTACAGATGTGGAAATTCAGGCAGAGAAGTCACATGGCACAGATTCCCACAGTCATGCTCATTTTTCTAAATCATGCTGCCACTCTTTAATATAAACTATTATAAATCTTTATTCAGGCAGTAGGATGAGATATAATGTTGCATGTAAAGTGATGAATAATGAATTTTAAAATTACACTTACTAGTACTTATAGATACGGCTAAACCACCCTGAACACGCCCAATCCCGTCTGATCTCGGAAGCTAAGCAGGGTCGGGCCTGGCTAGTACTTGGATGGGAGACCTCATGGGAATACCAGGTGCTGTAGGCTTAACATGGGCGTGGGGCTAGCAACTCCACCCCATAAGGGAACCAATTGCTACCAAAACACCAACACCAGTTGGTGGCCCATACCCCAGCTGGGGGGTGACAGGCAAAGAGAGAGAGAGAGAGTATTTATAGATATATGCTAGGACTAAGGTGTTGGCCTCAAGTGAGTCCTTTGTGCTAATTCAGTGCTTTCTGAATTTGAAGACATTTCTGCTCAGTGAACTGAACATGCTGCTTCTAGCTTTTTGAGAATGGGCTGGCCAGATGTAAAGTCACCAGGAAGCTGGTATCAGACAGGTTCTGTAACTGGCCTTTTGGTACAGTGCATTTGAGGATTCCACTCTTTCTGCCCAAGTATTCTTTATATTCATGTTTACTGTATCAGTCACATCAGTAAAGAACCACAATGTTATTCTTAACTTTGTTATTGTTTCTCACCCATCTGAAGAATATCATTACAAACCCTTTCTATCCCTCTGTCATCAGCAGACTCAACAATTGCTATGTTCTGCCTTGCTGACTGCCTTGCTACTGCTTTAGTACCCACTTCTCTTTAGTTTCTTATCAACATATTTTACTTCTCTGTGGTTCTGTGAGCCTCTTCTTCCCTCACTAATGCCCTGTATTTCCACTGATTCTGTAGTTTCTATCATCAACTCTAGTGTCTCCTCCAACATTGATTCTTTTGCTCTCCTCCTTCACCATATTGTCCTTCCCACTAAGCCACAACCCTCACTTATCCCTCTCAGCTGTTTTCTCGGCTTCTCTTCCCTCACTGCTCAGTGCCTTTGGAGAAAAGTCTACATTGTCTTGAATAGAAATCCAAGGACTAGGCTAACTTTCTCCACTGTAGATTTATTCTCTCTTCATGCAACCCTTCCTTGCCAAACAGCTTTATTTTTTCTCCTTAATTGACTCTTATAATTTCTGTCACCTTTTCTCTACCTTTTATGCCCTTCTCTGATCTTCTCCAACACTTCCTCTTATCCCACTCTCAGCCCATGATCTTGCCAAGAAAATGTGGACATAATGTCTCTTTTCCCTTCCTTCATCCTTCACTCCCACCCTTACTCTCTGTATCTTAAGTGTTCCATCTACTTTCCATTTCATATCTGACTACAGTATGCATCTCTTTCATGCTCCTGATCTCTCTCCAGCCCTCCCATACCTTTATTTTTCTTTGATCTCTCCCTTTCTTTTGGTTCTGTCCCCTTAGCTTTCAGAAATGATGCTGTTTCACCTATCATGGATAAACCAACGTCAGTCCCTCTTGCTTCTCCCATTTGCTGACAACCTCATTGACCTTGCTGTCTATTCTCACTATTTGACTTTCCTATCCTCTGCAATGGGGCTTCTGCCTTTTCCAATCCACTATGACTGCTGTCACTAAGGTCACCTCTAGTCATGCAGCCATCAGTCTGCTGCATCAGCACTGTCAATCGTTCCCATCCTTCTCAACATTTCATTCTTGTTTTTACTCCCTCGATTCTAACAATATTTTGTTCAATAGGTTCTCCTACTTTCCTGGCTGCTTTTTCAGTGTCTTATTTGGTGATTTCTTCTTCACCCAACTGCAACAGTGTCCTTCAGAAGTCTGTGTTCTTGGCAACCTCCACTTTAATTACCACCCCTATGCTGGTGTCTTCCAAATCTGCCTCTCTACCAGCGAACTCTCCCCTTCTGATCAGCCTCACATCTGTCTTTCCAACCTCCACGCCTGGCTGGCTTATGCTTCTCACACCACCTTCTTCTCTGATCCCAGTTCTCTCTTTGTTATGACTTATGTAGAATATAAATTCCTTAAGACAGTGACCTGCCTTTTATTAATCTCTAAATGCTGCTCACAGGTTTGTAAATAATGAATGATACACTGAATTTTGGTCCATGAAGTATCAGCTGTTTTCTGGCTGTGACTAAAAGGTAGCTCGAAATCTCTGTGTTAGCTCCCAATTTCCTAATACACTGAATTTTTTAAAAATTGGGTCCATATTTTTAAAGATGTCACTGGTGTTTCAGTATCAGTATCACAATCTCTCACCTTTCTTCCACTGACAGCTAAGTAACTGTATAATTATCAGATAATCCAGATAATATTGTTGCCAAAACATGGTGCTGGGATTTAAGAGAGCTGGTTCTGTTGGTGGCTTTGTCACTGCCTTCTTATGTGACTTTGGGCAAGTAACTAAATCTCTCAGTGATATGAGAATGCTTCCTTACCTCGCTGGACAGTTTTTGATGCTTTGCTCATTATTGTTTGGAAAGCGCTTAGAGTTTTCTGGATTTAAGGCATTATGTAACTGTAAAGTATTATGACATGTCCCCGCTATTTTGAATCTCTACTACTGAAACATGGGAAATCACCTTTGTTAAATGTTTTCAGAAGGTTAAGATTGACCCTTTAATATTGCTTTTAGCTTAGCTCATTCCCCTTTCAAAATGCACAGTACCTTGAGAAATCGTTATGACAGGTCTGTATTAAGTGATGTCATATTACAGCGGGTACATACCCTGTGACACATAGTGAAATTTGAGAGATTTTTTTCCCCTGCTAGATTACTACATTCATTTTATCGCGTCATTTTAATTCATATAACTATTGTTTTTAAACGTAGATGGTTTTTTTAGAAGAGAAAGCATGTATCTTGCTCTTCTGAGCAAGTTCTGTTTTACATCTCATACTGTTTTTAATTATGTATCTTTCTCATCCAAATAACTGTCTGTCAGCGAGATATGATCAATTTTATGTACATCTAAGTACGTCTCTGACAATACCTTAGACTCTTAAGTAACATGGATCTCTCATTGAAACTAAACCCAAATACAAGATATGTATCTGCACAATCAGATGATTTACAAGGGCCAGATCTGCCCCTCCATTTTACTTTTTTTGCATCACTCCAGCAGTGGAAAGCAGATGAAAAGCCAACTTAATCAGGCAGTCTGGGAGTAGAGCCCAGCGACATTTTTCAACTTGTTTTCAACAAAAAATGCAGATTCAGGGTGACCAAAACATTTCAAAAATTTGCCTCAGTTATGGCATGTTGTTTCAGTCAAAACAAAGAAAAAAAATCAGAAATGTTTTGATTTTTCAGGCTAGATTCACAAGGGGATCTAGGTGCCATTCACCAAACAGAAGAGAACGAAATGGTGGTGGTGCCCTCCCTTATACCTAACAGTCAAGTGGTTAGGGCATTCACCTGGGATGTGGGAGACCCTGGCCCTGGAGCACAGCCTCCCTCCTCTCACGTGAGTGCTTTCACCACCAGGCTATAATCTATGCTGGGATGGGCCTTTTTCAGTCTCCCTCTTGTTGAAGCTGTTCCACGTATAAAATACTTGAATAGTCATTGGGCCAGAGAGAGTGAGAATGGGTTTAGAGACTGGGGGTTAGAGCACTCCTCTGGGAGAGGGGATATTCACCCCCTCCTCCTCGATTTTGTGAATATAACATTTAATTTTTCCGTTGTTTTCTTAAAAGTATTTAAAATGCCCCAAAACCAAACATTTTATTTCAAACTAATGAAATGTTTCATTTGACTAGAAACAATTTTTTTTTTTACTTTTTCAATTTACCAAAAATTCTGAAAAATGTGTTTTGGTTGAGCCAGAGCCAAAAGATTTTTTTGGAACTGCCAGCAAACCAAATAATCCATGATTTTCGATTGAGTACTCTGTCATAGGGGATTCCTAGGTGGCATAATTCCAAAATTTGCTGGCTCTACCCCTAAACTTCCTGCCATTCCCAACATAGAGGATGGGAGTACTGCTTAACTCAGTCAATCCCTGGGTAACAGAATAGTCTTCTGAGGACCATTATCAGCCAGTACAAAGAGAAGTTTTGGCTGGCCCCCAAATCAAAGGAGCATAAAGGTGACGTGAAGCCACTTTTGTCCCCTCTTCCCCCATTGGGTCCTGTTCCAAACACAATTTGGCTAGCTAGGAGGATCTGACCCATCGATTAATCAGCCCAACCAGCTCCTACCCAGTGTGATTCCAACACCATCCCTCACGAGTGATTGCCTCTGGAACCCCTGGCCTCCTCCAAAAGGAAGGGGCATACTCGATTATGGAGGGGCTCTGCACATCTTGGGATTACATAGTCATTGCTGTAGGTCTGTGTAGGGTTTGGAAGGCATGCTTCATGGCTCCGTCCCTCTTGCTTGATTCTCTCCGTATGTGGCTGCTGGATACCACAGAGAGAGGGAGTATCCCCATCCCAGGGAATGGGAGATGGTACAGGAGGCTGCTGACTCACCTATTTCTGTGCAGGTGGGGAGAGACCTTTGCTTTAGAGGGTCTAGATCCGGCTCTGAAGTAGGTGTAGACACATGCCACATGGCTACATACTCGGAGCCTCAATCTAAGAGGTCCCATTGACTTCAACTGACTTGCACTTGCTCAGCATCTCTCAGCCTTAGGCACAAGTATCAGGTACTAAACACCCATAACTGTCTGCCTCAGTGGGAAACTGAGGCCATCAGTGAATATTCATGACCTTTAAGAATTATCCTGACACAGATTATTTTCCTACAAGTTTTAGTACTACACACTTTTACTCCTGACAAGTCAGGCTCCTCACTTTGTGCTGCTATTTTCCAACTCTTCTTAAAATATATGGCCACTTAGATGTCTACTTGCTTAATTATAAAGAAATTAATGGTTCCATTCATTTCAGCTGGACATTTTGAAGAGAATTAGAGCAGTAGAAGTACATTTTTACACAGAAATGGATAATTATTTTATTCATATGGATACATGCAGCTTGTTGGTATTTCAGTCCTGGGTCTTTGTAATTTAAAAACTTGTTGAATTTTCTCTGAGTCCGTATTCTCATCCACTTTAGTTTATTGGAACCATCATCATGAAAACTCCTGGTCCACAGATGTGAAACAAATTACCAGGCTTATGCTGTTGCATTCCACTTCATTATTGGGAACAAAACAAAGCTGGGGGATATACAGCTTCTTAAAGTAATTATTGGGGAGGGCAGGTTAATCTAATTTTCTAGACCTCAAAATAGCTGAAGATTTTAAGCCTAGAAAAGTACTGTTTTAAACGTTAAGTAGAAAATGCATTTGTTTTGAATCAGCAAACCAAAAATATTGACTGAATTAGAAATTAACACATGTAGAGCTGCAGATGTCATTTAGCTTTAGATTTCCTGAATGATATAATTATTAGTGTTTCATATATCTATATGATAAACCTACAGATTCATTTTGTGTAATTAGTCTGTGGAGGAAATACACCACTACTTCTGAACTGTTGATTTTCCTGTAACACGAGAAGGAAAACAGTTGAAGTTTCTAAATAATAAATTAAAACCAAAATATTTTAAAGACATCTGGTCCACATCTGTCCAAAGTATAATACTTTAAAGCAAATTAATTAAATGCAAGAAATATAATGATCACACCTTAGAATAGAGAAAATAACTTCTTCCATTTTTAATGTAATTTACCAAATTATGGAAATTTCTATTAATTTATGGTGTCTTTGTAACCTCTCATTCTGTCATAATAAAGAAGATGAAAGCTAAATGCTAGTTCTTCTTTTAAAATAACCAATCCAGTGTTTTTAAGACCTTGACTGCAGAAAAAAAAATCATTCCAAATCTTTAGTTTTCTTCAGATTAGATGATAAGTGTTTACAGATTATTTCTTATCCATTACTAAAGTAATTTTTCCCCCCTCTCCTCATTCGTTACTTAAAGCCTTGATGGTGCGAAAAGACCTCCACATCAGCTGTGTTGTTTCTTCTGAATCTAATGAATGAAAAGAATCAGAAGCTTTACATTCTTAAAACATATTGTCATAAAATTCCATTTGGGAATTTTTGGGAAAATACATTTGACTAACATACTACTTCTGCAAAAAACATTTGTTTGCCTATTGCCAGGGACAGTGTAAATATCCTAGGAGCATAAAGGAGTAAAATCTCATTCCATGGGCAAGTTAGTGATAGAAGAAAGGTATGGGAGTTGTCATTTTATTCATAAAAATCTACAGAATAATAATTTCAGTGGGGTCACCTTCTGTGGTGTGACAGCAGTGACTCACTGGCTCTCATCTCCAGATCCTCCAGCTGGTGAAAAGTTTGATAGTACAGTGTCATCAGAAACGGGTCAAGTTGGGTACCATTCAAAAGACCTTTCTCCCTCAAACATAATGGTACCAAACGTGTCAAATCTAGAACAGCCATGTAGATATATATTTGAGACAAATGTTTAAAAATCCATATTTTTTAAATTATACTTCAAATACAGATGCATTATTTACATAAAAAAATAACTCTTTGGTACTCCTAGGGAAGTTAAACTTGACATGTAGGAAATTTATTCACTAAAATCATTATCAGAGTTGTCTCTGTGTAGGACACCACTGCTAGATACGTTGTCACACTAATTCTCATGCTACACTTGCACATCTGCATACAAGGCAGTCTGTTGGCCAAACATTTGCAGTCCAGTGAACATCTTCTCTTTGCACATAAGCATTTAATTAGCTGAAGGATTGGTTTGGGAATTTATGGTATTTCACACATAACTAGTGTGATCCGTCTATCTTCCAACACCCATCCAGGCCTGACGGGGGAGGGTGGTTTTGGATGCAGTGGATTATCCTGGGTCCATTCCATTGTTCGATCATTTGACTTCTTGATAGCAAACAGAAATGCATAACCTGTCAGTAACCATTTTTATTTGCTTCTTGGAAAATATCCACCAAGGTAGCTTTGAAATAGCATAATAATGGCCTTCAAATGATAAACTTGGTGTATGAATGTATCCAGTGCATTTTTGACTTTGTCAGTGACTGTCTCAGCTATTCCAGAAGTGACAAAGAGTCCTGTGGCACCTTAAAGACTAACTAAAGTATTGAAGCATAAGCTTTCGTGGGATAATACCTACGTGGCATGCATCCAACAAAGTGGGTATTAGCCCATGAAAGCTTATGCTTCAATACTTTAGTTAGTCTTTAAGGTGCCACAGGGCTCTTTGTCACTTCTGCAATTGCAGACTAACACGGCTACCTCTCTGATTCTCCGCTATTCCAAGTATCTTCAGAGCAAGGACAGTCTTTGAAGACTGAAATCAAAAGTCTTCCAGTAAGTTAATTGGAAGTTAACTCCAGCCAGCCTTGCAGTAGTGTCACATCCTGAAAGGGACTAAAAACCTGGCAGTACCATGGTTTTAATGGTTCAAGTGATAGGAAAACATCTCTGAGGGATATACAGCAATTCCATTCCTCAGCAGCAAGCACAAAAACAGAATCTTGCAGACGTCTTGGGCAGCATCTCACAAAGAGCACTAAAACATCCGTGTCTTGTGCAAAAATCCAGAGTTTAGTAGCACCTCTCTTTGTGGCATTGACAGCATGCAGAATAATTTTAGTGTCAGCCTCCTCGTGGGAATTATGAAGAAACTCCACTGAACGGTGCAAGGCATCAGCTTTGTTACACAATGCAACAAAGAAATTCTTTGAATAATTCCTTGCATGCTATCGGTGCTTTTTCTGCAACATATGCAATTAACTCATACTTCATTTGAGTATGAGACAGTAGCTTCTTTAATGTGACATTGAAGATGTTTGTGGAGTCAATGATTTTGTATTGCACAGGTGAAATAAAATAGAGTCTCTTTCTGGTAATTGTTGTAGGAAAGAAAGTGATCTGTATGCTATGTATACCTATATAATCAAAAAGTCTGTTATACTCTCCCCCCAACCCCCATCTCCTCTCCCTCTTTGAATACCTGTGAAGTGGCTTTTCCCCACCCCTCCATCCTGGAGTGCTTGGGAGATGAATGGGTTGTTTAAACAGCTAGAAAACAGAAGAGCTCCAATGGTAGACAAGGTGTCTGGGACTACTAATAGGTCAGCAATCACACACCCAAAGCATGCACACTGTATGGACCCAGCCTGAGCTGGGGTGTGACCAACCAGCTGTAGCCAAGTCATCTCTAGTCGCAGGCCAGGAGCTGGTCCTTAAAAGGGGAAGGTGCCATGTGCTCTCTCTCTCTCAAGCTTGTACCTCCCAAGAAGGCCCTTCATCCGGACCACCTGGCCAGTGGTTCGCTGAGTTGCATTCCATCTGCCTTGGGAAGATTTACCCTCATCGCACCATCCACTGCTGCACTATGGGACACTTATCCTGAAAGATCCTGACATCTCCAGTGCTGTGCCTGTCCTGGGAGTGTGAGTATGAGAGTGTGAGTGTGACCTTAACCCTCCTTCCTCCTGCCCCCCCCCCCTTTGGAACTTAGATGTAGTAAATGTGCTGCTCTCTGGTAACCCTCCGCCTGTGTAAGTGTGTGGGTGCATTAGGGAGTATGAATGCGGTGAATGTGTGTGTGTGTATGAATAAGCTCCTTCCCCCTTCTGTCTGACCTAACAGCGGCATTGTAATAAAACTAATACAATTGTGACCCTGGGTTGGTTTTTAGGGGAACAGAGGAAACAGTAATATTTTTAACTGATTCCTCTACATACGTGTCAAATATGAGTTGGATGATGTCATTGATCCAGTATATTCTCTGTAGCTTCGTAATGAAATTAATCAGCCAAATCTCAGCAGGGGTCAACAGTTTCTGGTTTCTCGAGAACTTATACCTCAGCCATGTATACATTGAAAGGACTCTGCTGGCATAAGATACCAGTCACATTGTCACTGGGTGCTGGCTTAGGAAGACCAGCTAGATGTGTATTAGTTTGCTTTAGTTTGCTTTTTTGCCTGGCACATATGCCTTGTTCCATCTCATTCAAACAGATTGTTGTACTATGAAGAACTTATACTTTCCCAAAGTTTCACGTAGGCCAACATCATGTGGAGATCTGGTCCCAAGCAGGAGATGAGTAAACAATAACTGTCTATGGTTATCTCTGTAATAATCCCTGCTAAATTAACATTTATTTTCTTTTAATTCATTTACAGCTAGGGTGACCAGACAGCAAGTATAAATACACCGGACCCTCGCTATAGCCTGAGGTTTGGGATCCATGCACGGTCCTGCGCTAATGCGGGGACCATGTTAATGCGGGGGATGCATTGCCGTGGATCCCAATTCAAATATTTACATCTGGGATCCATGGCAATGACCACACGGTACACAAACCCACACTATAATGACGTGGGCTTTAGTGAGGGTCTGGTGTATTTAAATCTATATGCTATCTAAGTTGTTAATTTAAAGAGTGAACACAAGGTCTAAGAAAGATGGGCCAGGGAAAAGGCTTAAGAACCTAACAAGGCTGATTTGTGGTCCTGAATCATAGCCTGAGGAAAATAAAAGTCTGTATGGCATAAGCCATCATGCAAGGTGAGTAAGCAGAGGAGGAAATCATGCTTAGGAGACTGAGCCTGATGTCCCCAATACCAAAAACAGAGGTTAAGATAAACCTTACTCTGATTAGGTAAAAAGTTTTCTACAAATAAACATAACTTAATTCAAGGTAAATTTTGTTTGTTTATTTCAAGGGAACATGATAAAGATCCTGAGAGTTTCTTTAAAGTAGTGCTGAAACTTAAGGAGATGGACCTACCTTTTCATATATCTGTCCTTGGAGAGACCTTCACTGATGAACCAGGTACCTTTTGGAATTATCTAATTATTCAGGTGACATAAGCCACACAATTCTAGAAGTTAGGATGTTGGTAAATTACATAGTAAAACAAAAAGATGCTGGTATGTTATAAAATCAAATAGTTGTATTAAAAATACTTCAGCGCTCTTTGGTATTGAGAGTATAAAGCCATTTGTTTATGATATGTGTTCCATGTAATGCATCTATATGGATGTAAAATGTATAGATGTAAGAGATTGTATAGTTCAGAGAATTATTAATGAGATAAAGAGGCTTTCAACTCTAGGTCACTGGTCTGAATTCTGCCCTGACCAAAAGTCATTACTATTTATTTGATGGCAGTTTGGCCTATATGAAATAAGTGAAATGAGTCTCCGTTCATTTCCTAGTGGACAAATGTTAACATCATAAAAACGAACCATCATAATTGGCACTAATTGTTGGCATTATCAGCAGAAAGGGACGAGACATGGATGACCATGAAATTAAACTATCCTCTCACCCTAAGAGTGGTCCCTTCATGTTATATTTAGTCATATATTTATATATTTACATACATACACAGAGAGAGAGGCACAGAGCATGTCAGTATTCAGCTGGTCTGAATTAATGTAAATATTGAGTTCAGTGGAATTTGCCAGTTTAGGCTAGCTAAGGATCTGGTCCATAATATTTCTGTGCAGTCATTTGAAATATCTGAAATACTGCTATTGTTGTTTGTTATAATTGATGTGCCAACTATGTGCTTGGTCCTTAGAGGGAACTTTTGTTTACTTGAACAAACATACCCCGAGTTTATTGCAATTTATGTTAAGGTATTTTTTTGTCTATTTTGGTGTCAATTGCTCTACATACTGTTTAACCTAACCTCTAACCAAGTTTTTGTTCTCCACATCCTTAGCTGATAGAATTGTGACCCTATGGGATGCTTCTTGATATTGGTTGAAATTCAACCCCATTGCCTACATGGTTTTACATTTTCTGCAGTTGCCCTGCTTTAAGTAGTAAGAGTGTTCAGACCTCACCTGATGGCCTGGGCCCCTACAGAGAAGCTCACACAAAAGCCAAAGGGTTGGGGAGAGGCCTTCCCTCCTCGTGTAGTCCAGTGATTGGGATGTGGTAGACTCCTGGTTCAGTTTCCCTCTTCACATGAGGGGCAGAAGGGATTTGAGCAGTTTAAGACTGGATCTCTCATGCAAGAGAGAGAGCAAGCATGAGGATCCAGTCCCCCTGCTCCAATTACTTTCTGAAATTATTTAACCACAGCGGAACATTTCAACCAGAGAGACTGACAGATCCAGCAGTGGAACCCTGGACGTAGCACCTATTTCTGAGAGAGGGGCAGGGCTTACTACTTACCCCTCAGCTTGCTATCTCTCATTGGTTATCAGATGCCTAGTGTCCTGACTGTTGTGAATCCCATTCAAAGGCACCTGTTTCTCCCCATTTATTGTATTGGGAGCCTACAAGTGCCAAAGTCAGCTTTGTGAATCCCAGTGATTTTTTAGGTGCCTAAGTTTCTTTGTGAATGTAGACTTTTAGCAGAAATAGACTTCAAGTGTGATGATCCTAACAGGAGGTATGTAATATGCTGGGAAAGTGGTATGCTGTCAGTGGCTGGCCCGCTTGCAGACTAAGAGGCTACTACTACCATTATCCTTAGAGGTAACAAAGATCATGGGTTCCATCCCCAATGATGAACCAAGGTGAGACGTTACGTTATATAGCTAATATATTTGAAATGCTACAAAAAGGGTCCAGTTTTGTCCTCTGCTAATTAATGGAATGCAGCAAGGTATTTCAAATATATGAATCTAATTCCTTAACATGTGACTGATCTCTATCTAGGGTACTAATATGACTCCTTTGCCTTAGTTTTCAGCAGTCTTTAATGTTTTTATCCTCACAACACTTCTGTGAGATAGGAAAGTGCCATTATTCCCACTTTACAAATGGGGAACTGATGCACAGTGAATAAATGACTTGCTCATAGTCATACAAGAAGTCTGCAATGGATCAGGGAATTGAACCAAGGTCTCCCAAGTCCCAGGGTACCATTTTAACCATTGGACATTTTAACCATTGGCTTGAAGGGCTGCCACTTATATATAAGTGATGTGTTGTCCTTAGCTTTCATATAAGGTCCGATCCAACACCCATTGAAATCAGTGAAAGACTCTCATTGGTTTGAGTGGGCACTGGATCAGGTCCATGGTGCACACTTCCAACTGTCCCACAACAAAAACACTCTCATTTATAACACTAAGCTTGTAACTCATTGTAATCCTGATGCACTTTCATCAGCATAAATCACTTCACATCAGCATAAATCACCCTGGTGTGGCAGATCTCTCTAGACAGATAATCGCCTGAAAAGGAACACTCTGCAGCACATTTAAACCAGCAACCACCAACCTCCCACCTCCAGTTACTCTTATGGCAGGATCCAGGTCACTGATCATCAAAGATGAAATGACATGCCTTTATGCAAATTCTACATCTTGCATCCAAAATCAGTTTTGTTTTTCCCTAGCGTTATTCCCACACTATGGCAGAGTCCGCTCTAGACTGGACACAACCAGTGATACGACTGGGGTATATTCCAACCGATGTGTCGTTCCATCTGTTGTTGGAGGCATTTTATACCTACTGCCAGGTGTTAAGCCTACAGCACCTGGTATTCCCAGGAGGTCTCCCATCCAAGTACTAGCCAGGCCCAACCCTGCTTAGCTTCTGAGATCAGACGGGATCGGGCGTGTTCAGGGTGGTTTAGCCAAAATCAGTAACAGAATATAAATAAATATAGACAATTTAAGCTAAGTAGTTAAAATCAGTACGTCCCTGATCCTGAGCGTTCCCAATTCCCCCACTGGAAGTTAAGGATATCAGCACTAAAGTGGTCAGAAATTCTCCGACGGAATGTTTTTCCCATCAGAGAATGCGGATTGATTCATACTGAAATGTTTTGTGAAAACAGTTTGATTTCAGCAACATTTAGATGGAACCCAAGCTAGTCTCCATCAGAAATCTGCCTACTTTCCTGCCAGTTCACCTGCCCAGCTTCTTAGCAACCCACCTGGTGACCTTCTGGGGAGCCCAATTTCCAGGCTCCTTGGTCCTTGGCAGCCTGAATGATGGGCTGACAGGAAGCCTGGAAACCCTGGGAGCCACAACTCCAAAGCTCTGTGGCCCCTGACACAGCTGGGGCTCCCAGACTTCTGGCAGCCCTTCAAACCAACAGGCAGGATAATAGGGACCTGGGAGCTCATAGGTCCTGTGAACACTTGCTCCCTGGCTACCAAGCTCATAGCTTCAGGAAAGCCACCAGGTGGACTGCCCCAGATCCATGGCTTTATTCTACTTCACAAAGTCTTTCAAAATACATATTGTGTCAAACTTAAAAGATAACACATTTCAAATTATTCAAATTCTGTGTGAAATGGAATTACTTTTCTCTGTACAGCTCTAATCAGCATATCTAAGAAGATGCTCAAAACCTCCTAGAACCAGGACCTTGTTTTCTAGTTAAGTCAGGATTCTGTATTTGTCTTTGTTATAACTGATAAAAATACTAATACCTAACGCTGTGTAAAATGTCTCTTTCTGTGTGCTTTTGACTTTAATAGTATCGTCAAGGTATTAGGGGAAAAATGGAATCTGAAACAGAGAGATTGTATTTAAAATAAAATTTAGGGTTAAGAACTCCTGTGGAGAGCCTCTGGTTTATATCTATCGTGAAACAAGTCATTAATCTTTAATATTTGCATATAATACTCTTCTGCATTTTGCTCCTTTTCCTGGCTTGTGAGGACAACTGTTCTGTATAAAGTTTTACACAATTCAAAAAGAACTGGAGCTAATTCTGACTATATAGAGCTTATGTTGGACATATTATACAAATAAACAGTAAGAATAATCAAACCCTATCTTGGGAGTACAATTTGTATATGCAGTAAATTAAGTAGCTTTTTTAAACTAATTATAGGTGAACCTCAAAAGATTGATAGTTTGGCTCACATATAAACCTGCTTTGTATATTTTCACCTCTTGAGTCTGTAAAATTGAGCTTGAAAAAATTGGTTTTATAACAAGCTTATTTGTCAGATTTCTAGTATTTCCTGCTTCCTGTTGAACCAGAAATATCACAAGAATAGTCTTCTTTCTAGTATTCTGGCACTTCCTTCTCTGGTCCTAATAGGAAATTAATCTGGTCTAACATTACTTTGTGGACCACTGAAGTTGTTCAATTTCATTTGAGCATTAGGTGAAGATTGTTGGTCCCATTCTTCTGTGTTGGGTTGTTTGTTTGTTTTTGCCCAGTTTTTCTTTTTATGTGATTTTATGAAAAACTGTTCTCCAAAGGCAATTCTTCAACAGAGATTCTCACCTATGCACTTAGGGACCTTTGGCACAGGAATTTGGGGCACTCATCAAAGAGAAAGAAAACTACAAATGTTTTACTGTATAGTACTGAATGCTTCACTAGCCACATGAAGGCAGTGTGCCTTGCACTCTGGGTGAGACAGAAGGAGTATGTCTTATCCTTCATAGAATTGAAAGTGACCTCAAGGGTCGTCTAATCTAACCCCCTGCCAAGATGCAGGGATTGTTGTGTCTAAACTATCCAAGACAGGTGGCTATCCTGCCTCCTTTTGAAAAATGTAGGTTATATTTTCCTGGTGGCTCCAAAAAGAGTACTGGCTACTGTATCATTTATTTGCCTTTTTCAAGGTGAGTCTTTTCTTTGGTTTCCTGTTAACCATTTTGTGTTAATTTTGTTTCACTCTCTCTACCAGTGGAATGAGGAACAGGACAAGGAGTTACACTGATATCTGGACCAATGACAGGTCTAAGGTGCAACCTCTTACAGCACTCAGGTTTCTGTCTAGTTTCGGTCATTGGTATCAAAGCGAACCAGCATTGCTAGAAATACAAAAACTCTCATGAACCATAGTTATGGGAGCATGTAAGCGGGCCCCTGACCGCCCTCTTCCAAATATCAGCCGGAGACTGCTCTGTGGCTTCACCAGTGTCTTTTATTTCTATTTACACAGTGCACAAACCCCACCACCTATATACAGCTTCCTCCCCAGTGCAGGTTGAGGCTCAGCCTTTTGTCTCTGGCTGGCCTCAGGGTTAACTAGCCCCTTCAGGCTTGCTGCCTCTGCTAGTTGACCACCCTGCACCTTCTCTTTCCTTCACTCTCTTCCTACCTCCTTCCTTCCTACCTCTAGCTCCCAGCTCCACAACCCACCCTGGCTTCCTCCCTAGCAGGGCTCATATACCTCTGGAGGCTGCCAGGTGGAGCCCATCAAGCCCTCTGCAGCGCAGAGCTACAGCCAGCTGGCCAATTAGCCTTCCTCAGCAGGCTGCTTGCAGAGGCTTGTGGCTTTTGCAGGGGTAAGGAGGGAGCAGGGGCTGACTCAGCAAGTACTTAGTCAGCTGCCTGCTACACACCTCCCCCCTTAAGCCCCAGCCCCATCGGGCTGGCTAGGGGCCTTTTCCCCCGCCCCTTGGGTCGCCATATCACGAGGGGGTTCGCAGGTACTGGGTCCTTAACCTCCACCACAGAGGGACCGGTCATTCCCCTCCCACAGGCAGAGCACTGCGGTGGCAGTGGCTGGCCAAACAACTTCTCCTCCGCCCTCAGGTCATCGCACCAGTCACACTGTGGCAGCACCCCCAACTCCTGCTCAGACTGTGCCTTAAGGCCAGGGCTCCCCGCGACCTGCTCCTTAGGGGTCACTTTCCCTGCCTTAGTTTCCCCGGCACCCTGGTGCTTATGGTCAGGATCGGGCGAGGGTTGCGCCGGAGGCGGGGCCCACCACACCTCAGTTTCCCCTATACCCTTTCTTGGGTTTGGGACCTCTTTCGTGGGTCCTGTCTCCACAGGGCCCTCAGGGGGATCTGTCCCTTCAGTCACGGGGCCCTCGCCCCGGACTTCCCCCACATAGGCCCCCCGGGGGTCCACCCACTCTTTTCTTTGTTGTCTAGGAGTACCTTCTTTATTGTCCGTCTCGGGCCGGAGCCCGCCCCTCTGCTCTGGGGAGCCCCTCTCCCGAGCACTCACCCCTGGCCTTGGGGTACCCCGGGGCCTCGGCCCTCCCACCGGGCCCCAGTCCCTTCCAACTAGCACCGGGCAAGGTAACCGGTCGGGTACCCCCACCCTTTGCCAGCGGAAGTGGCCTTTGATCGCCAGGGGTACCTGGGCCACCCTGCAGGGCTTCCTGTCCCCATGGACACATCCCAGGCCCATCGTAGCCCCTGGGACCAACCATTCGGGGCGGACCAACGCCCGTTTCACTAGGGTGCAGGGGGAGGCTGTGTCCAGGAATCCCTGGTGGGTTTTCCCCCCCACCCTTACTGACAGGGTGGGCACCCCTTTTCGCCGTCCCTGCCCCCACACCTCGGTCCACCCACACATATCCGCCCAGCCACACTCCATGACCGGGCAGTCCCGCTTCAGGTGGCCCGCTTTCCCGCATTGCCAGCAGGAAAGCCGGGCCATTCTCTCCGGAGCCCCCCGGGCTTCCCCCTTTTTCTCCTTCCCCTGGGTTTGGAAAGAGTCCACGGGCCGGCGCCCCAAGTCCCGGTCTCTTCGGGGCCGGTCCTCTCCCCGGGGCCCCTCAGCCTCCACATACTCTTCGGTCCGGCGCACCGCAGCCTCCACAGTTTCTGGCTGGTGCCGCCGGACCCAAGTCCGAACGGTCTCTGGGAGGCTTTGTAGAAACTGTTCTAGGAGTATGGAGTCCATTATCTCCTCCCTGGACCGGGCCTCGGGCCTCAGCCAACGGGTTGCCCAGTCCCTCAGTCTTTGACTGAACGCCCGGGGCCGCACCGCCGGTGTCCAGCGCGCCGCCCGCAGCTTCTGGCGGTATTTTTCTGCCGATAGGCCTACCCGATCCAGAATAGCTGCCCTCACGGCATCATAGTCCTGGGCCTCTACAGACCCCAGGGCCATATAGGCTGCCTGGGCCTCGCCCACAAGATAGGGAGCCAGGCGGAGGGCCCAGGTGGTCCGGTCCCACCCGGTCGCTGTGGCCACCCTCTCAAAAGTACCCAGAAAGGCGTCGGGGTCATCCGCCGGGCTCATTTTACAGAGTCCCCAGCCTGGCGGTCTGATGCCTTCTCCTGCCCCTCGACTCATCAGCCCCTGCAGGAGGGTTGCCTGGGTACTTGCCTGCTCTTTGATGAACTCTTGCAAGGTCCGTTGCTGTTCAACCTGGGCCTGCTGCATGGCCTGCAGGGCCTGCTGGGTTTGTTTCTGCTGCTCAGCCTGGGCCTGCTGCATCGCCAGGTGGGTTTGTTGCATGGCCTCCATGGCCTGCTGAGCCTGCTTATTCTGGTCCACGAGCCACTGTAGAGTCCCCTCCATCGCCGGGCCACCAACCACGTCGCTGGTGTTGTCAGGTCCCGGACAAGCCCCCACGTGTAAGCGGGCCCCTGACCGCCCTCTTCCAAACATCAGCCGGAGACTGCTCTGTGGCTTCACCAGTGTCTTTTATTTCTATTTACACAGTGCACAAACCCCACCACCTATATACAGCTTCCTCCCCAGTGCAGGTTGAGGCTCAGCCTTTTGTCTCTGGCTGGCCTCAGGGTTAACTAGCCCCTTCAGGCTTGCTGCCTCTGCTAGTTGACCACCCTGCACCTTCTCTTTCCTTCACTCTCTTCCTACCTCCTTCCTTCCTACCTCTAGCTCCCAGCTCCACAACCCACGCTGGCTTCCTCCCTAGCAGGGCTTATATACCTGTGGAGGCTGCCAGGTGGAGCCCATCAAGCCCTCTGCAGCGCAGAGCTACAGCCAGCTGGCCAATTAGCCTTCCTCAGCAGGCTGCTTGCAGAGGCTTGTGGCTTTTGCAGGGGTAAGGAGGGAGCAGGGGCTGACTCAGCAAGTACTTAGTCAGCTGCCTGCTACAGAGCACTATAAAGAATCTAATGACATTCAGGGCACCTTGCAAAGCTCATCTTTTCCCCAAATATTTGAAAATGGTGGGAATAATAAGCCTGGAGAATTCTTGCAGGGAAAGGGAGAACTGATTTTTTAAGTTGCCTGTCTTACTACCGGTGGTTTATATTTACCCATACTACTTCACTTAGGATACATTTTTAAATTATGTATAGGGTACCTATAGCATATGGATAATTGTCCATTTTTAGAATTTTTATAAATCTAAATAAACAAATATAGAAACTGGTGTAACCATCCTCACTAGAAATGGGTGCTATGTATGACTCAAGAGCTAGGAAACTCACTTTCTGATGAGTGGATGGAAGTTATCCAGACCTTCAAAAACTCTTTAAATAAACTCACTTGGTTTTAGCACTGATCGACTGACATATTGGATCTTAAAATCACAACGTTATTATTGTCAAAAAGAAAAATGATTTTAAATAATGTTTAGAGATTTTATAGTGTGCCTGTTAAACTTGTTTCCTTTCCTGAATTAGACTAATATAGGAGGAGAGGTGAAAAAAGTAGCACCAGATTTCTAAGGTAATTTTTCCGTAAAATATGTGACACATGCAGAATATATGACTGTCTCCTGGGGAGACAAATTTTATTGGCAGTCATTTTGGATGATGATACATATCTTATTTGTAGCTTCTTGTGGTGAAGAGATTCACTAGCCAGTGTGTTGCCTTCTGGCTAGGAAGGGCATTGCAGGGTTTCATCCTCTGTAGTCCTGCTGACCAGATCCATCTATGGTCCCCTCTTGACTTGTGACTTGGCCATCCAGCCATCTCACCTTTGGTCTCATTCCTTTGGGGGTAAACCAGGATTTTCTCCCAATAGTATTTCTGGCCTCTAGTCTCTGGAGTCTTCTGGCTAGTCCTCCCAGTGAGGCTGGAGGGGAACCCAGTCCCTCCCTCTACCATGGGTTCCAGCTAAGGGATTTTTGTGGCAAGTGGTTAAGTTCTGTCTGGTCAGACTTCTTGCTTCTTTCCTAGCCTACTTCCTACGAAATGTCCACCTTCTCCTCCAGGGGTTCATATTCTCAGTAAGAGGCTGCCCTAGGGTTCAGGCCGTAGTCTCAGTATTCAAGGCACCAAAAGAGAAGAAAGTAAATTAACAGAAATAAGGAGCGGTTCCAGCTTCTCTGTCCTACCTGGATCTCCAGCGGTCTATATTATTGCTCGGTGTTCACAGTGAGTCCAGCCTAGCTTGGTTTTCTGCAGTGCTCCTTTCTGGGAGATAAGGGTCAGAGGTCTGTCCACCTCTACAGTCTGGGGTCTTATGAACTGAGCTTCTCCCTTTTGTAAGCTCTTCCTCCAAGATTGGCATGCGTCATAGTTGTGGCAGGGTGGGGCTGCCTGAACCCAAAGCTATTCTTTAACCTTTTCTTGCCTAGTTTTGGGGTTGTATATACACACTTCTGTACATTATGAGTAGTGAAGATCATCCAAAATTTGTGCCAATAAAACATAATATACCACACCTCATGTTTTTTTATTATCTATCTATCCATTCATCCTCACATATAATAGACTTTATATAAAGGGCAATGTGATGAAATATGATTCATCAATATGGATTTGAGAGGCCATATTCCCTGTGAGTGTGATATGTAAGTCATCCCTAACAAGTGCTAATAAAACTTATGGCACATACATTGCTGAAAATGTATTTAAAGAGTTTTTCAAGGTCCAGATAACTTCCATCCAAGAGTTTTAAAAGAGGAGCTTGCTGGACCATACTCTTGATTTTCAGTAAGTCTTGGAGCATTGGAGAAGTTCCAGAAGACTGGAAGTAAGCTAATGTTGTGACAATTTTTAAAAAGGGTAAACAGGATGACCTGGATAATTATAAACCTGTCATCCTGACATGGATACCAGGCAAGATAATGGAGCAGTTGATATGGGAACATAGGTACTAGAACTAGACATGCTGGGGATGCTGCTGTATCTCCTGGCTTGAAGTGGTTTCCATCACATGTAGGGTTTATAGTTTGATTTAATGGTTCTTAGCACTCCCATCGTACAAATTGGTCCAGCACTTCTGTACAGGACTCAATTAATAAAGAATTAAATGAGGGTAATGTAATTGATGCAAGTCAACGTAGGTTTTTGGAGAGTAGATACTATCAAGCTAACTTTCAATCTTTTTTTTGGTAAGATTACAAGTTAGTAAGTGTAATAGTAATAAAAGTAATAGTATTGACATACTATATTTAGACTCCTGCAAGGCAATTGACTTGGTACCACATGACATTTTGATAAAAAGCTAGAACAATTTTAAATGAACATGACACACATGAAATGGATTAAAAACTAGCTAAGTGATAGGTCTCAAAATGTAATTGTAAATGGAGAATTGTCATCAAGCATGTGTGTTTGCAGTGCAATTCCTCGGGGATTGCTTCTTGGCCCTATACTATTTAACATTTTTATCAGTGACCTGGAATAAAACACAAAATAATCACTGATCAAGTTTTCAGATAACATGAAAATTTGGTTAGTGGTAAATAATGAAGAATACAGGTCACTAATTCAGAGCAGTCTGGATCACTTGGTGAAATGGGCTGAAGAAAACAATATTTGCTTTAGTATAGATAAATATAAGCGTAGACATCTAGAAACAAAGAAAGTAGGCCATATTTACAGGATGGGGGACTTTATCCTGGGAAGCAGTGATTCTGAAAAAGATTGTGGTGGATAATCAGTTGAACGTGAGCTCCCAGTATGATGATATGGCCAAAGAGATAAGGTAACACACGGGGAAATCTCAAGTAGGAGTAGAGATTATTTTACCTTCATCTTTGGTACTGGTGGCTGGAATGCTGTGTCCATTTCTGGTGCCCACAATTCAAGAAGGATGTTGATAAATTGGAGAGAGTTCAGAGAAGAGCCACAAGAATGGTTAAATGTTTAGAAAGCACACATTATAGTGATAGACTCAAAGAGTTCAATCTAAAAGAGAAGATTAAGGCATGAATTGATAACAATCTATAAATATCTATATAAGGAACAAATATTTAATCGAACAGAGAAAGATATAACATGATCCAATGGCTGGAAGTTGAAGCTAGATAAATACAGACTGGAATAAGTCATTTTTTTAATGTTAAGAGTGATTAACCATTGGAACAGTTTACCAAAGGATCATGGTGGATTTTCCATCACTGACAAATTCTAAATCAAGATTGGATGTTTTTCTAAAGGATATATTGTAGGAGTTATTTTGGGGGAATTCTATGGATTGAATTATACAGGAGGTCAGACTAGATTATCACAATGGTTCCTTCTAGTTTTGGCATATTTAAATGAATCGAGGAGAATCTCTGAATAAAAATCTAAATAATTACTTATTTCAGTTTTCAATATTTCAGGACCTCCAGAACTAGAATCAAGTGTTGTGTATCCCACTGGAAAGTTTGGGAATCCGTCCTTTCCAAATGTTGATAAAACTCCCATTTCTAGGGGTTAAGGCAAACAAGATATTGGACCTTAAATCTGTCAATGGGTCTCAGACTAATGTGTTTGGAAGGAGAATTCCACATTAGGAAAAAGAAGGAAATAGTAAGTTTTATGACTGGTGTTTGGTTTTTATTTATTTATTGGGGAGGCACTGAAGAGA
>JAVMKO010000011.1:44650102-44710102 GCA_032164245.1 Sternotherus odoratus
TCTTTTTATATTGAATCTAAAATCAATGTAAATATATATAGCGAATGTAACAGTAGAAAATTACTATGTAAATAAGATCATCTGCAAATGAAAGAATAATTCCAAATCTTAACTTTTTTCCAACAAACTATAGAAATATTGGATTTTAATTTTACTAATTCCTGATGCAGACAAAGGTTTTGGTAAGGGGATATTACATAGCCAATTGATGACTCAGATTGCTTCTTGGCCTGCAGCTATTAATGAAATGTTCCTTGTTTCACTTTTTCTTTTATAATGAAAGAAAACTTTAAAATTCTGCTTGTTTTGATATCTGACACAGTATTTAAGAACTGAAAAATTATCAAGTAAATCACATACTAGAAACATTTTCCTTCAGTAAAGAAAATATAGTTGTAGACTTTGTACACTTTGAACTTTTTGTTAATGTTTAAAATGCAGTTTGAAAGGCATGTTATTTGAAACAACATGAAATTACAATTGTTTAAAGTTTATTATGACAAAATTAGCTATTAATACCTTGCTAAGTATTTAAGAGGAAATGTGTATCTTGGTCCTTCTAAGGCTAAGGACAAATTTAAAACAAAACTTTCTTTCTTTTCCCCCACAAACTTAGCAGGACAAAAGGAAATAATTCTTTCTGAATCAGGTTAGGCAAATGTAATAAAATAAATACAAAATGCACAAAAACACATTAAAATGCATTTGTTTTGTCATTATAAATTTGAAACAGTTATTGTTGACTAGACCAGGAAATAAGTTGAAGTTAAAAATAAAGTCCTCCTTTGGTCAGCATGTTGGATATATTCAAAGATTCTCATAAAATAAACATATTTTTAAAAGTGCTTTCAATTTCACTGTGTAATTTCTGGCCAACAGAAATTACAGTTGTATCTTCAAAGTTTATTATATGTCAGATTAGTGGTCATTATGCAGAAGGAATAAATTAAATACTCACTAGTTTAACCTGTTCAGTTATCCAAATGCAAATATAAACATGATCATTTCTCCTTAGATTTGCTATTTGATAACTTTCTGACATTCTTTTGCAATTATAAAACATTTAAGCTTGATATTATGGAAGGTTATGTAAATTATTCCTCAAGAAAACAACAGTATAAACCACTAAATGCTTTGGCAAAAGGTTCTTGACAGTATTTATTTGAAAAAATACAAATTTTGTGTCCTGAATCACATGATCTGGAGCATGTGTATAAAACTAAGATGCCCCAACATCTTGATGCTTTTCTTAGACAATGTTTAAGTGCAACGTTTGAATTCCTATAGTTTAAGAACAAAACACTATGCCAAGCAATTGTTATTGCATGAATATCCTTGTTTTTCTGCAGCATTATTAAGAAAAGCTGTCCATACTTCACCATGTTGTTACATGTGTCTGTCTGCTGATTATAAAATGTGTTAAACAGTATTTAAAAAACAAAAAAATGCAGAGCCGCGCTTTGATTTATTCAGCGAACAAAACATATGCTCGCTGTTCTGTTCTATGTAATTCATATGATCAATAAAATTATCTTTAAAAAGAGCAACTTTGGCAGTTAGAAGGATTATGCTGCTGAACAGGGAAAATGATTTACTTCTGCTTTATGCAGTCAACTTCAATACTGTTGGACCAAAAGATGTTTTTTGGCTCATTGATGTATTGTTAATGTATTTGTTTACTATTTTTAATCTTTAGGATAGAAGCTGTATATTGTGGTTGCTATCCACTATGTCCTAATGCTTTGGTGTATCCAGAAATATTTTCAGGTAGCTGCTTTAATCTATATTCTTTTTGTTCAAATTTAATGCATGATTCATGTAAAGTTTGAGAATGAACTTAAGCAAAAGCAATTGTTTATTTGGCAAGCCAACATGTTAGTGTTAAGGAAAATTTTATGTGTTTTAATACATTAGACTAAGTTTATATTTACCATCTGTTCTTTCAAGATAACACAAAAGCAAGTTTTGAAATAGCATTCTTCATTGTTAGCATACACAACCCATAATCATACATTTTTATAAAAAGGTCAGTGCTGCTGCAATGGCTTGCAGATTTTTTTAATGATATACAGAGAGAAAAATAGAGGCCTGAAAATCACAACAAATTATTTAAACAATTTAATACTTAACAATATGCAATGGTGGTACAGGATACACACTAATATAGTATCAGTTCTTTGAAAAATCTCATCACTAAATGTATCACATATGCATTGTGTTACATTAGAATAATGTATTTTAATCACCCAAAGGAGATGTCTAAACAGCACAACTACACAGTCTTATTTAGCATTAAACATCCTTGTGAGCTGAGGTAACCTTATAAAATCATGCTTAAATAATGTAAAACACGAGGCGGCACAGAGCAATATGCATTTTTAATTAGTAAAGTGACTAATATCGAGTGTGTGCTTTGAGGTTTTTGTTTCATTAAAAATGTATCTGTTTTTCCTGCAGCTGAATATCTGTATTCTACACCTGAACAGCTTTTTAAAAGGCTTCAGAATTTCTGCAAGAGACCAGATATTGTAAGGAAACATCTCTATAAGGTAGTTGTTCAGAATAGTTTTACAAGATATAATGCCATATTGAAGTACAAAGAAAAAAACTTAAAAAAAACAACAACATTTAATTAACATACTAATGTTTAAAGGAAACATGCTAGGGAGGGATATTAGTCGTTACACTAACAAGGATTAATTAAACTAGATGCCAGTTGTATTAACCTAGGTCTTATGAAATACATACACTTAATGCATGCTACATGCTTTTTAAAAAATTTATTGTTTTCTAAAATGACTGTCCTTTACATTTGTACCCAAGAGGCTTATAAAAATGAACCTGGATTAATGTAACTCATTAGTTTAAAAGGAAAGTAAAAGAAAGATCCTACAATTATACTAATGAGGATAAACCTACCTTCCTATCATAATTTAATCTGCAGTCCTCAAGAAATCGAGGTGAATGACATCAGGTAAGTTCCCTTTGCCCCTTTTGGAACTCTTTTGGCAATTATTGTGAATATTTAACTCTTTGTACTAAAAGTTTAAACAAAGTAAAAGTTATATAGTTATATAGGTGCTTATAATTTCTTATATGAAGAACTTAGAAGAAAGTTTACTGACAGTATCATTTACTAATATTTATCCCACCATTATTCTTTGCAATGATTTCTTTAAAGAAATAAAAGTTTAAATTGTTGGAATGACCAATAAAATTGTGATCCATTAGTCCATACTAAACTTGCTTTCAGATTTTTAAGATGCATTTGTATGCCATGGTAGTAGTTAAACCTTTTTTTAGTTATGTGTTTGTAGATCATGTACTGATTTTTACATTATTTCACTAATAACCTATTATCACAAGGTGATGTTTTGAGAACATAGCTATTATTTTTACATGTGCTACTGTGAAAATATACAACATTGAGCGCTAAATTAAGACTCTTGCGAGCTTCAGGTGCCCTGGGGACCAGCGTAAGGCATAACAGGTAGCATTTTAAAAAAGCATCTAGATCACTTAGGAGCCTGAGACCTATTGAAAGTCAATGGGACTTAGGCTCTTAAATCACATAAGCACTTTTAAAAGTTTCCCCAACATTTTTAGAGGTCTGGAGGAGCATGGATAGAGGGGCCCCTTGTGATACCAGTTCAACAAGGTTAGCAAGTGCTCTCTTTTTCCCTTTAGCCACCTCAGCACGCAGGTAGTGGACCTGCCAAGTAAACCTCTCCTAACCTGGGCCACTAATACTGCCAACAGCACTCATCTCCCGATCCCCATGCTCCTTGCACTGTGAACCAGAAAATGCCTGTCCTTTCAATGCATTCATCACCTGCCACCTCCCCCCCTTTAGCACACCCATGCAGACGGTGGTATAATTTAGTCCTGAATGTACGTTTGACTTATTTTGTGACCTAAAAATAGACATTTACATAATGATACATCAAAAGAAGATGTTGTTTCTTCAGGAAACAGTTAAACTTCAAGTAAAAAAGGAGAGAACCAAAAATGCAATTTAACACCCAATTTCAAGCTCATTATCTTTCATTGTCTATTAACTTGGCAATGGTTCAGAAGGTAGCTCATAATAGTTTAAAATGCTGACTGAACACTTCCAGTATTCAGCATTACTTCTTGAGTCAGTACTATACATGGAGACTTCAAAGAGAAAACAGTCCTTAACCGTTTACCTTGACATTTCCCAGTGTTTTGCGTGTGATGAGCAGTTTTCTTTCACATGGATCTACCTTATGCATATGGATCCCTAGCTCCTGCATAAAGGGAATGCTAGGATGCTGAAAATGGAAATAGCGGCAGAACCAACATTCATACTAAAAGGGTATGATGTCAAAGTATGGCACAGAAAGGGATGTGTACACAGCCCCATAAGCAAAATGCTTCATTTGCATCCAGTACCTCCTTTTGAAAAAACACTCGTTGGTGAATGAGTTATAAGTAAACTGCCACCACAGAAATGGAGCAGTTTATCACATCACTTCAAGTTGCACATTATTAACCCTGCAAGTGAGTGTTTGCAAATTTTAAGCATTTGTAGTAGTAGTTTTTGAAACAAGTAAAATTGGAAGGACTGGGGAAAAAAATCATTTTAGAATCACAAAATTAGTGCTTGATCCAAAGCCTGTGACAGTCAGTAAAACAATTCCCTTTGACTTTAATGGGCTTTGGATAAGGCTCTGAGAATGTGAATACAGTTACTCCCTTTTGCACATAGACCCAAATATACAAGAATTGTTTATTTTGCAAATAAACTATCATTAAAAGGTTCTGAAAGAATGTCCACTTAGAAATGTGTTGTAAATGAAATACTTCGTCAGACAGTTGAAACTAGCAGTAAACAATACCTCAGCGCTGAACTCATCTGGGGCATACACATGCTTATTCACAGACATTAGTTGCTTTACATTTAGGGGTCCATATACAGTACAGTGGTACAGGGAAAGTGGGAAAGGAGATCTGGATATGGCAACTTGCTCCTTTTTTCTTCTTTCATAACCTTTTCTGGCATGCTCCGTTACTAGAAGTTCAAAATACAGCTGTCTGTTCCTACAAAGAGACATAAAAACTCTATAAAAGCAAAAAGAATATTTTTCCTTTATATTTTAGACATTCTGTCTCATAAGCCTTGAAATAGAAATACGCCTTTGCTTACATTTTCTGCTTATTTTTGTTGCCATTGTATTATCAAGAGTATCAAAAGTAGTCAAATACATTGCTGCATTATTCTGTCCATTATATGCAGTGCTTGTGGCAATTTATAAAGTTAGAGGCAAAGGAAGATAGAATGATATTTGGTAGAAAAAAGGCAATCAACTTAAAAAAATTAGGACACCAAAGGCTGTGTTGTGAATAAGTCTTGGTTGCACTGTGAAATATAAAGTAAAGCCATGTACCTCTGAATGCCCAAGCAAAGCTGATATTTACCAGAACACAAGGCCTGGAGTGTCACTATTTGTGTTAATGGAAGTCAAACAAGCAGTCCCCCCGCCCTCTCCAATCCCATGAAAGTGAATACACTAACACAATAGACTATAACAGTTAACTGTATATTACAGAAATACATATTTATAGTATACTAGCGAAAATACCCGGCATTGCTCAGGTCCGTCGGAGGTGGGGAGGGGGCAGAGAGCTGAGCGAGTGCGGGGTCCGTTGGAGGGGGGAGGGGCAGAGAGCAAACCTGACACCCCCACCTCACCCCCCTCGACCAATCCTGACACCCCCACCTCACTTACCCCTCGACCAACCCCGACTCACATTTTCACCCCCCCACCCAAACCCAACACCCCCTGACCAACACCCACACACCCCCCGTAGACCAAACCTGACACACCCACCTCACTTTCCCGCCCCAACCAAACCCGACACCCCTACCTACCACCACAAACAAACCCGACACCCACACCTCACTTACCCCCCGACCAAACCCGACACCCACACCTCACCCCCTGACCAAACCCGACACCCCCACCTCACCCCCTGACCAAACCTGACACACCTACCTCACTTACCCTCCGACCAAACCCAACTCGGGTCCGTCGGAGGTGGGGAGGGGGCAGAGAGCTGAGCGAGTGCGGGGTCTGTTGGAGGGGGGAGGGGGCAGAGAACTGAGCGAGTGCGGGGTCTGTTGGAGGGGGGAGGGGGCAGAGAGCTGAGCGAATGCAGGGTCCGTTGGAGGGGGTATTATGACATCATAACTATGTCACAGAGAACAGCAGCTGCCCAGCTGATGTGATTGGCCTTTAAATAATTTCACCCCTGGGGGGCGTCAGAGGTGAGATTTGAAAAATTTTCAACTCTTACCCTGATTAGCACCCTAAGACCTCTAACTGTACCAAATTTCAAGTCTCTAGCTCAAACGGTGTGGAAGGAGTAAGTGCACATACATACACGCATACACGCACGCATACACCATTTGACTTTTATATATATAGATTTTAAACATACATTGGGTACCCTAAGTACCTATTAAGGACTTTTCATGGTACACACTGTTTACCCTTTATACTTTAAGAGCACTGAAAGCTCATTCCAACTTGCATGCTCCATCCCACAATTGATTAACAAATGAAGAGGGGATCGTTTTCATACTAAAAAATTTTGTTATCAATTATTTACTCTGCTCTAGCGTTATTTAGCTAAAAGTTAGTCTTTGGGTTTGTGTATTCTAAGCCAGTACCCTGACAGTCAGAACTAAACAAATAATAATGGTGCATCAGCTCCCAGTGCCAGCTTAATGAGCACAGCTAGGCTTTCTATCAACTTCAGCTCATCCAGGCAAATTCATTTATATATCAGTTTAACTGAGAGCAGAATTTGGTCCATTTTCTGATATTACTATTATTATTTCTGTAACACCACAAGAGTACATTACATGCATATGAAAAGACACATCTGATTTTTATCTCATTTACACTAGCTTAAATCAGGAGTACCTCCACTGAAGTCAGTAGCATTACACTGGTGTGAATCCAGTTTAAGTAAGATCCCAGTTAGGTCTACTTCCCCTGCTCTGAGTAATTTACAGTCTAAGGGTTCAATCATGCTAGTTAGTAGAACTAATTGGAAAAAGTTCTGATGAATCATTTTAAGTCAGAATTTGCCAATTAATCGAAAATGGACTGGTTTTTCAAAATGATTTGATTTTGACAAATTTCTGATGGACCACAGAACTTCAAAGCTTGGGAGCTTGCACTTGCAGGATTTCCAGGCTCCCAGTTCCCTTTCAACCTCCCATGCAGGCTACCAAGAACACATGGCTTCTGGACTTCCAGGCCCAGCAACTCTGGCAGCCCACTAGCCTGGCTGATATGGAGCTGGAGACTCTACAAGCCCTGGAAGCTGCCGACTAGAAACTGGCATGACATAATTCTTGTCAGTTTAACTGCTGCCCAGGGGTGACACTGGTCAGTCTCTTGTTAACTCCACACCAAGAGTCTGTTGAATTTTAACACTGCTCTTCAGTAATGGGCAACAGTTAAACTGACAAGAATCATATCAGTTTCAGTCAGCAGGTGCAGGGCTTCCAGGGTTCCTACCTGTGCTGCAGACAGCCAGGGATCCTTATGAGCATATATTGTTTCAAGAATGAAATATTTCACAATTTCAGTTTTATGAATATTTATGAGGGTTTTTTTTCTCTTTGTCCCAATTCAAGGCAGAAAAAATTGTTGAAATCTCAAAAATGTTCCTGGGTTGGGAAAATCATTGCCCATCTAGCTCTCCTAATTAGGCATAGCCAGGTGTTGCAGGCTGAGCGGCCTTAGAGGGAGTGCCAGGAGGCATTCTGAGTTCCTTGATGCACCAAAACCAGTTGCATACCTACATGGAGTACAACATATCCCTGCCCTCTCCAATACACAGCTGGCTAATTTCATTGCTATGAGCATGGTGTGGGCTGTTCTCACTCCTTTTGGCGTGTCATGCACCCCAGAAGAATAGCACAGGAGATCAGAGACTTGCAGTTCTATGCAGTACTTCTAGAGGTCATGCAAAAGCATGGGGAAGCTTTACTCCTTAATCACTCCTCTCCTCCCCCCAGAAATAAATAAGTTGATCACCCACATAAAGGCAAAGGAGAAATTGTCCTGTTATGAACATAGAAACTGCAATATGGGATCAAATCTATGGTCAATCTTGTCCGGTATACTGTCTTCAGAGCATCCAGCACTGGATGCCTGAGAAGGTCTAAGAATCCCACCATAGGCAGATGTGAAATAATCTACATGTGACATTCTATCTTGTGCACTACTTTGCATTTAGCAATAATGAACTTCACTTACCATCATGTTGTCCAGTCACCTAGCCTGGTTAAATCCCTCTGTAGTTGCTCATAGTCTTCAACTTAATTTTGTGTCATCTGCAAATTTTGCTACCTCACTACTCACCACTGTCACAAGATTAATAAAGAAATAAGAAGGTGTAAATAACATCAGACCTTATATGGAACTTTGACAAAACCCAGTGTTATCCTTTGTTGTGACAAAAATTGACCATTTGTCTCCAGGCTCTTAGTCATTTTTTGATCCATGACCACACTTTGCCTTTGACCCCATGATTACTTAGTTTCTTCAGTAACTTTTTTGAGCAGCTTTGTCAAAGTCTAAGTAAATTATATCCACTTGGTTCTCCTTTTTCCATTACTTTAATGTCACATTCAAGGAATTCTAATGGATTGGTGAGAGGTAATTTGTCTTTAGTTTCTCGGGTTTCAGAGTGCTAGCTGTGTTACTCTGTATCCACAAAAAGAACGAGGAGTACTTGTGGCACCTTAGAGATTAACAAATTTATTTGGGCGTAAGCTTTCATGGGCTAAAACACTCTTAATCAGATATATAGAGTGGAACATACAGTAGGAAGATATATATATATATATATACATACATACATACATACATACAGAGAACATGAAAAGATGGGAGCTGCCATACCAACTCTAAGTGGCTAATTAATTACAGTGAGCTATTATCAGCAGGAGAAAAAAAAATTTGTTGTGATAATCAGGATGGCCCATTTCAAACAGATGACAAGAAGGCGTGAGTAACAGTAGGGGAAAATTCACATGGGAAATAGATTTCAGTGTGTGTAATGACCCAACCACTCCCAGTCTTTATTCAAGCCTAATTTAATGATATCCAGTTTGCAAATTAATTTCAGTTCAGCAGTTTCTCGTTGCAGTCTGTTTTTGAAGATTTTTGTTGAAGAATTGCCACTTTTAGGTCGGTTACTGAGTGGCCAGAGAGAGTGAAATGTTCTCCTATTGGTTTTTGAATGTTATGATTCCTGATGTCAGATTTGTGTCCATTTATTTTTTTGTATAGAGACTGTCCAGTTTGGCCAATGTACATGGCAGAGGGGCACTGCTGGCACATGATGGCATATATTACATTGGTAGAAATGGAGGTGAATGAGCCCCTGATGGCATTGCTGATGTGATTAGATCCTGTGATGGTGTCACTTGAATAGATATGTGGACAGAGTTGGCACCAACCTTTGTTGCAAGGATAGGTTCTTGGGTTGGTGTTTTTGTTGTGTGGTGTGTGGTTGCTGGTGAGTATTTGCTTCAGGTTATGGGGCTCTCTGGAAGCGAGGACTGGCCTGTCTCCCAAGATCTGAGAGAGTGAGGGATTGTCCTTCAGGATAGGTTGTAGATCCTTGATGATGCACTGGAGAGATTTTAGTTGGGGCTGAAGGTGACAGCTAGTGGTGTTCTGTTACTTTCTTTGTTGGGCCTGACCTGTAATAGGTGACTTCTGGGAAGTCTTCTGGCTCTGTCAATCTGTTTCTTGACTTCAGCAGGTGGGTATTGGCGTTTTAAGAAACCTTGATAGAGATCTTGTATGTGTTTGTCTCTGTCTGAGGGGCATCTTTTCATGTTTTCTGTATATATATGTATCTTCCTATTGTACATTCCACTCTATACATTTGATGAAGTGGGTTTTAATCCATAAAATCTTATGCCCAAATAAATTTGTTAGTGTCTAAGGTGCCACAAGTACTCCTCATTCTTTTTTTAGTTTCTTACTTAGCCCTGGTCTACACTGGAGGCGGAGGGGTTGACCTAAGATACACAACTTCAGCTACACCAGCGGTTCTCAAACTTTTGAGAACTGTGACCCTTTTTTCTCTTCCAAGGCGGCGCGGCGGACCCTTGTATGTCCCCTGAAAAGCCGCTGAATTGATTAGTTCCGCATTCGGCGGCTATTTTCAGCGGACATGCCGAGTGCTTCCGAGAGCGCTCGGTTTGTCCACCAAAAAGCCACCGAATACAGAACTAATCAGTTTGGCAGCTTTTCAGTGGTGGCAGGAGCTCGCGGACCCCCCCCCCCCCCCCCCGGGAGCAGTTGGCGACCCCCTGAGGGGTCGCAACCCCCAGTTTGAGAAACTCCGAGCTACACGAATAGCATAGCTGAGGGCAACGTATTTAGGTCGACTTACCACAGCATCTTCACGGTGCAGAGTCAACTGCTGCCACTCTTCCATTAATTCCACTTGCGCCTCTCGCAGCAGTAGAATTCCGGAGTCGACAGGAGAGTACTTGGGGATCAATGTATTGCGTCTAGAGTAGATGTGATAAATCGATCCCTGAAAGACTGATCGCTACCAGCTGATCCGGCGGATAGTGTAGACCTGGGTTTTGATGTTTCATTGCATTCCTTTTTAGAAATATATAAACAAGAAACAAGCAGGGAAAGGTGAGTGACACAGAGTTTGTCATTTGTTTTGTTTAGGATAGACAGGTTACTTTTTGATTCCAGGTGGTTTTATTTATTATCTGTGATATTGTTATTCTGATTTAAAAGTATTTTATATTATAACAATAGCAGGGAACAGATGATGCATTGGCCTGCACCCTAAAATCGATAATTAAAACATGGAGAAAAGAAGGAAATGTTAAAATTAATGAGCAAAGAATTACAAGCTATGCTGGTTTGTACAATGGTGTACTTCTCAGATGGCTTGAGGCTGTTAGCCTCATGCCTCAAAATGCATCCAAGTCACAGACCCGGTATTTGAACCCTTGTTTCCAAAGGCATTTGGTGTATTTGAATGTTGAGTTCCAGAGGTAATTGCTGCATTGGTCAAGTTTCTCCTCCTAGATTCTTCTCAACCTAATTGTTACTTTAAAAAAGAGGACAAGGTGGTTTAAAGGGTTTGAACTGAGAGAGTTTAAATTGGTTTAGTGAACTGCTGTTTTCTTGAATGTTGGCATATTGTGCTCCCAATGGCAGCTTTCCTATTAAATAAACTCTAGTTCTTATGGTTGAAAGATCATCTTAAAAATGTTAATGGAGCATAAATTTATGCATATATCCTGAAGTAATAGCTGTGAGAACAAGTTGAACTGGCCCTCTTAATTTGAATGAAATGTTAACTCTGAAGTCTAAGGATGATAGTTTAAATGGCAATGTTAATTATTTCTTTGCTGATAAAATCATGCAATAAAAACTGCTAGTGAAATCTTCTTTTCATGCCTTCATTGGAGGAGGGTTTTTTTGTGGGTGGAGCTTGGAAGTGTACCAATTCTTAATGCCTCCCCAACTCAGTTATTGGTGGTTTAGGAACTTTTGGTTGACTCATATTCCACTCCTTTGGATAACAACCAGTGAGGACCTTTGCAGTTTTACACAAACAAACAAATAAAAACCACACAAATATTCAGTTTTGTAATGGTACTGGCTTATCAAAACACCATAAAACCAAATTGAGTTTAGTGCATGGGAAAAATGATAGATTAAAAATACTGGAGACTGAAGCCTTCCATCCACAGAACTGATAGTAACACAACACACAATAAACTTCCATATAATGCCCCAGTATGGTCTGCCCGGTCTAAAGGTTGGAGAGAGAGTTCAGTCTTCCTGGCCATTCAGTCCTTGTCAGCACCTCTACTGAGACTGCCAACCGCACTTACAGTTGTTTGTTGGCATGGATACTTATCCAATAGCAAATAAATTGAGACTGCCAAATAATTTCCTGTAGATCATTTAAAAAAAAAATCAGTAACTGAGTCACTGCTAACCTGGAACAGATTTGAACCAGTGGCTTAGGTGAAGAGCAGGCATCATATCCCTTTTTTAGTATTCTGGACTTTCCAGCCCCTACTGTTTACATTATTTAATAGAAAGTGAATGTTAAAAATAAGCATATTTGTAAACCAAGTTGTGCTAAAATTCATGATTGCACCATTCTCAAAGCAAGCTGCACAGTTCCTACTTTTGGTAGAGTGATGCTTCACCTGTGACTGTCCCTTTAAAAGTGACATTTGTTTCTGGGGAGAGGAAATAAAATCTCACTTAAGCATCTTCTGGTTTTGTTCTGATTTAAAAACTTCTCGGTCAGACATGAAGCTCCTAAGCACAGCAATGTGCTGATACCAGGTGAGGTGTTTGCAGCAAACAACGCTTGTTTACAAAAATGTTCCATCCTGGGATTGGGAGTCTAATACTTTGATCCAATCAGAGGGCAGGATTTTCTGACCCTGGTTTACAGTAGTCTTTATACTATTTGCACTACTTCAGAATCTACCTGTGAAGAAATGAAATTATTCTATATTAATCAAGCATTTATGTGGTTTTGTTCACACTAAGGACAGCTCTTTTGTGTTTTAGCAAGCTCGTGTGCCTTCATTTGAATCCTTTTCTTTTTCTCACAGGGTGAGATGGATCAATTTTCTTGGGCAGCACTCCGTGGTAAATTCAGGTCTCTGCTCACAACAGAACCTAGGGAAGATTTGTGACAGATGGGGCTAAGTCACAAACTTGCAGCCTAAGGCAGAATCTGTAGAACTTTCCAGAGTGTGCCCATATTTACCTGATCAGAGAGAAAAGAAAATCTGCAGAGGAAGCTGAGCCTGGCTGCTTGTCATAGCTGACACAGAGCCATCTGCCACAAACCTGTGGCGGCTTCAGATCTCCGATCCCTGCCACCACCCCAACTCAAATTAAATACAGATTCCTAGAGACGTTATGATGGTTACACATGTCCTCGGCATCACATGCAGGAGACTGTTCAAAAAAAATATGTGGCCTGTTGTATAACCGCACTCATGTATCCCATATGTGGTGCCACATTGAATTTCCGGTTGAATCTGTTTTTATCCTTTGTACTGGATGACATGGTGCCTGAATTCTTTCTTTTTGCCGACATGATGGCAGCCAAACTGCAGCTTCAAATGCTCACACTTGGCTGGGTTTCTACCTAGGTTGCCAGGTTATCATTGGAGCCTTATTGTGTCCTCAAAGGGCCACAGGGCCTGAAAGGAGGATCAGAGTGCTACTGGACTAATTGGGCAGCCATCTACGAATTGTTTGTAGGCAAAGCACTTTTCTTTTTGCAAATTAATGACTCTCTGGCACAGGGTTTTTAAGTGAAGGTATTAATAAGGGGTCTGGCAGGTATTCCCATGATTCACAGTTACATTTGCATTTAATTAATCTTAAAGAAAGCTGCAAGATAAACAGCTGTAATTCAAACTAACATGGGAAATATGCTACATGGTGCCATCTATCCGATAAAATGAAAGCTGAGACACTTGTTTTATTTCTCTCAAGGATGGAGAACAAACAGATAACAATCAAAATACTTCCAATAAAAACCAGTAGTTTTTATGTAACTGCAGTTCATCAAAAATCTTTGCATTCAGTTACAAATATAATCTTTGAAAGATAAATCACTTATGATTCTAAGCATTAAGCTGCTATATTTGTGGATGTAAAATGTTTTGAAGATTTAGATTGTACAATAAATTTTTAATAAAGTGCCCACTGCAATTTTTAATTAGCATATCTCATTCATGTATAAGTGTGTACATCCATCTGTGTGCTTATCACTGTGCATATCCTTGTGACAGAGTCAATGAATACAATTGTGTCTTTATCTGATGAATTTAGAATCTGTTTTGCAAATGATAATAAAATGTTATAACAACTCCAAGATTTTCCACTGTGTTCTGGGAAAAAGCAAGAGGTAAACAGGAATTCTCGGTAAGTCATTATGGTTTAAACTCTGCTAACACTGCCATCTCTTAATTGACAAATAAGCTTTCAACTGCCCTAGTTTGGGGGAAGATAGCTGCTCTTTCCCAACTTCCAAAAAAGCTTCTATCACCGGAATACTAATTGAGTTTTCTTCTTTAGGTTTGCCAGTGTTTCCCCCAGTTCCACAGTACACCCCAGTTCCTGCCATTCAGAGGGGAATGACTGAGTAATATGTTTCCTTCTTAAACATTCTCTGTTATCCATACTTGTGAACTCGGAAGTGATAGCTAATCTATTTTGTTATACTATTAAGAAGTGTAGTGCTCTGAGATTTTACAGTGCAAGAGATACTGTACACATACCAGTATTCCATGTATGCTTTTTGTTGATCAGGGAAATTATTACATTACATTCTGATGGGTCACTTGTAAACATTGTGATGTTTTACTGATACTAAAGAAATGTAATTTTACAATAATCATCTGTGCACGTAGGTTTGCTTCTCCCTATTGGTTCATACACTAAAATTACTGCAAACTTCAGCTTTAAACTGACCACTAGAAATGTAATGCAAGTTAAAGCTGTCATTTCATCATGACAGTCAGTCTAGGCGTTGCTGCACATAAGTAATACTAATACTTTGCACTTGTACAGTACTTCTCATCTGAGTATCTCTGCAAATATTAAATGTCACAACACCCATATGGAGGCAAATAAGGAATTTTAGATAGATAAATTGAGGCATGGCGTGATTAAATTGCTTAAAATATCAATGTCAGAACCCTCAAAGGGACCCAGGAGTCCTGATTTCCTGCTTTAGCCCATAGGCAACAATCCCCTCACACATTGTTCTGATACCCCTGCTATCCCAAGGCATGGTATTGTGAGTTAAGAACACTGAACCTTATCCAAAAGCCATTTAAAGGCAATGGAAAGACTCATATTGAGTTCAAGGAGCTTTGGATCACGTCCAAAGAGAGAAGCAGGCCTTAACGCTGGGTGGGTTATCTTATTATTGTTTTTGTTTCATCACTGTTAGTTTAATGTAATCTTTTGTATGTGAATTACAGTTGATTTTTTGATAAATGCGTCTTTGAGAAGTTAATTGATTCTCCGCTACTGATGAAGAGTCATTAACACCTCAGGGAGGAATGGAAGATTATCTTTCTAACTGTTCAGATATTTAGCCATTGCTGTAGTAATGGAACACATGGAGGCACTTTCACGTAGACCTTTTCTAGATTCTGAAAGTGGTCAAGTTTAGGTCAGGCTTAACTAGCTGAGCCTGACCTGAACTCAGCCTTTTTCCAAGTCTAGTCAAAATTTTAGATGATGTGACAGTTTCCCTAGAACTGGTAAGGTTCTTCTTTTGAAAGAAAGTGGGAGTCCCTATTACTTTTCGAAGCACATAAATTCTTAGAAATGTAGGACAGGAAGGGACCTCAAGAGGTCATCAATTCCGGCCCCCGCCTTGAGTCAGAATCAAGTAAGCCTAAATAACTCTGACAGGTGTTTGTCCAACTTGTTCTTAAAAACATCCAATGATGAGGATTGAACAACCTCCCTTGGCAGCTTGTCCCAGAGCTTAACTACCCTTATAGTTAGAAAGCTTTTCCTAATATCTAACCCAAACCTCCCTTGCTGCAGCTTAAGCCCACTACTTCTTGTCCTACCTTCAGTAGACACAGAGACTAATTGATTTCTACCCTCTTTATAACAGCCCTTAACATATTTGAAGACGTTGTCCATTCCCTCTCAGTCTTCTTTTCTCAAGACTAAGCATGCCCAGTTTTTTAACCTCATAGGTCAGGTTTCCTAAACCTTTTATCATTTTTGTTGCTCTCTTCTGAACTCTCTCTCTCATTTGTTCACCTTTCCTCAGCATGGTGCCCAGAATTGGACACGGTACTCGAGCTGAGGCCTCCCTAGTTCCAAGTACAGAAGGACAATTAACTCCCATGTCTTATATACAACACTCCTGTTAATACATCCAGAATATTTGCCTTTTCAGCAACTGCAGCACACTGTAGAACCAGATTACATTTTTGATCCACTATAACCCCCCGATCCTTTTTAGCAGTACTACTTCCTAGCCAGTTATTGCTCATTTTGTAGCTGTTCGTTGGATTTTGCTTCCTAAGTGCGTATCAATGCATAACTTGAAATGCTTCATCTGTGGATAGAATATACCCAAAAAGTTTATATGTTAGCAGATAATTAGAGAGTGTTTGTGGTTCTGCATGTGCTCATTTATTCTTCATACTAATAGGATTTAGTACTTTTGAAGTCAGAACCGGTTATGGACTAGTGGGCAGCAGATTTAAAACAAATAAAAGGAAGTTCTTCACACAGCGCACAGTCAACCTGTGGAACTCCTTGCCTGAGGAGGTTGTGAAGGCTAGGACTATAACAGGGTTTAAAAGAGAACTGGATAAATTCATGGAGGTTAAGTCCATTTATGGCTATTAGCCAGGATGAGTAAGAAATGGTGTCCCTAGCCTCTGTTTGTCAGAGCGGGGTGATGGACGGCAGGAGAGAGATCACTTGATCATTACCTGTTAGGTTCACTCACTCCGGGGTACCTGGCATTGGCCACTGTTGGTAGACAGGATACTGGGCTAGATGGACTGTTGGTCTGACCCAGTACGGCCTTTCTTATGTTCTTAATATCCTGATTCCCCTCCTAGGAGGAAAGACTTATCTACCCCTAGAAGGGTTTGATTTGCACCCAGTTATGTCTGCAGAGAAATTTTTTGTAAATGAGGGATTCACTCCCTAGGCACCAAGAAGAGCTGTGGGGGAAGAGACTATCCTCCATGATTTCTTTAATTCACGGCTAGGTTCATAAGAGGCCCACTGATGAAGGATACCCAAGAAATAATCAGCATATCTCCTAAGTGAACTAGGCCAACCCCCTTCCTGGTTAGCAATGCCAGTGTTCTGGGCTATTCTGATGTGTGTCAGGCTTCCAGGCACAGCGGGTGGCATAAGGTTTGGGAGAGGCTTGAGCCAGTGCTCTTTCCCTCCATCCCAAAGAGGATTTCCACCACAAGAGGCCTGCAGCCTGGGTGCTGCTATAAAGTGAAACAATCACAAAGTGTGTGTCTGGCAGCTTTCTTAGTAGTTTCTCAGGACCAAGGAAGAGCCAGCCGTTCTGCACAAATTCCTCGAAAGCTTTTACTTTAAAAATGTTCTAGATACAAAACTTGTTTTTCAGTGCTGTAGTCCATGCTCGTATGTGTAGCCTATATTTACTGGGCTACTTATGCAAGTAAGAGCTGCGGGTTCAGTCCCGGCTGTTTATCTTGTATCTATTATTTTTCATCAACATTGAAATAGGAACTGCGAGTTCTTTGATATAACTTGTTAGTTTCACTGCAGGCCTAGTAATTGCCCTTTTGATCTTTGATTAAATGCTTTTCTATGATGTCTTAAACCAGTGGTTCAGGATAGATAGCTCTCTGCCACCTTCACCTGTAATACATGAGGGCTCTGAGCCGGCACTCCTTCCATGTCCATTTAAGTTACTGCATATTTTGAGTTTTCTAGGAATGTAGGTTTGTTCCATAAGGAAATTATTTTCCTTCTCCTGTACAAGAAGAGAACAGCTCTGTCTACACAATGGAAATTTTTGCAAAATGTTCACGCCATTGCTAGCACTAGTTCAACCTCATGTTGATAGCAGTGGGGAGCACTCGTATAGACATGGTAACAAAGAGTCCTGTGGCACCTTAAAGACTAACTAAAGTATTGAAGCATAAGCTTTTGTGGGCTAATACCCACTTCGTCAGATGCAAGCAGTGGAAGTGTCATGGGGCAGGTATAGATAAGTAGGCAAGAACCAGGTAGGAGGTAACAAAGTTAGTCCAATCAGCCTGAACCAGCTTGTTATAGACATGCTGCTATCCATGTTTTATGCCCTGTGTCCTCTGGCCTTGCTCAAACCTGTGCTAAATCAGGATGCTGGATTTTTCTATACTGACACCAGTAGGCTGTGCATATAAAAGAACAGCATTAAATTAAAAGTCTGAAGCAAAGCTGCTTCTCCATTACACCTGTATAAATCTCCAAGGGCTATGCTCTGGAGTAACTGAGAACAGATTTTAACCCTCATTTATTATTATTATTATTATTTTTAAAGGCAACAAATTTCCTTTGCTCAGATCAGTGCAGACATTAATAAGCACCTTAAATCGGAAAAGTTAAAGGGGAATACTACCCTGTAATAGGCTAAACTCATTTTTACTAAAATACTTTAAAAATGCTTCAGTGTTAAAGTAGGCTTCATCTTGAAGTGAAATTTTACCACAGATTTATAAAGCTTTGCAAATAAGGTTTTATAATAGAAACACTGACAAAGTTAATTATAGGGTAATAAATAGCAATGCTATATTATCCTCCGATATTTCCTTACACTCCTAGTGAATATGCACAGCTGTTGTTGAAAACTGGTAATCCAGTACTATATAACCATATTACATCTTGCACTTACAAACACACCCTTCATGTAAGCAGCATCGTAGAGCACTTAACAGGGAGAAGAAGAGAAAGCTGCTGAAGCCTTAACTGAACAAATGAGCTTTGAATTTTAACATAAGAATCCCAGTCAAACCAGAATTCTTGATCTTGCCAGGAGAGGCATTCCAAAGGCAAGGAGCATGCCAAATACAAAGTCTTTGCTCCAGCATTATGGAGGCAGTATTTAAAAAGACAGCATAACTTATCAATCAGGACTCGACAGAGCAATAACATCACAACTGAAGGAGGCATAAAAGTTATACAGAGCGTTTGTAATATGGAGGAGGGAGTGGAATTTTAACAAGAAGAATTAAACTCTGGAAGAGCCCCTTTTCTTCTTGATGAGCTGGGCTGGCTGTAAGAAACCAGCGAGACTTCCAGGGCCAAAGGGATGTAAGTGGGGGGTAGAGAAGGAAATCGAGGTTAAACAAGGCCAATATGATCTAAAAATAAAAAAAAAGCGAGCCCAGCCCCGCGGAAGTGCCCGGGCCAGCTGCGATGCCTAACAGTTCCAGCGCGAAGGAGGGAACCGAGTGGGGGAGACGGGCGTGGTTCGGCCATGGATCGCGGCTGTCACGCACAGCACATGCTGGAGGGAGCTGCGTTGAGTCTCGGGGGCCGGAGCTTGGCACCCGGAAGACGGTGTGTTTTGCAAGAGATCGAGCAACGGCGGGGAAAGCGGAGCGGAAGGGAGGGGGAGATCCCCCGGCTGGGGAGCGTGCACGTTAAGAAGCGAAGGGCAGCAAAGGCTCGGACCCCGGGGGCGGAGCCTGGCCCTGGGTTGCTCCTAGAGCTAAACGGGGATGTGGGGTCGAGTTTCAAGGCGAGCCAGAAAGTCCCGAATGTGAAACGCTCCCGGGCAGGTGCCCGGCGTTTGCATTGGAGCGGGACAGTCTGGGGGCCGCCCCACCAAGCAAGGCCTCAGTGTCCAGCCGCTGGCCGCCTCCTTTGGTGTCAGGGCAAACAGGCTACAGAGTCTCCAGCAAGTTTCCGAGAGTGCGGGGCTGGGTCTTGCCAAGTGTCCGAATTCCCAGTCGAACGTGCGAGCCTGGCACTGAACGGGGAGAACAAGGCGGGGGAGAAGGGTGCAGCGGAGTTGCGAGAAAACCGAGCCCGGTCTCGGACGCGCTGCACCGCCCCACACCTGGAGCCTCGAGCCCCGCGGCTAATGAAAGCAGCCGCGTGGAAACGGCGGGGCCGGCTGAGGCTGCGGAGCGCTGCGGGAAGTAGCCCCCCCCCCCCCACACACATACATGTGTTCTCCTTTTGCCGCTCGCAGCTCAGTGCTCTGGCGCTCGCGTCCTCTTGGCTGTTCACACTGGAGCGCGAGCGCTGGGATACTAGGCCAGGAAAATAGAAGCAGCAATAAAACAAAAAGGGGGGGGTTGGACTGGCTCGAATGAATCGCTTCGGTTTAAACAATGTAAAGCTTATAACGCTTGTAACAATGGAGGGGGGGTTAGAAGCAAAATATGCTGGCGTGGAGTATTAATCCCCCCCCCTTTTTCCTTCCAAGAGGTTCCCCGGGCTCCTGGGTCCAGCAGACTGTCCTCCATGGCGGAGCGTGCAGCTGCGGCCCCTGGCACACCTCTACCCCGGCCGCCCTCGCGTGCCGCGTCCATTGACCCAGAGCGCCGCCCAAGAAGGGGAGAACAGGCCGTGGGCTCCCTTCTGCAGCGTCCGTCAGCGGACACCCGGCACAGGCGGGGCAGGGGCCGTTTGCCCTTCATCTGTAATGAGGGACCCCGCGCTCTCTGGCTAGCCCATGCCAGACATGCCACAGCAGCTCCCCACCCTGGAAGAGACACGTTCGTACCGCCAGGGAGGAGGTGCGGGGACCCCTGGAGACGGGGGCTGGCGCTTGATTTCGGTGCGGGGGGGGGGTAGAGGGGAGAGGACATTTAAATGAGGACATTTTAACCCTTTGGTTATCACAGGAGAAGCAGAATGAGATGGAAGCCAATGAGGCGTGTTCTGCCCCCTACCCCCCGTTTCCATTGCGATTCTCCACCCACCCCGAGCCCTCCCCGCGGCCAGTCTTCATTTCTGACCGACGTGTCCTTCCAAGGAACAGGGATTTGCTCGGCCAGGTCCGGGCTCTGCACACGTTACCGCTGACCGGGGGGGATCAAGAGGGACCAGGGAAGGGGATGCGGCAGACGAGCGGATTTGTTAGTTTCCCGGGAACGCTGGCTCTGCCCCCCCCCCCCCCAGCACAGCTGCCAGGGGCAGGGCTGGATCCCCTAGCTCCCCGGCAGCGCCGAGCCCCCTCCCCGCGCCCCTGCTGCCGCTGGCCCGGCCTGAGTCGCTCCCAGATCAGGGGCAAAGGCGCGGGGGCTGTTTAAGGCAAAGAGGGAAAAGCCGTCGCCAGTTTGGCGCAGGCGGGGAGCAGCTGAAGTCCTGTAGCACTGCCGCGCTCCCATACGGCTGTGTGCAGCCATCCCTTGTCTAGTTCGTTCTCGCTCTGCTTTATTGGGTCTTAAGCTCCCTCTTTTTGTCCTTCCTGGCTCTGCACCTCTCGGATCCCCTTGCTAGGAGGTTGCTGTATATTCCCTCTCCCCCCCCCCCCCGCCCCACTTCTGGCTTTGCAGCGTTTTGATGCAAATCTCCATCCCAGGCAAAGCGAGCCCACGGAAGGTGTAATCCCTATTAACCGTGCGCTCACGGAAGGCTGTCGCTTCCCCTGCTGCAGAAACACTGGGGGCACAGGCAAGGAGAAATCTGACATGTAGTAACACTTCCTTCTCCTACCTAGCCCAGAAGGGGACCCCAGGTGAGGATTTATGCATTGTCGGGTTTTAGGGCGACGGGGGCTGAGGTGCGATCCTCAGCGAAAACAACGCTCGCTTTGCTGGACGTTGTCGCTGATTCTTGAGCGGAAACTTTGTTCCCTTAAAAAAAACCCACGTGCTGGAGAAAGAATGTTAACAACAGAAGATGTGTTGGCCTTTGGCAAGTGCGTCGTTACTAGCTCGGAGGGAAACATTTACCAATCTCCTTGTACAACATTTATAAATAAATGACCAACAAAGCCAAAAGTAATAGCAGCAAAAGGCACTGCTCCCCGGGGTCGCTCCCCTCCTCCCCCGTGTTTAGTGGTTCTGCAGTGTTATGAAGTTTAAGTCCAGGTATGGGTTGCTTTTGACTTCTCCCTGTGTGATTTGGTGGCCATGCTTGTCAGCCTGGTTTGCTGGCGTGCTGAAAGGCTGAGCAGTGACTGCGAATTCGGAGTGAAAGCCTGGCCCTATTGAAGTTCATGGGAGTTTTTACTGATGACTTATATCGAGGCAGGTTCACACTGTTCTCATGTTTCAGAGCTGTATATGCATTCAGGCAGGATGGATATGTTGGCCTTTTTCCTTCGCCCAATACTGTATCCTTCACATTTCCCAGGGCGTTTGCAAAATGTGGCTTCCCTATGACAAGGTGTCCGTGTCTGCATAAAAAGGGAGAGTTGACGATCAAATTAAGGAGAGTGGGAGGGATCCTTGCAAAGGGCTTAACCTTTAGAGCTTTGAAGGCAAAGCAAGGCAATTCGTTGGAAAGACATGTCTGTAAACAATGATAAGTAGCCTTTTTCAAAATCATAATACTGATTAAAATCTCTGATTAATTATTGATTCATCACAGAACCTCTTTGCAGACCTGGGAATACTGATTGAAAACTAAGTGCCTCCTAGATTTTGTATTGCAAGCCGGAAAGAAGCATAAAAAGGGGCTAAGAGGGGCATGAAAGAGGAATCTACGCAAACAGAATTATTTCAAGATCTGCTACTTTCTTCTTTTGCTGTCAGTAATATATCCCCCCCCCATGCACAATTTTGCTATTATGAAAGTGTTTCTTGTACTAAATGCAGGTGTTAGACTAAATTCAGTTGGTACTAAAATTGCAAACACACTTTCCTCTTAGGAAAGCAATTGAAGAGGAACTTCTTTTAACTCCATAATAGCAGGTTAGGCAGTAAATGCACACTGATGGTCAACTAGCCAATTATGGTATAAATATCCCTTGTTTACAGAGAGGTGTTAAATGAGCCTTTAGAGTACAAAGGATCAGACTGTCTAAGCTACAATTTGTGTTTCATCCCATTATGTCTCCCCTAAAAAGGCCTGTGCCACTGTAGGTAATGTGCACACTGAACATGCTTTTCTCTGTTGATTTTAGTTTGCTTTATTTCAATGCACACTGTTGTTTACTTTTTAAAATTTAAATAAATGTCAGCATTGTATAATTTCCATGTTAACAAAGCAGTGAGCAAAATCCCTTGTATGTTTATAAAATATTATTGTTTAATTCACATAGTTTAGGAATTCCAAATGTTGAGAATAGGAAGGAGGCCAAATACCATCTGTTTATAGCTATGATGCATCCTCATATGTGTACTTTCAAAAAAAAAAAGCTTGGTCCACCATGCCACTATTTTATTTGTTCAGAATATGGTGTGGAGTTAACTAATCACTGACTGTCGTTTGCAAGATTCTCTGGAGTGGTTTAAATTTAAACAGGAAGGAAGGCGAAGTTACTCACTGGCTTTCTGTTTCTATCAAGTTAATCAAATGGATTATCGCTCTACCACAACCAGTGCAAATGCTAGTTGGGTCACTTTCACCCAGCCTTTAATATTCTTGGATTTTGATTTAGTCAGCTTTGTAGAGTCTGAGAAACAACATGGGCAAGATTTTAAAAAGCGATTAACAACTTTGGATACCTCATTTTTTGGGTGTCAAATTTCATAGAGTCATATTCAATGATTTTAAGGCCAGAAGGAACCATTATGGTAATCTAGTTTGACCTTCTGCACAGGCCAACGAATCTCACCCAGTAATTTCTGCATCAGGAACATAGCTTCTGCTTAAGATATATCATGTCTTTTATAAAGATAAGCAATCTTGATTTGAAGACTTAAGGGGTGGAGAATCCACAATGGTCCTCTGTAAATTGTTCTAGTGGATAACTACCCTCACTGTTAAAAATTTGCTCCTTATTCCTAATCGGAATGTATTTTGCTTCAACTTCCAACCATTGCACCTCATGCCTTTTTCCTGTTAGATTAAAAGACTGTCTACTATCCAGAAATTGAAGCCACCTTGAAAGGCTCTGAATGTCCACAAGTGCTTGATTCCCACCCTCTGAAAGTCAGGCTCCTGTAAGCTGTCTCAGGTTGGACTCCTGAAATCACTATCGGTAGTTACTTTTGAAATTCAAAGTACAATATGAAACAAATATGCACTCATAAGGTAGGGTGCTAGTTAATAACTAAGTATGCTATCCATTATATTGCAAAAATACCTGTGAATATTAGTGAGTTTAGAACACAAAGTCAAACCCCTGTTAAAAATAGTATATGCTCTAGCAAATGCCATGTCATTGAATTGTCCGTAACTTACATTCTAAATAAAAGGTAGTGTGTGTACTTAACAACAAAGGGAGTATCCCTGAGTTAAGTAGATAAGAAGATTTTTGTTCCAAACCCCAATTAGTTAGTACGTCAAGCCTTATAAATGTCTTCGTACCTTTAAGAGCTGGCGAATCCCTAATAAATGTACTTAAACTTCCTAGTGAGGGCCAGTGTGGTGAATGCAAAGATTAGTGTTAGCATTACTGTGCTTTCTTAGTGCATCACAGCTGCACTTGATCCTGCTAGTGATAATGATGCTTGGAATTACTGAGGTGTCTGGATGTCACATATGGAGTCCTTTCCCCAAGGATGAGGAATAATAGCTGCACTCAGGTGGTATGGGGAGGGTAAGAACAGATTTGCAGTTGTGTCTGTGTCTGGTGCATGGTGACTCTCAATTGTGCTGATTTATTAAATAGGTAGATTCAGAACTATGGCTACATCTTCCTAGCTCCTGCAGCAGGGGCAATGGTACGAGGTTTGCAAAGGGACCGATGTACAGGTGGGGGAGAAATACGATAGCGCTGTTCCAGCACTGACAGATTACAGCATCACACATTCTGTGGCCAAATTCTTAGTAATTTTCATAATACCACATTTCAGGAGACTGTACGCTGTGCTGAAATGCCTATAACTCTGTTTGAATTTCTTAGTTTCTACTGTTACATTTAAATTACAGCATCTTGAATTATTTAGCTACACCCAGTTAAAAAAGTTAAAGTTTCTTTTGCTACAGGGCACAGTACCGTGCTGCTATTTCTTATAGCTCATCATGAGACTTGAAAAATCCTCTCCCTTATCACTGTGTCTCCTCCAAAATCAGTCGCTTAGGGTCCCATTCTAGTAAAGCTGATTTTCCTGTTAATTACAAAGAGGAAATGCACAAAGCACCGTTCTTAATTAACCATGGCAAAACAGTATCCATCAGTGTAGGTTATTTGGTACATAACAGAGTATATGGCATGTGTAAGTGCAAACATGAGTGGTAAACTAGGACAAAGGGTAAATTCTGACATGAAAGTTTGCACCAATTCATAAATGTGCAGCTTATATAGTCCCAACATGGAAAAAGCTGACTTTCCAGCTTCAGATATGCAGGCAGTCATCCCCATGTATTACTGGTATTCCAGGGCTTGTTATCCTATGTCTCCGAGGCTGTGACAGCTATCAAGGGTGTGGACTGACCAATGATAAGGCAGATATCTGTCCAGGAGGAATTGGATGGAACCCCTTTATTTATGTATCACTTCATTTTTACATGGTGGAGTGGTCTTAAGAGATGTCTTAAGTGGTCACTGACAGAAACTGTTTTCTAAAGTTGGTAAATCCCATGTTCATTCCAGACTTGTTTCCATGCAGTTCTTGTACATTACATCACACGTCCAGTGAAGTATTTGGAATCTCCCGCAAGTACACAGATAAATTCTGCCCAGATGATGGTGGGTGAGCATATACTTTTGATATTATACTAAAGTTCATTTAAAGTAGCATCCAAAGTATATGTTCATCCACCCATTATTACCTGTAACCTGCCCAGCAGTTTTTTCCTGCACAAAGGGAAAAGTGGGGAAATATGTATACATTAAGTATTTTCAAATAGAACAATTATAGTGTGGTCTGGAGGCAGATATCCATGATCTATGGGGATCCCCAACCTAGGGATGGCCATGGCCCCCGGCTGGGCAATAAGACAACTCAGCTAAAGGGAAGATTAGCCCACTGCACTAGGCTAAAATAGAAAAGAAAAGTGAAGGCATCTTCAGTTGAAGGACAGTCTCATGTCCCTGACTGAATATTTCCTAGGAAACTTTGAACTGTGGCCCATGGTTACAGTATCTCATTCTGCCAATGTCAGATGCCATTGTCTTGAGTCTCAGTGAAATATTATACCATGTGGGAGAAAGACTGTTGTTATTGTTATTGTATTATTATGTAGCTGTAATTCCAGTAATGCTTGCAATGTGCTAAGCACTATACAAATATATAGTACCATAACCTTTCCTGATGCTTTACAGAGGTTAAGAGAGGCAAAACATCTGCCTAAAAGAGATTACCATCTGTATTTGGTGACTCTGAAATATTAAAGGGGCAGGCAAAAGAGAAGTTCTAAGGAAAATCAGGATGGGATAATCCTAAAATTGTGAGTTTAAGTGAGAGGGAGGATAGTGGAATGTTGGAGTTCTGTTTTGGAAGCAAGATGGCCAAATCAGGTTTTGCTATGTTCAGTGTAAGGAAATGGCAGGACAGCCATGAGGAGATATGGGAGAACTAAGAAGAACTGCAGCCTAGACAAGGGAGGGTTACTGATATCAAATGGCTATGCACCGTAATTCATGATTTGTCGGTAACTCTGAGAAGAAACGTCTCCAATATGGAGGAAGAAAGGCATGATGCAAGCTAACCAAGTGCCCAGGGAGGATGGAATCGCAGATTTTAGTCATGAGAAGGATTAGTGACTAGGTGGCTACATAGACTTTGCCTACACTTGTGGGGCATGTAGGGTTATGTAGCTACCCACCATAGTAGAAGGCAGACTATGTGCACATTCACTACTATGTGAGTAGCTACAAGTGGCAATAAAAGGCCTGCAGGGGGGAGGCAGTGGGGCTCATGAGGGCCACATAGGGTTGCAGAATTGTATGGAGGGCTGGGTAGGGAAGGCTGTGCCTCCTCAAATAGCCTGGCCCACCCCTATTTGACCCCCCACCCACTTCCCGCCCCATTACTGCCCGCCTTCTGAACTCCTGACCCATTCAACTCCCCGCTCCTTGTCCCCTGACCGCCTCCTCCAGAGATCCCCCACCCCTAACCATCCCTCCTCGGGACCCCCCCCCATCCAACCTCCCTGCTCCTTGTCCCCTGACCGCTCCCTCCAGAGACCCCCCCTGCCCCTAACCACCCCTCTTCTGGACTTCCCCATCCAACCTCCCTGCTTCTTGTCCCCTGATTGCCCCATCCCAAGACCTGCCCACCCTAACTGCCCCCCCCCAGGATTCCACCCCCTATCCAACCTCCCCGCTCCCTGTCTCTTGACTGTCCCACCCCCTATCCACACCCCCGTCCCCTGACAGACCGCCAGGACTCCCACACCTATCCAACCCCCCACCTCCTCATCCCCTGACTGAGCCCCCCCAGAACCTCTGCCTCATTCAACTGCTCTGTTCCCTGCTGACCGCCCCCTGGGACTCCCTGCCTCTTATCCAAGCCCCCAGTCCCCTTACCCCATGCTGTTCAGAGCAGTGTGTCTGGCAACCACGCTGCCCCCGGATCTAGACACACTGCCCCCCAGGAGCACGCAGTCCCACCAGAGCCAGCCACGTTGCTGCAGCGCTGCCTAGGAACAGCGGGCCAGAGCACTGGCCGTGTGGCGCGCTAAGGCTGCGGGGGGTGAGGGGAAAGCAAGGGAGGGACGGAGGACTAGCCTCTCTGGCCGGGAGCTAAGGGTGGGCCCATGGGCTAGATGTGTCCCGTGGGCCATAGTTTGCCCACCCCTGCACTATAGCATGGAAAGATCCTTTCAATTTTTCAGCATGGTACCCTGGTTATGGCTACACTAGTTTATGTCAGAACCGAGTCAGACAAAGCTAGTGAGAATTAAAGATGACCTATTCAATGAAATACGGTGAGAATGTAGTCCCAAGTACATCATATTAACTTCTAATGGCAAAGGGCCTGATCCTGCTAGGGGCTGAGCATCCACATCTCCCACTGCCTTACCTGGGCATGGGGGGGGGGAAGTCATCCAGTACCTTGTAGGCGCATGGACATTGAACTGTCATTTGGACTTTAAGTGAAAGGAGGGAGGTTAATAAGCTTACTCTAGCATTTACAGAGATTTGAGGGCAGCCGACCTCTGACCTACAGAGACCCAAGCTAGTTTAAGAATCTGCCTCTGAGAAAGCACCCAACACTGTGGTATCAGACTGAGCCCCATGCTCCCTGGCACATCACCTTGAATGGCTGCTGTAGAAATACGGGTAAAGAATTAATTTCTTTTGTTTCCATCTCCAGTTTTACAAAGGTCCGAGATTCACAAACAGAACTCCCTTCTGCAAGATAGTGGGCCGGAAAAAATCTCAAAGTGGGAATTGTTAAGTCTTAACCTAAAGTATATACTCTTCCAATTTGTTTGCCTTTTAGAGACAAATAAAGGAAGCTGGAGTTTCATGTCTCTGTTCTGTAATATGTTCTTTTTCCATCAGGCTTTCAGGTTTTCATTGCTGTCCTGTGAAAATCCCAAGATCAGCAACTCTCCTCATGTTGAAGTGTTTAGCTAACAGAACATACTATATCAAACCCCAAAGATTTATGTACAGATTACTTTCCACATTTCAGATAGTGCAATTCTTTGGAAAAATTTGGATAAGAGCGGTGCGTCAATGGTATTAATAGATACGTCTAGCACCAAAGTGTGCGATATGATGAACAGCATTGGCAACAACCACATACAGTGTGATCATCTTATAATACTGTTTGATGCAATAGTATCTTTGATCAGTTACAAGTGATGAGTATCATATCACATCAAACAATATGATACAGTCTCATTGTATGAAATTATGGCTGCTGTCAATCAACATATGGCCTACTCCTTAAATACCACCTTTGGGGAATGGACTAAAATGAAAGGTACACATGCATTAATAAATAAGTTGTTGCATAAATTTCATACCGACCTGTTGAGATTTTGTTTTTCTTTCATATCTATAACCATTTTCCCCCCATTTTAAACACTAACATGGCCAAGACTTTACACGGTTTATGTGAAGGCTCTATATCCTTTTGAACAGTGTTTGCAAACCTTCTGACAAAAATGTATTACTTTAAGTTATGCATTGTACTTTGGGGCTAACAATCTTAGTATATACACTTCTAACTTATTTTTGCTGTGGCTTCAGAGCATCTCTTCTTCTAGCTTCTTGTCCTCAGGAAACGGAGGGTCTGGTTATTAAAAGTAGATATGTTTAGTCTTGCAGTTTGGTACACCTCATCTGATTATCCCTATTTGGACTTTGGGAGGGCACTCTTCAAATTATAGTCTTTTGGGGGTTGATATATTCACATTGAGGAAGGTGTGCATATCTCTTTGAGATAAAAGATATGTTTGTAAATAATAGGAGTGGTTTAGGTCATTGCAAATTTTAGTACCAGTTTCATACCTAGGCTGGTATAACACTGACTTTACACTTAATAGGATGAAGATGCAAATATAGTATGTTTATGATTAATTTTAAATGAAGGTATTTTCTGCTGCCTACAAATGTTGGGTCATGTCCTGTTTTCACTTATACTCATACACATGCACTGATTTCAGTGGCATTGCATAGTGTAAGTAGGGCTGTGGGTGAGGAGGCAGAATTTGGTCTGTTGCATTGTGTGCACCTAAGAATTTTGTGATAGAGGAAGGTCAGGGAGCTGTGGCAGAGTGTTTGAGGGGAGATATATCAGCTCCAGGTTCATTAGGGCGTGGCTCCCTGTAGACTAGGGAAGCAGACAGCAGGTTAATTAGGAGCACCTACTGCCAATTAAGGCCTTAATAAAAACCCCTGCCTCAGGCAGACAGGTGTGGGTGTTTGGAAGGAGTTTAGAGCAGAGAGCAGTTTGGAGGTGTTGGAGCAGAGAGCAGTTTGGAGGTGTTGGAGCAGAGAGCAGTTTGGAGGCGTTGGAGCAGAGAGCAGTTTGGAGAAGTGCTGCGGTGAGCTAAGAAAGACCCAGACCCTAAGTAAAGGAACACCTGGCTTGTGTAGAGAGAGGGCAAGAAGCCCCCCCTTCCCCCACAAGCTGAAGAGTAGGAGAGGGAAGTAGTCCAGGGGAAAGAGTAGCTAATCCCAGTGGTTTACCGCTATCCTCAGGGCCCCTGGGCTGGGACCTGGAGTAGAGGGCGGGCCTGGGTCCCTCCCTCTCCCCTTCTCCTCTCTAGGATACTAGTGGGACAGTTAATACCCTGTTCAGAGGCAAAAAAAAGGCTCCCTGAATTCCCCCACAAGAAGAGAAAGCGCAGGACCCATCAATATCGTGGGAGTAATTTGCCACAATTTGTAGTAGACAGAGACATGTTCATCATTTTCTGGTGGGACACTGCAGGAGCTGTTCAGAGACCAGAGGTGTCACAGTGAAAACTCAAATTTCTGTTATTGTCAACAGCTGATTGAGATGTACCTTTTGGAGGTGATCTCTCAGCCCTCCGAACTAAGTTCTTGAATGGGAAACCTCAGAGGAAATCGCTTTTGGCGGTTGGACTAGATGATCTCCTGAGGTCTCTTCCAACCCTAATCTTCTGTGATTCTATGAAATCCTAAATGTTACTGGAAGCGGTGATGGTGATACAATAGATGGCACATTTTCCTCTGAGGATAACAGAATCAGTACCCCAAAATGAAGTTAAGGAGTGACTTGAGGAAGGATGGTTTTAGCATGAGGGCAGGGGACTGGGAATAAGGAAATCTGTGATTAAATAAGAGTTACTGTTGAATTTGAGAAGGTCCAGAATATGAGCTGACTGCTAGTTGGTTATGGTGAGGAACAACTCTCTAGATCACACTGGCTTCAGCCTAGCTGAAAACTGGATGAAAATTACTGACTACGTATTCATAATTTTAAAAAATACTGAAATAGTTTTCTTCAAACTAGGTTTGTATTGAATTGGAACAACCTGAACTCTGAGGCACCCTTTACATTTTAGCATTTTTATAAGAATTTACACTCCTTTAGAGTCATCCATCGGAGAATTCCAAAATGCCTTTCAAACACTAAATATGTCTCATAGCCCTAGCAAAGTAGGTAATTATCATTATCATCATTTTACAGATGGGAGTAGAACCCATATCTCCTGACTCACAGTGATGTACTTTTTCACGGAGTCATTCTTGCACCCATTTAATTCTAAGCTTTGTAGCTTCCTTAACTATGACATCCATCATGTGCAAGTGAGTCTGATTGATTCAAAACTAAAAAGCATCAAGTCTCTCATATTCTAGGCCTTTTTAGGTCTGAGTTAATCTAAAAAGAGTAAGTTAAAATAATAAAATAATCATTTTGCTGTCTTTTAAGATTCATAACTTCACATCTACTGAACAGATTTTCTTCAAACTTGGCTTGTTTCATAGATCTCATCAAGACTTCAAAATCAAACTGAAGTTTATACATATCACTGTGTAACCTACTGTATGAATAAAATTAATTTTGTATCCATACCATTCAGGTTATGGTTTCATCAAATCATCTGAGTTATGAAGGGTTGGATATGGATTGTGTTTGGATGAGAGACCTCCACTGAACACCAATGCTGTGGCATTGATTCATTGCTGATTCATAGGAAACCAGTACCACAGCAAATTGTTAAGAGGCATAATGCTGTTGGAGATATTTTCTTTCAAACGAGAGGTCATCAACAGTGGGGTTTGGCTTTTATGATTATTAGTGATCCCAGGGCATTTTGCTAGAGTAAAATAATTGCATTATTCCTAGTACTGTGGCCAAAATAGTCATTACATTTAGCTTATCTATGTTTCCCTTGCAGACTCATTTGGATATGGTATTCTTCATTGCTTACCAGAAGCTAATGTGCAGTATTGCTGTTTAAAATGATGGCACTTAAGCAGAGGGCAAAGTGATTCCTATGTATGTAGACTGTTACGCTATTTGGCTCTTTGGGATGAAAGATGCCAGATGTGAGGTATTCTTCTCACTTTTTAACATCAGATTCTTGGTTATAAAAGTAACACTGGACTGTTGTTGTACAATGTGAAGTTGTTGTACAATAATTAAGGCGTTAGCCGCATTAGGTGGTATTGAGGGAGTAATCCTGGATCTCATTCTTCCTAATATATGTTAAGTGAGGTGCCCATGGTCAGCTTTCTTTAACTTAAGTGTCAGACTTTTGTGTGATTTTATTATAAAGAAAACTGTCTTTTAGGGTGTGCAGCCCCTCTTCTCTAGCTGCATAATTTACCAGACCTTCAGCATGTATGTCATTTCTTGAATGGCAAAACACCACTTCTAGCTAACTGTGTCCCATTTCTGTATACAAATGCTAACAAATTCATCCTCACAGCACTCCTATATGGTAGGGAAGCATTATTAACACCATTTTAGGGACAGGAAACTGAGATGCAGAGCAACTAAAAGCCTGATTCTGATACCCTCTGTGGGACTTTTGGGGTAAGGTGCTACTCACAGGGAGAGAGCGTGTCAGAATGCGGCTCTAAGTGACATGCCCAACATCCCAGGGAGTCTGTGCCATAGCTCTGAATTCAATCCAACTCTTTTGAGCCCTGTTGCAGTACTTTAACCACAAGGCCATCCTGCATAAATTGCATGGATTACACAATTTACTATGCCCTTTCCTGTGTAAACTGAGTACAAATCTGAAATGCTTGTGCAAATGATATCCAACAGCAAGCTTTTCAATGCATAACTCCCTTTCTCTTGGTGCTAGAGACCTCAATGAGTTAAAACTGGAAGAGCTGCTCAGGAAGGGGTCAGTTAATAATCTATATCTAAATCCCAGTCCCAGATTTTCTTTTTGAAACATGCTGCACAACTAACACTTTGACATTTTGGCAATATGATGGGGAAAAAAGCTGTGCCAGCTGACTGATGAGCACCCATCCTTTTTAATTAATTGGGTTGAAAAATGTCTTGTGTCAGTTTGAATTTAGGAGCTCATTCAGCTGTGTTTTTGTAGGATAAATATATATAGATATATTTAACTGTATATTTGAACAACCCAGCATGAAACTCAATAAATGATAAAAATATGTTTATATTAAAATATATATTACACATAACATTTCTCACATATATATATGGTGGGTAAAGATATACAAAATATTATATAAAGTATAACATAATGCTCTGTTGTACTGTTCTTATGATTTATAAACACATAAGCTATAACACACACACACACACAAACACACACATATGGCTGTACAGATGTGCTTTCTAGTTTTTAGCAGAGTAATATATCTGGATTGTTCTTTAAATTAAATGAATTTATTTGTCTGCCTTCTCGAAATAGAATCAGTTTTGATATACCCTTTGTTCGTGCCGTTATAGGCTTCAATCTAAGAGTTCTTTGTATTAACTTTTTTAAGTTACATTACAAAGAGGTTTTAAGATTTCCCAACAGGCTTTTATTTAACCAGGGCTTTTGATCTCAAACCTGCTGGGGCCTAGAGAAATCTTACCAATTCCCCAGTAGCTCCTCACTATTGGAATTTGAAAAGACCCACCTGAAGGATTTAACTCGCTGTATGGGTTCAGCCATCCTTTAGATTGTTCTATTCATGCAGACTGTGAGGGGGTCTAGGGCACCCTTTGTGATCCTCTAAGTAGCCTAAGGTGTCCTTTGCATAAGTTGTGCTCCTGAGGAAATAAAAATCAGGAGGACACAAACCTATATACCTTATTTCCTGCTATCTTTACTTAAAGAAAGCGCACAGGGGGTCTGTTTAACATCCTTTGCTACCTAAATACCTTTTGGACATAGGAACTCAATGAAAGAACTTTCATTGCATCCATTACCCTACTGCGGTGCATAGCAAATTAGATTTAAAAGGGTACTTTTTCCCTTACAGCTATTTCTATCATTTTCTTTAAAATTTCAATTTAGTGTCTAGTGACAGAATATTCCATAATGTACTTTAGAACTGTATAACACCAATTATGCTAACTGTGAATATTATTTCAAAAGAATTAAAGATATATTAAGTTATAGACAAACCATTGGGAACAAGGTCAGGTTAGAAGTACAGGGGAAAAAGAAGCTATGTGATAATGCTTAAAGCAGTGACATGAAGTGAATGCTTTTTTTAACAAAATCCCTACATTTTGCATAATGCACACTCAGGAAATTTCTCTTCTTACTTTGTCTCCATTATTTAGGAGGGAGTATCCATATTGTTATTTTACATCTAAAGTCTCTCTGTGTAAGACCCACTGTGGAGTCTAAACAGTTGTGCTGAACCATTTCCTCTAGCTTTGAGAAATAGCATACATGAAAGACTCCTATCTTTTTTTTTATCTATAGTTTGTTACCTGATAGTCAATATGCAGGCAAAAGACCAGTTAACAGAACAATCGTGAAAGATCTAATAAACCATCAGCTAAATTGTTCTTACACTGGATTTTTGGTTTACCTATTTTTATTACTTTCTGTAATGCACATTATATGTCTGTTACTGGTATTCTGCATCAGTCTTCCAATGTATTATAGAACAGATGAAGCATTCCCCTATTTAATCTTTATCTTTTATATTTCAGCTTGCTGTTAATGTAAAATCTCTCCAAATGATGATGCAACAAAACCTAAACCTACCTTCTCTTTCAGCTCCTCTTCTGTTTTTCTGAATTTCAAAGTATAAGACATTCAAGCCACTCATGTTATGAAGATTTGCTCTAAAGGGTATTTTATTTAGAAGAATAAAATATCTTCTCTCTCATTTTTGGTTTTGTTTAGTTTTAAACTACAAATTGCTCCCGCAACTGGGTTAAAATATTTGCTAGAACTGTGCAAAGTTCGGCTGTTTTAATTTGAAGGGATTTCTGGCAAATCTTGTTTTGTTTGCTCGAGGACCCATGGGATCAAATCTCCATGAATTTTGAATGATCTAAAACTTCAGAGTTAAATTCAGCTAAAACTGGCTTCCATAAATCATCCGTGGCCCAGCTGAAATTCAATCTAGACCTTGTCTACACTTGGAATTTGCCAGGTACAGCCACCAAAGTGGCTGCATCATGCAAACACTAGTGTAGAAGGGAAAGTTTCTGCAGTGAAGCTCATCTGAAATAAAATAACAGCTTTTCCTGAATACATTTAGGGTTTGCATTGGTGCAGTTGTACTGGTGACTGGCTACCTATGGCAGGAATTGGAACAAATCCTCTGTAAAATAAGACCTAAAACTCAGCAGCCGTTAACAGCCCTTGCCTAAGAGTTAGGTTTGTAACAGACTTGCAAGCAGGTAAGTGTTGCCTGGTTTGGGTTTTTAGTACACAGCTCTAGTATTCTCTAGCTTTGTGTTAGGATCTAGCTTACACAAAACACTTAGGGCTCACAGTAAATTTCTCCTAATTTACACATGCAGCTTCAATAGGTAGAATACACAGAAAGATAGAAATAGAAACATTCACCTTTTTCTTTAATAATCTATTGAAATTAAAACCAAATGTGGTACTGCCTCTATCCATAACACCCGGGCATATACCCTACTATTTATGCATAGAACTGATACAAAAATGAATTTGAAAATGGCCTTTCAATTAAACAGAAATTTTCATGAAAAAGTCCATTTTTGGTTAAAATAGATTTTTATTAAAAAAAAAGAAAAACTTGAATATTGAAAACTCTGTTTAAAATGGATTCCCCCTTCCCCGTTTTTTTTTTTGGGGGGGGTTCTCATGAACATCTGAAAAAAGACAAGAAAAACCGTCACATTTTTATTTTTAACAATAATTTTCACAGTGGACAAGAATTCCACTTAGCTCTCTACCCATGAGAGAAGGTGATACTAAGGATGTTATTAATCGGACTTGCACCACCAGACTTGAAATGTGTCCAGTGTTGCATACAAACTTGGAGACCCTCACACTCAATGTTTCAAATTGAACTCATTATTCAGAGAGAGATGTAAGCCACAAAACCAGCTCTTTATTCTAACTTTTTCTGACAGGGATATGTGAAGTGGACTGAGGTTTTAATAGGGACTCATCTCTATATAGTACTAAAAAGACCAACTAAAATGTGAAGCAGGGTGGGGAAGACAATTATTTATCTCTACACCCTTACATCATGATTGCATATATATATGTGTGTGTGTGTGTGTGTGTTGGGGGGTGGGGTGGAGACACACAAAATGTAAAAAGGCACTTATTCACAAGACTTTTATTTTCAATATACATCCAGAAAAATCCTCCAGAAGTACCATATTTGCATATCTCAAGAGGAGAAGAATACTTCTTTGGCCCAAATATTCCTGAACCTGATTTTCCATACACACAATGACACCTTACTTTAGCCAAAGACGTAATCTCGTGGTCTGAGTATACAGCTGGGAGCCACAAACTCTTGAAGGCTATTCCCAGTTCTGATACTGCCTCCCGCTGTGACCTATGGTAAGTAACTTAACCTGTTGTCCTCAGTATCCCCAATAAAATGGGAGGCCTTAATACTTCTCTAGTGGGATAACAGTACTTAATACTTACCTAATTGGATGATAATACTTACCTACGTACCTCACAGGGGTGTTGTAAGGATTAATTAGTTAATGTTTGTAAAGTGCTTTGGAGATGGAAAGCAGCACATAGTGTAAGTGCTAAGTGTTATTACCAGAGGACAGCATCAAGACCTTAAAATGGATAATGACAGAGTAAGAGATTAGAAATATTTTAAATAAGGTGTGATTGTTCAAGGCACCAGGAGAGTGTGGAATTACTCTGTAGTGGTGATTTTTTTTAAAGAAGTTGGGAAACAGAAGGGAGTGGGAAATATTCTGAAGTTTTTTATAGGTGCCCAGACCTAAATGCCTGTTATGTGTCATTTGATAAGTAACAGGGAAACTCCTCTGAATTTTTTAACTTATTCTCTTATAGTTTAGTGGCCAAATTCTCAGTGGCCAAATTCTATTTCTAAACACTAATATTTCTATTTAAATCTGGACAAATAAATACATTAATCTCTAGAAAATATAAGACACTTCTTTAAAGGTAGTATAATGGACATGACTCCTTTCACTTCTAATTGGGTAATTGAGGAATAACTGCACTGAAGTTAATGGAGTTACACCAGTGTAAAACTGCTGTAAATAACAGCAGAATCAGGTGAGTCCCATATTTCTGTGGGGTCTAAAATACCACTCTGGGTGCTGGATTTTTAAAAATGCGGCATAAAATATATTAAACTTAGCATTATTTATTAGGATACACAAAAATCATCCTGCTTTTTATTGGATATTGTTTGTGGAATGGTGATTCATAAAGAGGTCCATTAATACACAGGTCTGATATACCATACATAGTATTTTTACTTTAACACAGGCAAACTTTTAAGATTTTTTTGTTTGTTTTTTAATTTCTTTGTTCCTTAATGTGAACTTTTAGTCCAAGAAATCAACTTTGAAAATATTCAGATCTTTTGTCCTCTGACGTTAGAGAGAATTCCCACAAATTCCTGAAATCTGTTAAAACGCAAGGCAAAGTGCTTAACCATGTTGTACATTGGCTGTTCCTGTTAAAACGGCACTACATTTTCATTCAGGATCTGTACAAGAAATTTGATAGACCTCTGGGCTAAGCATCAGGATTTTGTTGGCTCTAGGACCAGTTCTTACATTTCTACATCAAGCAAACACAAGAATGGATAACACTTAAAATAAAACCTACCCCAAAGCCTTACTTATGGAGATCATATTATTCTGGAATGTAATAGAGAACAATCCTTGTAATTAAGAGCGAGTCAAGGAAAATGGCATTTAAGAGAGTAAGGCAGTCAAACAGAAAACTTGACCCAACACCAAACTCATTGTCAGTTTCACAGCTGCTATAATGACCAATGAGACCTTAGGGGAAGCCAGCCAGGAAGTCAGGTGCTGTTGCTGGAAAGAATATGTTCCAAATTAATTGGCTTTTGGCCCTTCAGCTGCTCTGCAAACCCAGTGTGGCCCATGGGTGTTGGATCCAGTTTTGGACCACAGGAGGAGGGTGAAGTCAAGTATGACTGACATTGTCAACATCAAACTTGTCAAGTTAGTGGTGATAATATATTTTGTATGTCTATAATAAATAGCTACTGCTTTGCAGTTGGACTCTGTTTCTGAGGAGAACTGGAGGCAAAGGGGGGGGGGGGGGCTTTTTTGCTAACTCCTTGATGACCAGTGTTAACATTTTCCAGGATAGAATATACAGTATTGCCAAAAATGAAGGAGACAGCCATTTCCAGCATCTAGAGTTCCAAGGGTTAAGCTGGTGAAGGGAGGAAAAGGAAAGTGTGAAATTAAACTTATAGGGCTCAATTATCAGGTCAACTAGCACAGCAGTAAGTGCACCTGGGGTTGGCAAAGGTGGCTTTATTACACCTGGCTTCACTAGTCCTGGGCTGTGTGGGAGATGGATTGGCTCCCAGCACAACTTAGAGATTTCTCAAGGCTGCTCTGACTTGAACTGACTTGTAATGGTGTGTTCCAGTCACAGCCCCTCCCACTCCTGATATAGCAGTTGGTTCATGTCTTCACTGGATTCAGGAGGGAACCTTGCAGTCAGAGGCACTAACTTTACACCAACCAGTGATTCCCTCTCACTAGTGCCACACACTTGTCTGGGAGTGTAGTGGGAGGATCTGACCAGCAAATGGTTATATTGGAGCTAAGGGGAATAATATCTATGTTTGGTGGGGACTGTAGTAGCCAGACCCGGGACCTAGAATAGAAGCTGGCTGGAGAAACTGGTCATGGCGGTAGCAGGAAGATTAAGCAGCTGGGAGATCAGAATATTTGTTCAAAGGAAGTAGGAAAGTTTGGCATCTGGAAGGAAAAGTCTGTATTTGAGGGGTGCTGTGAGAGGATCTAGCAGCACCCAAAGGAGGCTTTGTGCATAGATCAGATGAGTTAGTGGGAGCAGCAGAGCAATGGAGGGGACTTGTGGAAATGTTGGACCCCTAGAGGGAATCTGGGGAGTGTGTGGGGGCAGGATCTGGCATCTAGAATGGCTGCTGGTTGGATTCAGAAGCTTATTGAAGAAACTTACGAGTGTGTTTGTTAGAATGGTGAGAAGGGCAGTACCTCTCTGAATGTGTTCAGGCAGTTAAGTCATGCTTTGGATCAGAGCCCTTATGGGGGTGAGGGCTGTTCATAGTATATTTGTATACCGATTCTCTGTGCAGTTTTCCAAAGGTTAAGAGGCTGAATGACAACTTAATTCTGAATGTCCCTGGTTTTGTTGTGTTTAATTTAATTTAATTTTAACCCTACCAGCTTCCCTTGATATGCCACTTCTGTACTCCTCACACCTGCTATGAAGAAGAGGAATCTTTACAGGTCGGCCATTGACATCAGAGTGGCATCTGCTGAGGCATTGCGATGACTTTCTCTATACAACTTCATTTTCTGGGCTCCTTTTCAGTAAGAATTCTTTAGCATCCTAATGGATCAAAAAGTATAGCTAGTAATGTGCAGTATTCTTACTATGTAAAATCTTGGCTATAGACTGAAATCATACCAGCTCTTGGGTGCCATCCCATTGCTAACCTTATATTGGGATTCAGCCCAGTCAGAGTAATTGAATTAGAGAAAAGTGGAAGGATAGTGAAAGAGTTAGGGCAGTAGCTTAGGCTCTGGGAGTCCTGACTTCAAGTCCTGACTTCCTGTGTGACCTTGGGCAAGTCAGTTAGCCTCAATATGTCCCAGTTCCCCATCTGTCTACCAGGGTTAATAGCCCTGCCCTACCTCACAGGGGAGTTGTGAGGATAGGTACATTAAGTGTTCAGGTACTATGATGAGGGCCACATATCTACCCAAAATAGATGCAGTAAATAAATGTGGAAGGCTGGGCTCAAATCCTAGTTTGGTGAGTCTCATTCTTGTTCCCATCACAGAAGCTGTTTGTTTCTGGAGCATTCACAATATGTAAAGCATTACCAGACGAGACAGGCATGTCTTCTACCCAGAGGAGCTTACCATCTAAAATCAAACAAGAGACAAACAGAAACAGATGATACTGTGTGTCGAGACTGGGAGCCATTGGTCTGGCAGAGCTGTATAGCGAAGCTTGCGGGGTGGTTACCTGCACTGCTCCTGGTTCTTCACAATGCCTTTAGTCTTGCACTTTAACAAGCATTACGTTAAATCTGAATTCTATTTAAAAAGAAACCAGGGAATATAGTATCAGAGGTGTAGCCGTGTTAGTCTGGATCTGCAAAAGTGACAAAGAGTCTTGTAGCACCTTACAGGCTAACAGATTTTAGGGATCATGAGCTTTCGTGGGTTAAGACCCACTTCATCAGATGAGTGTTGTGGAAATCTCCAGAGGCAGGCATAAATATGCAGGCAAGAAAGCAAGGTAAATTCAATCAGTGGGGGTGGTGAAGCCCACTTTCAGCAGGTGATCTGGAGGTGTGAATGCCCAGAGAGGAGAAACTGCTTTTGTGATTGATGAGCCATTCACAGCTAATGTTAAGTCCACACCTAAGAGTGTCGAATATGCAGATGAACTGGAGCTCAGCAGTTTCTCTTTGAAGTCTGGTTTTGAAGTTTTTTTGCTGCAGGATGGCTATTTTGAGGTCTGCAATTGTGTGCCCAGGCAGGTTGAAGTGTTCTCCTACATGCTTTTGTATATTGCCATTCCTAATATCTGATTTGTGTCCATTTATCCTTTTACGGAGGGATTGTCCAGTATGGCCGATGTACATAGCAGAGGGGCATTGCTGGCACATGACACAGGCCTGCCGCCATTCCTTCTTATAAAGAAGATGATGTTACTAACCTGGAGAGATTATGTGATTTGCCCAAGATCACAGGAAATCTGTGGCAGAGACAAGAACTGAATCCCAATCTTCTGAGTAGCAGGACAATACCCTTACCTACAAGATCATATTTCTTCTTGTTTTGGCGTTAACCGAACCAGTTAGAGACAAGCTTGCCCCTGAGCTGCTGTGTTGAATGTGGTTTTCCTTCTGACCCCTGAGTAGTCATGTGGAAGTATGAAGCACACAGGTAAAGTTTCCTGGTTAGATCTTCAGAAAATAGTTTCCCATTAACCATTACTTTGCCTTTTCCCTTCCTTACCAAATAACTAAGTTTAAACAGTAAGCTCCTGCAGTGAAGGACACCTGTATTTGCCGGTCCCATTATGTGACTGCTGAAAAAGCTTTACAGCTGTCTAAATTAGCATAATTAAATCCACATCTATTAAAAAACCTCAATCACCTCTTTCCCCTTCACATGCAGATAGCGGCATTTGGCTAAGGTGCTAAGTAACAAAGGAACTTTTTAACAGTTGAAGACCTGGCTGAAAGGAAGAGTAATAGGATTTGTATATTGTCCCATGGTTCACCTTAACACTAGTGGAAATCCTTAGTGGTAGCTGTTCTGCCTTAAGAAGTATGGCTGCATTTTGCATTTCAATTATGCTAGTACACAGGGCCCTGAATTAGAGATGTGCATTTTACAACGTGCCCCTGCTTCTATTGTTTCATTCCCTCCCATTAATGGGGGTAAACAAAGCCTGGAATTCCGATTTGGTCTCTTCCCCACCCATTTCTTTTTGTTTTGTTTTATGCCGGGAAGCCCCAGTGACACCAGGATAGCAACAAGGCTGCACTGTGTGGTGCTAGCAAAGAGAATTCCTCCAGATGAAAACTGACATGGGGTTCAGGGGTTAATTTCTGGAACAGGCGCATTTGCATACAAATGAAAAATGATGGAATTTCTGTTCTCCTAAATTTTCAATGTCATCAGCATCAAACAGCAGTCAGTGCTCCCTTGCTGTTTGAAGAATATTCATTACTTTAGAAGAAGGGGCACCTTGTTTGGTATTAATCTCCTCTGCAGGTCAATGGCTTAATTTGCTAAACTTCATCTGAAGTGCCATTCACTTCCTGAGTTCTCTGCTATTCTTTGTTATTTTTCACAACATGTTTTTAGTACATTTTTATGTGTAAAAGGATACAAACATCTCCAGCAAAACAGAGGGAAAGAGAATGACATTTTTTGTTTTGTTTTTTATTTGCTTTCATTGAATTCCTAAACCACTAGGCACCCTCCTGTGTCAGTTGTACCATGTTTTGGTGTGTGTTTGTCTCTCAGTTCATAAACATTTTTCAAAAAAATTACTTACTTTAATGGGAAAACAAACATTTTTCATTCAAAACGGATGCATAAAAGGATATCTGTTTTCCTATGCAATAAGGTTGCAGGGTGTCAGGCTTCTAACAAAAGGTAACAAGTTACAAAGTGATTAATTCCCCAAAGAAAACCATAATATTCTTTTAGACCTTGCCTCTGGAAATTCTCAACTAAAAATGAAGTGGCTGAGGATGTACTTAGGAAACCAAAGTGCTATCTCTTACTTCCCTATCATCCTCTATGTGTGTCTGTAAGGACCCTGAAGATCCCATTTCCCCAGTTTTTGCCCTTCATGCCTCTCTTCGTTCTGTCTGAATAGGATTATATGGGACTCTTTTCAGAGCTTGCTAGTGTTACTCCTTAATTGGCCTGATACTCTTGGGCAGTGATTCTCAAACTGTGGGCTGTGTACCCCGGTAGTCTACGAAATCTTGCTGTTGGTCTGTGCAGAACTAAGTGGTGTTGTCTCTCCTCCTTTTTTCAGCTACTAAAATACATTTGAAAACACCTAAAATATTTTAAATTCTTTCACAATATTATTTTCTCTTGTAAGAAATTGCTTCTATAGCCACATGACTATAGAACAGAAGTCATGTGACTCCAAACAGAAGGGAAGATGGGCCATGAAATCATGAAAAAGTCTGAGAACCTTGGCTTTGGAACTCTTCTCCAAAATGTTGAATATGTTGTCTCAGTAACACCCCCACCTTCTGCTGGTATAATAGAGAAGGACCACGACTGGATCTCTGTTATTGCCAAGAACACTAATACAACAGCATCTCGCCAGAGCAGCCCCAAAAGGACTTCTTGAAGTAAAAGACAGTTTTAAGACAGATTTGCTTCTGAATCCATAGGGATACAACATGCAGATTAATAGGATGGCATGAAGAAAAATGGTGGGGATACCACTCTTTCCAATTCTGTCCTGGATCTTGAACATTCTATGCTCAGTGCATGTAGGTTGTGTCTTTGCATAGGAACTGAGTGTTTTTCAATTGTAGAAAGGTGAAAACACCCACCACTTTTTATCTGTTTTAAGTCAATATTGTGTAATATGTTTTTTTGCTCACACACAATCCACAAATGGCAAAATTCATAATTTCAGACATCCACATGGGAGGCAGGGGACCCTTGGCCTAGTCACCCTGCCCCAATCATGCTTTCATTATTTATCCACAGTGGAACAGCTTCAGCAGATTGAGAGTAAAAAAGCTTACCTCAGACTATCCAGTGCCCGGGGTTAGCATACTCCCCTGAGAGGACAAGAACAGGGCAGAGAGGGGGAAATAGAATGTGGGTTTCACACAGTCCAGGTGAATGCTCTGACCACTGAGCTAAAAGTTATAAGGTGATCGATCATTGGTGCCAACTCCTCTGGCCAAACTGTGAATGGAAACAGACCCATTGGGCATCCTCTAAGCAAGTGGTGGGCATCCTGTGGCCCATAGTCCACACACAGCCCATCAGGATAGTCTACTGGTGGGCCTGGAGACAGTTTAACATTGATTGTCCATAGGCATGGTCACTCACAGCTCCCAGTGGCTGTGGTTCACCGTTCCTGGCCAATGGGAGCTGAGGGAAGTGTTGGCCAGCATGTTCTTGTGGTCTGTGCCGCTTCCCGCAGCTCTTATTGGCCGGAATGATGAATCACAGCCACTGGGAGCTGTGGGTGGCTGTGCATGCAGGTGGTCAAGGTAAACAAACTGTCTAGCGGCCCACCAGCGGATTACCTTGATTGGTTGCAGGTTGCCCACCACTGCTCTAAGCATACCTACTGGATTAGGTCCCAAATGTGATGTAGGGGGCCAAATGCTTGTCTTCTCCTGGTTTGAGGATCCCTCTGGTCCTGAGGCAGAAGACAGGTGTCTGGACACCTTGAAAGAGGCAGCAGTGAGCATGCCCAATGGCACAAATGTAGGCACTGAGGGAACTTTTATCCTGAATAATTTAGGCACTGACTTTAAGCACCTAAAGGGTTTGACAGGAGTTTCAGGGATCACACTAGAGCCACAATGGGGACTTAAGTGCCTAAAAGAGGCATTTAGACACCTAAGTTCTCTCTTGGATCCCAGCCCATCTTTATATGTATTTTTACAGTATCCTGCACAATGCAGTTCCAGTTTTAAGTGGGGTCTCTGGGTGCTACAGCAGTAACAATAATAATGTCTAGTGGCAACTTGTGCTAATGCTGGGGGCTACATTATTAACTGCAGCATTAGCTTAGCATTGTAGATCATGGGCTAGACCCTCAGGTCCAGCTAAGTGTTACCCAACACAGGACTTCAGGAGGGACAAACGTGACTTAGTGACACCTTTATACCCCACTATCCTGGAGTTTGCTGATGCAAGTTAGTGCCAGAGCATTCTGGCCATCCCCTCTCTACCGGTTGGGGTGGCATAAAGCTAGTTGTCCTGGCCCTGTGCCATTTGGGGATTTCCCTACCCCAGGGCAATTCTTAGATAGCTGGATAAGCCAGCTTTGAAAAGCAGCTGCTTGGGGAGCCAGAATCTGTCTCATTATCTACAGGGAATGTTTTTAGCATAAAAAACTTCCGCTGGAGACAGATTTGAATGCAGAAATATGTTCTGCTCCGAAATGTCTATGTGCCTGCGGAGCTGATAGGCTCCTCTCTGCTTAACTTTTCTCCTGTGGAGTTTACAGTCACTGCAAGAACAAATCATGGGGCTGACAGGTGAAGCTAAAAGAGAGATTGTAATGTCTGCATTCTTAAGAACTCCAGTTTAAAGAATTAATAAGTTCCTCCAGCAAAGAATACAAGCCATATAAACTACCTTCACCTAAAAGCACTGGACTTTTCCTGATTCCCCCAGCCCCTTGGTGTGTGTGTGTGAAAGCAAAACCAAGAAAAGTACTCTAAAAACTCACATGAACATAATGTTAAGGTTGCTAATTAAGGGCCAGGTTCTTCCACGCTTACTCCCATTGAATATATCTCATTTTATGAATGTGGCTATTGATGTCAGTGGGGCTACTCGCAAAATAAGGTACTGCTCATCATGAGTGTGGGTATCAGAATCTAGCATCAAATGCTCAAAAGGTAGGGACCAGAATCTTAGGTGGCATAAATAGTTGTAATTCTGTTGAAATCAATGGCACTATCTAGCTATCCTGATTTAGGCGACCTAAGAATCAGGTCAAGGATATGAAAAAGGTAGTTTTCATAGTTCTGTTAACTTAGCCATAATACAAACGTGTTGCTTTAGAAAGATGTATATTAGTATGCTAATGTTATGTTGCTAAATATTTATACCTCAAAACACACAAGATATACAATCTGGCCAAGTTAGCATAACTTTGATAAGTTTCACTTTGCCTGATTTCTGAGCTTTTAAATTTGTAAACCTAATGTTACGCTGACATAAGTTTTTGTAATTTTATACATATTAGAGTTGATTTTTATCTTGGGTTTTAGAGCACCTAAAGCAACAAGAGAAAAAGCTCTCATCTGTTTATGATAAACTTATCAGAAATACTGCAAAGTTTTCACCAACTAAGATATTTATACTGCTTTAAATGGCTTGCTACAGGGTAATTCTGAGACAACAAACAGAATATTTCAAAGCCCAGATGTCCTGTTAGACAAGGGGTTTTATATTGATAAGAATCTGCTTTCACCTAACATCATGTAGTAAATATCACAAAGACATAATTAGAAAATTTGGTACAATATTTAGTCCTAGTCCCTGTGTGCCAGAATTGTTTGACTACTGAGAAACTAGAGCTTGTTTGCATCCCAGTGTGTTGTGAAATGCAAACTTCAAAGAAAATATTATATCTCCCAACTCCAGCTCGTGAGTGTCTTGGAAGTATAATACAGAAAGGCTTAACAATCCCTGCTGAGGAAAGGGCAATTTGACACTGAAACTACTGTTAAACCACCATTGAAACACTGGTAGGAAAAGAGTGCTTATTAGATAAATATAGCTAAAGTCTCTGAAGTCAGGGAGAGAAAATGCACCCAAGTCATTGGAAAAATCCCAAAGCTGGAGAAATGTTTGTTTTGTATAGGATTTTTTTAAAAAAATACATACATCTACATGTTTTCTCATAGATTTTCCATCAGACTGGTTTCCCCCCCTCCCCCTCATGATTTCAAAATAAAATGTTTAGATTCACAAAACTTCTGGAAGCCAGAGTTTTGGACGGAAAGGATTTTTTCATCAAATTGTTAGTGTCTGAATTTCATCACAATCTGTTCAGCTGTTTAGGTTGCAGGCAGGCGTAAAATATAGTCGTGAGTGTGTGATTGTACTTCTTATACATATTGAAAGGGCTCTTCTTAATCTCCTTGATGAGGAAAACTCTGTAAATTATATGCCTCTCTAGTCTCAGTAGCATCTAGGGGTGGGCCTAGAAACAAACAGAGAAAGGTCTTATTTGCCCCCCACATTTCTAAACTTTTTCGCCTGTTAATGATCACAGAACTTTCAGCAGCCCATTCTTCCCATGATAACAGTTCTGGTTTTGAAATGACTACAGTGTTTTGCCTTAATATTGTTGCCTGGTAGGCCATTAACAACATTTATGATTCCCACAGGGGGGAAAAAAAGAAAAATATTTGCTGAAGACCGTTCTTAATATAGTTTCTTTAATTGTCACTTATGTTTCTGTCCCATCTTCTACACTGGGTTAAAAATAGTACCTTGGATTGACAGTTTTAATGCCATTTAGTGTATATATATATCGTTGCATATAAAAACCTGCATGAAAAGAATGTCAAAGACAAGACTTAAACCAGCTATAGAACTGGAATTCACAAGTAAGACACATGACCCAAATACCTAGACCCACAAGAATGCTGCAGGATAATACTAATCTATATATACAGTATCTGGTTATTTTTATTAATTATTATGAAATAACTAGCATAAGTGCCCGGCGTTGCTCGGGTCAGTCGGAGGTGGGGAGGGGGCAGACAGTTGACACCCCCTGACCAACCCCAACACCCACCCTTCACCCACCCTGACATCTTCCCACCCCCCCGACCAACCCCAAGACCCCCCGGCTCACTTACCCCCCGACCAAACCCGACAACCCCACCTGACTCCCCAAAACAAACCCAATATCCCCACCTCACCCCCCGACCAAACCCGACACCCCCACCTCACTCCCTGAGCAAACCCGACACCCCCACCTCACCCCCTGACCGAACAGTGTATTTAATAATCTGTGTGCTACACAGTGCACCGTGAGCCGGGGGGGGGGGTGTCGGGTTTGGTCGGGGGGTCAGGTGGGTTGTTGGGTTTGCTTGGGGGGGTCAGGTGGGGTTGTCGGGTTTGGTCGGGGGGTAAGTGAGCCGGGGGGTGTAGGGTTTGGTCTGGGGGGGTGGGAAGGTGTTGGGGTGCATGAGGGGTGAGTGTTGCGGTTGGTCAGGGGGGGTTGCGGTTGGTGGGGGGTTGAGGTGGGGGTGTCAGGTTTGCTTGGGGGGATGAGGTAGGGGTGTCGGGTTCGGTCGGGGGTAAGTGAGCCGGGGGGGTGTCGGGTTTGGTCTGGGGGGGAGTGGGAAGGTGTTGTGGTGGGTGAGGGGTGAGGTGTGGGTGTTGGGGTTTGTCAGGGGGTGTTGTGGTTGGTGGGGGTTGAGGTGGGGGTGTCGGGTTTGCTTGGGGGGGTGAGGTGGGAGTGTCGGGTTCGGTCGGGGGGTAAGTGAGCCGGGGGGTGTCAGGTTTGGTCTGGGGGTGTTGCGATTGGTGTGGGGGGGGTGAGGTGGGGGTGTCAGGTTCGGTCGGGGGGTAAGTGAGCCAGGGGGTGTCGGGTTTGGTCTGGGGGGGTGAGAAGGTGTTGGGGTGGGTGAGGGGTGAGGGGTGGGTGTTGGGGTTGGTCAGGGGGTGTTGCGGTTGGTGGGGGGGTGAGGTGGCGGTGTCGGGTTTGGTCGGGGGGTAAGTGAGCCGGGGGGGGGTGTCGGGTTTGGTCTGGGCACCCACCCCAACACCTTCCCCCCCCCCAGACCAAACCCAACACCCACACCACACCCCTCACCCCCCCGACACCTTCCCACCCCCCCAGACCAACCCCGACTCCCCCCCGGCTCACTTACCCCCCGACCAAACCCGACACTCCCACCTCACCCCCCCAAGCAAACCCAACACCCCCACCTCACCCCCCCGCCAACCGCAACACCCCCTGACCAACCCCAACACCCCCACCTCACCCCCCCGACCGAACCCGACACCCCCACCTCACTTACCGTCCCACCAAACCCAACTCAGATCCGTCGCAGGCGGGGAGGGGGCCCAGAGCCGAGGGATTCCAGGGACCTTCGCAGGTGGGGGGGGGGGGCACAGAGCTGATGGAGTCCGGGGTTGAGGTGGGAGGGGCAGAGAACTGAGGGCTCTCCGGGGTTCCGTTGGGAGGGGGGAGGGGCAGAGAACGGAGGGATCTCCGGGGTTCCGTTGGGAGGGGGGAGGGGTAGAGAACTGAGGGATCTCCGGGGTTCCGTTGGGAGGGGGGAGGGGCAGAGAACTGAGGGATCTCTGGGGTTCTGTTGGGAGGGGGGAGGGGCAGAGAACTGAGGGATCTCCGGGGTTCCATTGGGAGGGGGGAGGGGCAGAGAACTGAGGGATCTCCGGGGTTCCGTTGGGAGGGGGGAGGGGCAGAGAATGGAGGGATCTCCGGGGTTCCGTTGGGAGGGGGGAGGGGCAGAGAACTGAGGGATCTCCGGGGTTCCGTTGGAGGAGGGAGGGGTGAGCTGAGCGAGTGAGGTGTCTGTTGGAGGGGGGTATTATGACATCATCACCACCTAACCGCCCAGCCGATGTGATTGGCCCTGAAAGACTTTCACCCCTGGGGGGCGTCAGAGGTGAGATCCGAAAATTTTTCGACCCTTACCAGCATCTAGACCCCAAGACCCCTCACTGTACCAAATTTCAAGTCTCTGGCTCAAACGGTGCGGGAGGAGTTCGCAGTCATACGTACATACATACATACATACACACATACATACACCACTTGACTTTTATATATATAGATTATATTTTGCCTTTATATTCCACCTTTACTATAAGGAATTTTTAATTTCTTGACTGTCATTAATTAGCTAATCATCCCAGAATCCTTGTGAGGTAGCTACAGAACATATATTCCACCTTTACTATAAGGAATTTTTAATTTCTTGACTGTCATTAATTAGCTAATCATCCCAGAATCCTTGTGAGGTAGCTACAGAACATATTTTCATGTCCACTTTTGAAGATGAATAAATGCATAGTAAGTCATTGGCAGAGTTGGGAACAGAGGGATGAAATCCCACTGACTTCAGTGTATCTCATCCTTGGGGTCAGGACTCAGTTCCCTACTCTAGCTATTGTATCCTAGGTATGTTGGGAATTTGTTGAAAGTTGCTGATGCCAAGTATTAGATTAGAGGTGCTAGTATTAGAAATGCCTTTAAAGAGCGTTTTATGAACCTCCACCACAGATGTAGGTATGGTAGCGCTAATGTGACACCATAGTTACGATTTTGTCAGCATTTTCTTATAAACTTCTCTTTGCAGCAGTTATGTGAAAACCATATTAAAAAAAATGCTGTGAGCTGAAACTCGGCATACAAGGATCCAGGAGGGAAATTTTAGCTTTTGGAAGTAATAGGTTCTGATTACCATGGACAGGCATGACATGATATGTAAATATATACTCCATATTTCACTGGAAAAATATAACATGTGTCACCACTATATCTTGTGACAGAGAAACAGAGATGTGGGAAGAGAGTCTCTCTGGCTTATGGAAATGAGGGAAAATACTTTATTATTTCCGGATACATCTCTTGACTAATGCTACTAACCCAGTGGTTCTCAAACTTTTTGTATTGGCGACCCCTTTTGAATACTAAGCCTCTGAGTGCGCCCCCCACATTAGCAATTAAAAACACATTTTTGATATTTAATGCTATTAAATACTAGATTTAAACCCTATTACATAAAATGAACTTTGTCACTGTTTTTCTCACTGCTTTGAAATCAAGAGTGAAACATATTTTTAGAAAAATTATTTTTAAGTAAATATTTATTTTAATACTTGACAGTAATTAATGACCTGAAACAATCCGGGGTCACGGTTCACAGCCTGGTGCAAGGATCGGGGTTGGGGGATGCAGGGGCTCTCAGCCCAGCACAGGGCTTGGGTCAGGGCTTACACTCTTCTTGGGGCTCAGGCTCACAGCTGCCTATCGGCACCGGAGTTTGGGGGTCGGGCTGCCCGTTCGCAGCTCTGCCCGGGGTCGTGGCTTGCAGCCCCACTCCCCTGTGCTGGGGTTAGGGCTTGTGGCTTGCAGCTCCACTGCTGCAGTCTGGCAACCCTGCAGCTCTGGCTCAGGGCTCAGTGCTTGTAGCCCCGCCGCTCTGGGTCCGGGCTCACAGCTGGCAGCCCCTGCGCTTCAAGTCAGGGCTCGCAGCCCCGCCACTGTGCCGGGGTCAGGGCTCGCCACCCTGCCACCCCAGGGTCGGGGCTCACCGCCCTGTCATACCCGCCGATCTGCCCAGGGTTGGGGCTCGCAGCCCCGCTGCTCCAGGGCTCTCAGCCCAGCCCCCCCCCCCCAAGGTCAGGGTTCGCCGCACCGCTCTGTCCCGGGGTCGGGGCTCGCAGCACCACTGCCCCGCCGCCCCGGGCTCGCCGCTCCTTCCCGGGGTCGGGGATCGCAGCCCCGCTGCCCCGCCACCCAAGGGTCAGGGCTTGCTGTGCCGCCCACCCCGGGGTCGGGGCTCACCGCACCACTGCCCCGCCGCCCTGGGTTTGCTGCTCCTTCCTGGGGTCGGGGCTTGCTGCTCCACTGCTCCGCCCCCAAGTCAGGGCTTGGGGCTTGCAGCCCCACTGCTCTGCTCGGGGCTCACAGCCCCTCCACCCCAGGGATAGGGGCTGGAGCCCACAGCCTAACAGGGGGGTGGGGCGGGAGCCGGCAGCCCGTCCTGGGGATTGGGGCTCGCGACCCCCACATAAGCAGGCTGCGACCCCTCGAGGGGTCGCAACCCCCAGTTTGAGAACCAATGTACTAACCTGTACTGAATTCTTCTTATTTACAAGGTATCCTAAGGTGCTGGGGAAATTGTATGGTGTTTTTTAGCATTCCCCATGCAGATCAGATCCTCGGCTGGTGTAAATGAGTGTAGCTCCATTGAAGTCCAGTGAAGTTCTGCTGATTTACATCAGCTGAGGATCTGGTCCTATATCATCTTTCCACAGAAGCTTTCAGCATTTGTAAATCATTTGGAGAGTGAATGAATGTTTGTTTTACTTTGAAAAGTCCATTTTGTCATATTGATCAAATTCCAGTGACAGCATGAACATAAATATCTTAAAATGTTTTCACCCAGGATATAGCTGGTTGCTTTTCAGTGATTTTTGAATGTGGACTGCTTTGTGCCAAGCTCTATTCTCTTGGATGGCAGTATGATGAAGGTGCTGGAATTCAGATATTTTAGTATCATATCGAGATCTCAAGGGTCTAGCAGCTGCCTTACCTTTAACCAAACAATGACTCTTCATCATTAAGCTGAGTCAATGGACATCCCTAGTAATAATTTGTTACAGTTTCTAAATATTTCTCAGTGCATCGTCATTCATGAGTCATTTGAAAGCAGAGATGTTGGTTATTATAAATGCTTCCCAACACTGTGTTCCAGAATATTTGATTTGGAACTTGAGTCTTTATTTCTGAATTCAACTTGGAAATGATTAAAATGCCATAGTAACTTTGGCTGTCTGTAATGTTACTAATAGCTAAACTCTAAATGTAAAGCAGCTTTGCAAGAGTACTCCAGTGTTATATTGCAGTGAACAGACATCTTAATAAAGGTACAGTAAATCTGAAGCAACTTCATTTAATTGATCCTTCAGGTTAGATACAGGAAGTAAAAAGAAAACTATTTGCTGTTTTTACATGTGACATGTCAGTGGTGTACCAACAGAGAGAATTTTGCTTGCAGAATTCTGTGAGCAAAACACTTCTGAGAATGTATGTATACAATTGTTTAAAAAAAACCACAGGGTTACTGACACAGATGCCAATTTGGTAGGGCATATGGAACATTTACACTTGCCTTTTTCATTCTTTCTTGCTGCAGCTGGTACTGATTTAGTATGTGAAATTTTACTAGCAGGAGTGCTAATCAAGATGGAGATTCTGTGAAGATTTAGTCATTTATGTAGGGGAGAACTATGGATATCATTAAAAAGTAGGAGATCATCTATGGGAGGAACATTATCATTATCTACCTAATTTTTAAACTAAATAGAGAAAGAATGGTGCTCTAAGTATCACTTGAACATCCACAAAAGTACAAGTATTTCCTTGTAATGTTCAAGCAGTCTTACAGTCACGGCATAAAGTTGTGATGAGGGGAGTTTTGAATCTACTCAGACTTTGGGAAGCTGAGGACAAACCAGTTCTACCATTTTTCATAGCCAAGATGATGAGATTTTTAACATTGAGCAGGTGCGCGTTGAGATGGGATCAAACCAAAAACCTGGATACAAATACCAGACCTGGGTTTGGATCACCGTGATCAATTCAAATCTAACTGTATAACATTTGGAAAAGCTCCAATATCTATCCAGATTTTGAAGTCCAGTGTTCATGAGTGTCCAAAATCAGGCTTTTCCTTAAAATCATTATGAAGCTAAGAAGTTCAGATCTTAGATACTGATTCAGGCCCATCTATGAAAATGAGCAATGAAGATCATTTTCCATGAAGAAAGTACCAAATAGACATTAATTGTCCAAAGAGGGAATTTTAAATTACGCACAGTGTAAAAAAATCATGCTAGGGATTAGCTATTCTTTCCTGCCAAATTTATTTCAGTGCAGATAGCAACAGAATCACTCCTGTATGTTAAATCTGTTGTATGGTATGAGTGACCTGAATAATAAAAACAGACAAACTTGTCTGGCCTAAGGTAAGTAACAGTATAGTAGAAGTGGGTGAGTTTCATCCCCTATGGAAGGCTGCCAGCTGCCTGAGCCTTCAGCGCCAAAGTCAAGAAGAGGCATGATGATGGCTTTGGAGTAGGCTGTACCTCTTCCTTTACCTTTACCTTCCCTACCTAGCAGAGAATTTCTTGACCACAATGAGGACTTGGGAGAGGAGGAAGCTTAGTATGACATGCTGAGTGATAGATTGTGCTCTGAAATGCTTGAGGACTTCTGTCACCAGTAAATAGATAAAAACCTGCCTGGAACTATAGTGAAATTACTTTCAACTTCTCAGGCATCAAGCTTCATATCTAGGCCTTTGTGCATCTCTGCAGGCTACTACACTTTGGCGTAATGGCCACTGATTTCTGCGGCAAAGTATTGGAGAAAAAAATGTCAGTTATTTCAAGAGTGCTAGGAAAAAGTCACACTGATCCTAGTTTCCAAGATTGTACTGTCCACATCATGTTGGGGAAGGCAGCAATATTTCTCAGTTAAATTTTTGTTAGATAGAAAATGATTTTTTTTTAAAGTTATTTATTTAACAAATTGAGTTCTGAGATTATGCTGTACTTCTGAAAGGGCTGACATTCAAGGACAGTGGGCATTTGGATAGTTTCCCTTTAAATACTGAGAGGTTTTTGTGCATAGAATTTCTGGATTTCAACTGGACATTAGCTTGGATTTTCAAAGGAACCAAGTGAGTTAAGTGCCAAACTCCCTTTGACTTTCAATGGGATGTGGGAATCTAACTCCGTTGGGCTCATTTGAGAATATTAGCCTAGATCTTCACAGTGCTTAATTTGTAACAGAAGATAAACTGGGCTCAAGCAATTAGATACTGGGTTACAAGTAACTTTTTAACTTTCATAACTATGAACTGCCAAGCCTAGAGGTGCCAGAGCTCAATGCTGGCAAACCCTGCCACAAATTAAACACTGGATCTTTCAGCAGCTGTAAATAATGGTTACCAAAGCACCAACATTGTCCCAGTTTCATATCTTGTTCTTATCATTAATAGAAAAACTAAAGACCAATTTCAGAGATAGCAAGAACCAAACCGCTCACAAGTATTTTTTAAAAGAGACTTCATAGGACATAATTTAGCTGTCTTGTAGGATGAATAGATGAATCAACCTGCTAGCTCCAGGGACTTTAGGTATTTCAAACTTGATGCTTCAAGCACTGAAACAATCTTCCCCAGAAGCCTCAAGCTTTTAAATACCCATGTTTCAGTAGTGTAATTACATCCCTAACTACATACAGTAGCTGAAGATAAGGGTAAAGGTTCTAATACTTGCTCATAACCAGGGAGGAAAAGTGTGAGATTTTCTTAGCCTGCCAGAAAAGGGGTAAGAGAGCAGGGTGTAACCGAGACATCTAAATACCTTTTGTTCACTGGAACAATTATATCAGATGCTACCAGCAAAACACCAAAAAGAGGTGGAAGAACAACCCTCTAGTCACCCTAAGCAATTCAGTAAAGTTTAAAGCTTAACCATTGTCAAGCAATGCTACACTTTCTTTACACCTCCAGGTAAAACCATGGCAGTTTTATTTAAGTATTACCAAATATATTGTCCAGTTGTATCAGCTGCCACTCGCGAGGCAAGGGTGAGTGCCTGCATGATGTTCCTGCTCAAATGCTGTTCTAAAAGGAAATGCTTGCTGCATTGGGAAAGCACACAGAAACAAACCGCTTGGGTAGCCAAGTGGCTGTGGTAAAGGGAAAGGAGAATCGATACTTTTTCTGAGGCCTGAACAGAACATCTGAATTCTCCCCCTTGAGAGTTCTCGCCCTCCAAATGGTTTTTTAGTGCCCATCAATACAAAAGAGTTATAAACATAAAGGAAAAGTCAAGTGGCTTGTCCATTTCACTGAATGAAATGGTGGCTGTGAAAAGCAAGTGTACAGCAAGTCACTATTCTGAACAGTTAACAGAATGAAAACATTAAAGAGCTCATCTGTGGACTGACATTGGCATTTAAAGGTTAGTTTTCAGCAAGTTCCCATGAAGTTCTTGGCAGCAGGTGACCTCAGTGACTGTGATCTTGTCTCTCACAACATTTTCATAAAAAGCTATACTGCACCTTTATGAAACTGTGTACAGAAGAGCGAGGCGTGATCACAACTACGCTGAGGGGTGTCAACTCACTTCACCGCAGACATGTGGACCCGTGGTTAAATATTCGATTACATGTCAGTCACAGCACATTAGGCAATCTTCCAGTCTGCCAGCTTTGCCTTGCCCAGCTCCAAGCTAAGTGTCATCAGGAAACAAGTAGCACTCTGAATTAAAGGGTCTGAAAAAAGATTATACCACAGTCAATCTGCGATGGGAGTTTTAGTGCCAGTATAAAATGTCCCTTATTTTCAGTTCAGTTTCTCGACTTCCTTGTACCTGGTGTAGTTATTTAGTGAGCGCAAAGTGAGTGTGAAACAGTAGCATTCTCATCTGGTAGAGTTTTGCACTCACTTTGTACAAGTGTAAAAAACTTCCCAAAGTGCAAGACTGTGGAGAATCAGGCTCCTACTATCCAGCAGTGTTGCCAAACATGATCTGTGTTTTCCAATATAGTGGGTATAAAACTGTGTAACCATGGCTGGACACGCCGGTCTTGCTTATGAATGACTTACTGAAAATATGTTAGGAGTGGAATATAAGATCTGTGGACCTGTTGCCCATTTTGTCTTGCCAGAAATATTCTGTATCAACTCCAAGAAGAAAACTACTTTCCAAAACATCAGCTCATGCAGAAAGTTCCAACTCAATTGGAACTCCACATAATTTGTGCTGGAGTGGCGTCTAGACTCACAAAAAGTCATTCATGTGCATATTGGGAGGCATAAGACTGGAATAGTAGAGGGTATGCTCGCTGTCACCCACTGGAATCTTAGTGTCAGTTTTCTTAAACATCCTTCACCTATTTGAAACAGTTACTAGAGAAGTTAGTGGTGATATTGCCATTGTGAGTCTTGTGCTGTCTGTGCTTAACCGGCACTTCCTGCTGGAAAAAATTCAAAGTGAATTTGAAATGAAAGGAGACAATGCTGAAGTTACTGCAATATTCAGTAGCAGGAATGTCAGCACTGTGTAGTTTCATATTCACCCTGTTTTCCATCAAGAAGTGCAGGAGCTCCAAGACTAACAAGGCAATATCACCACTAACTTCTCAGGTGACCATGTGAAATAGATGAAGGGTGTTTAGTTATACAAACAATAAGATTCCATTGGGTGTCAATAACCTCTACTCTTCCAATGTTATGTTTCCCCAACTTGGATGTATGCAGCTTCAAATCTGTCCTCAGGCTCCAATATCAGAGGACTAGTTGGAAGGGGAAAATATTTGACAGTGCAGAATAACTAATGACATAATAAAAGCCAACTGTACTATCAGCAAAACTGGGAGTAGATTCCTGCCATTTTAAATGCATGTGTGCTTAGGGCTTGGGTTGAGCATATGGTGCTAAGATACTGTACCACGGTGATGAGTGGTATGAGAACCTAAATTAGTAGGACTGTAGGTAAGGACGCTCAGGCAGAAGCGGTCTGTCTGATTATTTACAAAAGAATATGTGAACAATGTAGAATTTGAAGCGTACTCCTCAGGTAGAATGCAGGGGGGATCAATTGTGGATAGCACTCTCTTGTTCTCTCCCTAAATCCCTGATCAGCAACTGCATTTGCAGAGGGCATCTTCGGTGCTGATGGCAGTGTTGTTACTGACAGAAGGTCCCTGCTTCATGCAGCCTGTGATGTGCCTCACTTTTTAAAAAAAAGATCAATCTTGACAGCTTGCCAAATACCACATCTGCCTCTCTTTGCACCTCAGAGGGTGAAGCCGAACAGCAAGGTGGTGAAGATGAGTAAACCTATCAATTAACAGTGTGGGGGCTACTCTCTCTCCTTTCTGGCAAATGTCTGTAGGTGATCTCCTCCCCTGCCCTTAAAAGAAGTCTCACTGCCTGTTGGCTAGCTGGCAAATGCAATCTGCAACACCTGTGTGACAGATAGGCACAGCTGTAAGCATGCTGCTGTTGATCCATCTGTAGAAGGCACCACATGCCAGTGTTTATCTTAGAATCTTAGGAGGAGGGGGTGGGGGAAAGCATGTACTACACAGAGAAGGTTTATTTTTTCCCCAACGTTCATCTTTTATTTCCCCTCTCATGTTGGTGTTTCCCCCTCCTTCTTACTATGACTGTTAGTGAATACTAATGAGACAATACAACCCAAGATGATTATTGATTGAGTGAATAAATTCTTTGGGTACTGAACACCTGTGACCTGACTAACAAGGCAAGTTGAAGCTGGCTTACCTGATTACAGCTAAGTATTTTGGTTAGCACCTCTGGGGTTCCATCTCTAATTGCTGGTAATGATAACACTTGAATCATAATTTGATGGTCTGTAGGTTTCTCAGCTGTTTCTTCCCATGCAAAATAGATAATGGAATATTTTGCCCATGACACCGAGTCTATATTTTGTATGCGATACATCAGCATTGTGTAAATTTTATGAACAACTTCTATTATCTTTGAAGCTACAGAAACAACAAACAGTTATAATTATAGTCTGAAGATGCTGTAGTGTTTCAAATATGCCTACAGTAGTGGTATTACAATGAAAATGTTCTGTTTGCCTGCAGCTTTCACTGTGCTCAATGACATCACAATTATGCTGTATTTGAGCTGAAACTTCTGTCCTTAAACAGAAACAGCTTGTCTGAAACCTTTTAGGTTTTCCTTCTAATTTCTTTTGATTCTTCCTTGAGTTAAAACAGTCAAAATGGTGAACACAGTAGGATAGTGCATTTTTACAGGCTTTGTGTCTGGACTTGCTAACAGTAAGTTATAGGTACTTTGTGTGGTTGCATTTAGGAAATGAATGGATGTTATTTAAAACCTCTTTATGTGCATCTGCTACTTGTCAACTTGTGATCTTCTGATCCTTGAATATTTGGCAACCCTGTGATTTGTGATAATGGAATTATGAAAAAAAAAGTGATCAACAAAGATAGTACATTATAAATGTGCAAAGTAAGACTTAAGATGTTTGAAGAAAAATTAGCTTTAGAAAGGAGGTAATGGTATTGAAGAAATATTTGAACAGTGCAAGCCTTTGGAAACAACCACATATCTTTAAATATGCAGTCAAATGTAAACATACCTGAGCCAGATCCTCAAATGCTATAAATTACTGTAACTCCATTGACATCAATGAAGCGATGATAATTTATATCAGCTAACGATCTGTCCCACATACAAAAACTTTTTCTTTACCTCTCTGTTTTAAAGTGAGATTTGTATTTTCTAACGCTCATTCATAAACATCAAACTAGTTCTAGTCCCCAGTGGATATTTGTTCAAATCGCACAAAATCACTGCAGTCTAGATCCTCAAAAATCAGTGGGAGTTAGGCACCTAAATACCTTTGCAGACCTGATAATCTGTTCCAGAGACATCCCCTGCTAGAATGGCTGGGTGGTTGTGCAGGTGAGAATAGACCTGAGTGAGGTCAAAATAACCATTCAAAACAATAGTGATGGCATAATGATTGAATAATGGAGCTCAGGGCAGTACAGTAAGAAATCACTGGAGTGAGTAAACAGCTGACCGCCATGTAATAATCACTGTGATTTTGCAGCGGTTTGTCTTTAACATAATGGAGAGACACGGTCTGAGGATTAAAGCACAGATGTGAAAGTCAGGTGATATGAGTTTTAATGCTGGCCCCAGACTTACTGCATGAAAGGTCATGCAGTAAGTAAAGCCACTTACCCATTCTGTGTCTCAGTGTTTCCATCTGTAAAGGGGGAGATAAGGAATTGATGCAAGTTTTAATTCATGAAGGTTTGTAAGGTGCTTTGAGATCCTCTGATGGGAAAACTGTCTTAAAAAGAGCAAACTACTGGGACCAGATCCTCAGCTGGTGTAAATCAGCATCATTATATTGAAATCAATGAATTTACCCCAACTGGAGCAAAACAGATTTATGATTTAAGGATCTGCCCCTTTATATTTATGGGAAGCTAGGAAATTGCCACCTCACTTTCAGGAAAGATTCTTCCTGGGAGCACACTGATACTAGCAAAGGACCCCAAGTTTATGCTGTGTGTTCCCAGCTCTGAGAAACTATAAAGGCAAACTGCAGTACAATGTCAAAGTTATCTGCTAGCTCTTGTGTGGAAAAAGTGGAAAGCAAATTAGAAGTCTTGTGCAACCTTTTATCTTACTGTCAAGGACAGAGTTAAATTGGTGTAACCCTCACTGTGGGGGCTGTTCTAGTGAGATAAAAATGGGAACATTTGTACAGCTTTTGTTGGTAAATTTACAGAACTAACATAGTAAAATTAGTGCAAAAATTGCACATAGACCAGCCGAAGACTTTAGCACATTAAAATGAATGGACCCTCTTCTTGGAGCTTCTCTATATACAAACTGGAGCCTATTAAACTAAACCAGTATAGTTAAATTGTGGAATCCGCTGTGCAACTCTTTGTGTTATATTATACACATTAAAGGGTAAGGTGAACCAACATTAACCAGGTTTGAATTATTTTAAGAGAGTCCCCACACAAAATTGTACTGATTTGTACTAAATTGGTTTAAGATCACACCACACCACAAAGGTTTGTGGAGTAGTTAAATCCACAAACCTTTGTGCATAGGCCATGCCTTAGCTTCCGAACTCTCTACTGTCATCTTACACGATAGACTGAGGTGCTGATTATGCCACAGATAATGTGGTTGTTAATGATCAAGTTAATGTTAAAAGCCATTACTGTGCATTGACATAATTCTTGGAACATTATGCCGGAGAAGTGCACCTTTTGTGAAGCAACAAAATGACAAAATTGAAATGTTAAAAGTTGAGTGTCTGAATTGAGCACCTGTGAAATCATTTAGACAAGATCATTGTTGTTGCCATTGTAAAAGAGCTGGAGAGTGACAGAATGAGAGAGAGCAAGAACAACACTGGAGTATCTTTCCTAAGGGAAGATGTAAGGTAAATAGGATTCCTACTTGACTATTCCCTCTCTCCAACCTGGAGAGTCTTCACTTAACAACAGAGCACCCTCCTCTGGCTGCTTGCCAAAGATGAAAGCCTGCGTGGAGTTGTCTGGAGACTGGAAACTTTTAAGCAAGGCAGAGAAAGGGCTCACTGCAGTCCATCCCTATATGTTGCTCTAATACAGGGGCAACAAACTTTGCCTAACTAAAGGCCACTTGCCTGAAACTCTAGGCAGTTGCACCTACCTTACATACAACAAGTAAAGGGGCGGCCATCAGAGACTATAGACCCAGGGAGCAATGTTCCAGGTT